>CM052668.1:36464626-36563051 GCA_028533165.1 Leontopithecus rosalia
GGCTGGGGCCCTGGACTCCTGGGTCTGAGGGAGGAGGGCTGGGGTCTGGACTCCTGGGTACTGAGGCCACCTACCATCTGGGCTTGTGGTAGTGCCCCAGCCGGAGACAGTACATGTGGTTCCTGGGGGGTCGCAGCGGGAGGGCAGCTGGACTTTCTTGACCGTGGATGACAGCCTGGCCGGCCTACTCAGCTTCACGAGCATGAGGTCATTCACATGGGTCTGCGTGTTGTAGCTGGGATGGCGGATCGACTTTGAGGCCGTGATCCTCTGAGCTTTCCTGTCTTCCAGCTTATCACTGCCCAGGTGCACGGTGTACTCACTGGGAAAAGGGAGCGACATTCAAAAATTCAGAGAGACACTGTGACAGAGAGGGGGACAGAGACCCAAAGAGAGGGACAGAGACCCAGAGAGAGGGGGACAGAGACCCAGAGAGGGGGGCACAGAGACCCAGAGAGGGACACAGAGCCACAGGCACGGAAAGACAGCCCCCGTTGCGAGTCGGAGACGCTGGCGCAGCTCCAGCAAGCCTTGGCTGGCACCTACTCCATCTTGCAGTGGGCGGCAGTGAGCACCCAGAGCTCCCCGACCAGGACGCCCCCGCAGTGGAGCTGGTTGCCGTTGAGCAGGGCCACCTGCCATGGGTGGGAGCCTCGTGGACATCGGACACCATCTATAATCTTGTCACCCTCACCTGGATGGAGACATGGAGGAGCATGTGGGTAGCCAGCATCAGGGGAAGGTGGAGGCTGCACCCCAGGAATTCCCAGAGTCAGAGATGGAGAAAGACAGAAACGCGTGGAGAAACAGCGAAAGCAAGAGCTAGGGATAGAGAGACAGAGGGAGCCCACTCAGAAAACCAGGAGGGGTATCTCCTGGAGGAACCACAGAGAGATGGTGAGCGCAGGAGGCAGGGCCTGGAGGGGACGGAGACCCCCAGTCAGCAGAAGCAGGAAGAGTGGGGGCTGCAGCTGACAGTCTGGTCCTCCCAGGAAGGGCGCTCTTTGAGGCGGGAGGGCTTCTGACTCAGGGACTCCTTGGAGAGGGTCAGTGGGGGCCCCAGGTGAGGTCAGGCTTCCCAGTCCAGCGTTCACCTTGTCCAGAAGCTCCCTGGGCTAAGGACAGCAGAAGGATCTGCAGGGTCAGGAGAAGGGATCCTGCCATGGTGTTCTGCTTAGCTGCTCAGGGGCTGCCAGGCCAGGAGGGGCCTCTTCTGCTGGAGTTGAGAAGAAGAAAGCATTCAGGCCCAGGCCCTCCTCCCTTGGACACAGGAGTCCAGACCCCCAGCCCCTCCTCCCTCGGACCCAGGAGTCCAGACCCCCAGGTCCTCCTCCCTCGGAACCAAGAGTTCAGACCCCCAGCCCCTCCTCCCTCAGACCCAGGAGTTCAGACCTCCAGCCCCTCCTCCCTCGGACCCAGGAGTTCAGACCTCCAGCCCTCCTCCCTCGGACCCAGGAGTCCAGACCCCCAGGTCCTCCTCCCTCGGAACCAAGAGTTCAGACCCCCAGCCCCTCCTCCCTCGGACCCAGGAGTTCAGACCCCCAGCCCCTCCTCCCTCGGACCCAGGCATCCAGGCTCCCAGCCCCTCCTCCCTCGGACCCAGGCATCCAGGCTCCCAGCCCCTCCTCCCTCGGATCCAGGAGTCCAGACCCCCAAGTCCTCTTCCCTCAGACTCAGGAGCCCCCAGACCCAAAAGTCCAGTTCCTCTGACCCCTAGAGACCTGGGAATCTTGGGTCCAATTTTGCTCCTTCCCATGGAACCCAAACTTCTGAATCGCTAGTTCCTTTTTCCCTAAAGACCCCAAATTGCAGACTTCCAGGCTCTCAGTTCTTGGCCCGCGAGTTCAGGCTGCAGCCCCTGCTTCTCCGGAATAGAGTCAGCCTTGGAGCCCGAATAACCCCTCCCCGCCACTACAGGCGCACCCCAGATGCCCCCCTTCTCACCTCGAGAGGGTCTGATGTGGTCCGAGTTCGGACCTAGGCTGGCACACGGTTGAGCTCCAAGCGTCTTGTGCCCTCTGCTGGGAGGTGCTCTTATACCACCGGGCCCCACGCCCGCCCCCAGTGCCCTGGGGTGCAGGCGGAGCCGGCTCTGGGACACCCCACCTGCGTTTGCGGTTCTCCTTATCTGGAGCCCCTGACGCAGCTAGAGCAATTGGCAACACTGAACTCCCTCACCACCCTCCCTCCTAAGGTCGGGCGGTGCCCAGCTCCTGTGCCCAAGCACGCATGTTTCCGCCCTACAGTCCCTCCTGGCGGCTCTCGGGGGAGGGACCAGGTGCGCTGGCTCCGAGGAGTGGGCTGAGCTCTGGGAATAGGCTGTGGCCCGGGTCCTCCTCTGGGGCTGTTTCCTTGCCCTCATCCCGTCTCAGGGGTGGCCTAGACCCTGCATCCTAGTTGTGACCCGCCTGTGGGAACTTGTCCAACCTGATCCTGGTCGTGCCTGTAAGCCTGAACCCATTCCCAACCCTAACAGAGATGTAGAAACGATGCTTTCTCTAACTCCACCCCACTCATATTTGCCATATTTAGGGTATAAGTTCTCACGGGTACTTTAATCAGGTTATACATAGATTTCTTTGCATATTATGTTTTCATAACAGAAATGTCCGTACTAGACATTCTCTAATAGAAACTTTTTTTAGGGCTTTGTTTAGTAATTTATTGAGCAAACATTTATTTATTGTTCCTTTTCTAACTTTTATTCTAAGTTCAGGGGTACATGTGCAGGAGGTGCCGGTTTGTTGGATAGGTCCACGTGCGTCATGGGGGTTTGTGATACAGATTATTTAATCACCCAGGTGTGAAGCCTAGTACCCGTTAGCTACTTTTTCTGATCCTCTCCCTCGTCCCACCCTCCACCCTCTCATAGGCCCCAGTGTGTGTATACAAAGGAATATAAATCGTTCTGTTTAAAGACATGTATGTTCATTGCAGCACTATTCAGAATAGCAAAGACATGGAATCAACTTAAATGCCCATCAGTGATAGACTGGATTAAGAAAACATGCCAGCCGGTGTGGCGGCGCACGCCCGTAATCCCAGCTAGGGAGGCTGAGACAGGAGAATCACTTGAACCCGGGAAGCGGAGGTTGCAGTGAGCCGAGATCGCACCATTGCACTGCAGCCTGGGTGACAGAGCGAGACTTAGTCTCAAAAAAAAAGCAAAAAAGGAGAAAAGGTGCAACATGTATAGCATGGAATACTATGTAGCCATAAAAAAGTACAAGAGCATGTCCTTTGCAGGGACATGGACGGAGCTGGAGGCCATTCTTCCCAGCAAACTAACCCAGGAACAGAAAACCAAATAGGGCATGCTCCCACTAAATGATGAGAACACGTGGACACGTGGAGAAGCAGAACCTGTCTTTCTCTCTTTCATTTCTTTCTTTTCTTTCTTCTTTCTTAGATGGAGTCTTGTTCTGTTGCCCAGGCTGGAGTGCAGTGACAAAATCTAGGCTCTCTGCAACCTCCACCTCCTGGATTCAAGTGGTTCTCCTGCTTCAGCCTCCTCAGCAGCTGCATTACAGGCACCTGCCACCATGCCCAACTAATTTTTGTATTTTTAGTAGAGATGAGGTTTCACTGTGTTGGTCAGGCTGGTCTCGAACTCCTGACCTCAGGTGATCCACCAGCCTTGGCCTCCCAAAGTGCTGGGATTACAGGTTTGAGCTACTGCACCCAGCCTCTTTTTTTACTCTATGAAGTATCCTGAAAAAATATCCCCCTCCACCCCAAAATGGGAGAGGTAGGTCAAGGAATACAAAGTAGCAAAAATGTAAGATGAACAAGTTGGAATATCTAATGGACAACTGGAAAAACTATACTAACCGATAGTGTGTAGTATTCAGGATTTTTTTTATTCTGAGAGTCTCACTTTGTTGCCCAGGCTGGAGTGCAATGGCGCGATCTCAGCTCACTGCAACCTCCACCTCCCGGGTTCAAGCAATTCTGCTGCCTCAGCCTCCTGAGTAGCTGGGATTACAGGCGTACGCTACTATGCTTAGCTAATTTTTGTATTTTTAGTACAGACAGGGTTTCACCACGTTGGCCAGGCTGGTCTTGAACTCCTGACCTTGTGATCTGCCCACCTTGGCCTCCTGAAGTGTTGGGAATACAGGTGTGACCCACTGTGCCAAGCCAAGGATGTTTGCTAAATGAGTAGATTATAGTTGCTCTTGCCACAGGGGAGGAAAATGGGTAACTATGTGAGGTGATGAATATGTTAATTTGTTCAGCTATAGTAATTATTTTACTATGTATATACCTCGCATACCATCATACTGTACACTTTCAATATATACAATAACATTTATTATTTTTTAAAGTGGAAAACGTTTCCCTCTTAGCGCATTTACATCACTTCTCCTTCCTTTATAACGGTTGTGTAATATTCCATACTCACTTGGATAGTTTTAATAATAACAATGCTGAGATGAACTTCTTTGTACATCCATCTTTGTTCATTGTATTCATTCAACCAGCATCCATTGAACATTTACTCTGTGCCAGAAACTCTTCAGGCTCTTGGAGACACAGCAGTAATAATACAGAAAATTCCTGTCTTCATAGATGCTCTTGTACTGTCAGTACAAAAATAAGCATATAAAATGTAGAGTTTGGTAGGTGGTTGTAAGTGCTATGAGGGAAAATCCAAGGAAGGGAGAGGGTTGGGGAGTTGCTGATTCCCTCTATCCTCTAGGATCCCTGAGGTTATAATGTTAGGAAGGTCGGCTGCAAAGACCCCAGGCTGAAGGTGACATTTGAGCAGAATCTTGAAGGAGAGGGTGGAGGGATCCAGGTGGCTGCTTGAAGGTAATGAGTTCCAGGCAAAGTGAGTGGGCAGGTGTGTTAGTCAAGGAGCATGTCTGAAGTGCTCCAGCAGAAAAACCACTGCAACCAGAACAGAGTGGCCAAAGGAGATGGGGCAGGTGATGAGGCCAGAAACATAACAGGAGGATGATGACAGGGGGTCTTAAAGGTCTTTGCCTTTTATTTTGAGCAAGACAGGAATCATTGCTGGACACATTCCTGAAGGTGGAACTGACCTCAACCTCTAAATTAGATCCTGAAAATTGAATTATTTCTCCACCCTGGACCTAAACATTATCTCAATCCTGACTCCTAACTCAATTAATGGTACATTTGACCCATAATAATAGACATTAGTGTTGCATACCCAAGCATTCACCCTTCCTTCCCTCCTTCCTTCCTTCCCTCCTTCCTTCCTTCCTTCCATCCCTCCTTCCCTCCTTCCTCTCTCTCTCTCTCTTTTCCTCTCTCTCTCTCTCTCTCTCTCTCTCTCTCTCTCTCTCTCTCGACGGAGTCTCAATCTGTCACCGAGGCTGGAATGCAGTGGCACAATGCACTCTTGGCTTACTGCAACCTCTGCCTCCCAGGTTCAAGTGATTCTCCTGCCTCAGCCTCCCAAGAACAGGCACCCCCCACCATGCCCGGCTAATTTTGTATTTTCAGTAGAGATGGGTTTTCGCCACGTTGGCCAGGATGGTCTCAATCTCCTGACCTCATGATCTGCCCGCCTCAGTCTTCCAAAGTGCTGGGATTACAGGCATGAGTCACCGTGCCTGGAACTCCTTTCTATCAGAAGCTCCATCTTGTTTGGATAATATTTCATCCTCATGATGACTATAAACTTCAATGAACCAAGCACCGACACGGTATTCCATTAGCTTGATTAGTTTGGAAATGGACATGTGATGCCATGTGGCCAGTGAGGAGGAGGGGAAGACCATGGAGGCACTTCTAGGAAAGACTTTCTTATTTTCAGAAAGAGGCACTGAAAGAAGCCTTTTTCCTTCTGCTAGATGGTGTCTAATCTGGAGGCAAATTCTGGAACTGTGGTGCACTCCAGGGTCCATAGAGAGAAGTGACCAGAGGACGAAGCCAACGCCAAAACACTGCAGGTAACCCACCAGAGAGATGAGGGACAGCTGGGTCTTTGATGAGGTCACTGAGCTGGTGAATTCACCAACGATGGAGCCTCTTCATGTCATGACTTTTTCAGATTCCCTTTCTGAGTTAGAGTTGCTTGAACCTTGTAGCCAAAATCATCTTCACTAAGACCTCAATGCTGAATCAGAATCTTGACTCAGGCTGGGCGCGGTGGCTCACCCCTGTAATCCCAGCACTTTGGGAGGCCAAGGCGGGCAAATCACCTGAGGCCAGGAGTTCGAGACCAGCCTGGCCAACATGGTGAAACTCCATCTCTACTAAAAATACAAATATTAGCTGGGCATGGTGGCAGGTGCCTGTAATCCCAGCTCCTCGGGAGGCTGAGGCAGGAGACTCCCTTGAACCCGGGAGGCAGAGGTTGCAGTGAGCCGAGATCGTACCTTTGCACTCCAGCCTGGGCAACAGAGCAAGATTCTGTCTCAAAAAAAAAAAAAAAAAAGGAAAAAGAAAAGAATCTTGACTCAGATCCCAAATCGGATCCCAAGCCATACATCCAAATCCAATTCTAACTTGATTCCATATCTTCAAGCCACATAAATCAACAAACTCAACCATGCCTCCAGTCTTAGCTCTCTTCCCAGCCCTCATCCCGTATCCCCCCCATTTCAGCCACTGTTAATGTGCAGACAGCTATTTAATTTTTAAATTAATAGTCATTAAAAACGTAGTCATTTGTATACTGTTGCTGACCACCTGTCATCTAAACTTAATTTCTTTCTTAGTTTGTCTTCTATACTGTGCATTTCTTGTTTTTTAATGAAAAGCTGTTGATTATTTATGCAATATTTTGACACCAATCCTTTATATACTTAACAAACATGTTTTGGATGCTAGCTACCTGCCAATGAGAATGCAGCAGTGCACAAACCTAGATAGAGTCTCTTCCCTCAAGGAGCTGACAGTCTCATATAAAAGAAAAACAGTCAAATAACTCATAAACAAGTGTAAAATTACAAGTACAAGGCACGCTCTGAAAGGAAAGTTCAGAGTATTATGAAGAAAGCAGTTCCCGAGGGTTTGGAACTGGGAATTGACAAAGAGCTGAGATTTGAAAGAATAGTAAACTAGAAGACATTTTCTAGTTGCTAGAAGTAGACTAGAGGAAATTTTCTAGTAACTAGAAATAGTAAACTAGAAGGAAATTTCTTCTGGTAACTAGAAGAAAATGGGAGGAGAATGGGGCGTGCATTGTGTAGAGAAAACAGCATGTGCAAAGGCCCAAGGTAGAAAGCATTGTGGCTGGAGTTGGGAATCCAGAGTTAACTGAGACAAGATCGTGACGAGCTCTGTATGTCACTGTGAGTCTTGCTTTATCCTGTAGATAATGAAGAACCATTTGAACCTCAGGCAGGGAAATAACATAACGAGATTTGTATTTTCAAAGCGGCAACCCGGCTGCTGTATGAAGGTTGGATGTGGGTGGGATGTGAAGATAGTGAGCAGCCATGGGGGAAGTTACTGCTGTTGTCTAGATGGGAAGATGGTGACTTGGATACGGGTGGTTGGAAGGTGGGGACGATGCTAAGTACATGGATTCAAAATGCGCTTCGGAGACCGAATGCACAGGCCTTGGTAGTGGACCGAATGAAGGTCATGCTGAAGCAGTGGGAGATGTTAACACTTCAGAGTCTCTGGCTGGATGGACAGTGACGCCATTCATTGAGAAGACATGGTAGGTATGGTCCGACGGTTCTGTTACAGTGAGAAAGAGCTCTGACCTAATCCAATCCTTACTTTGACGCAACTCGCAACACTTATTTTGACATAAGCCCCAGTCTTTTTGTTTGTTTCAATAGCTTTTGGGGTACAAGCGGCTTTTGGTTACACGGATGGACCGTTGAGCAGTGAAGTCTGAGGTTTTAGCGTACCCGTCACCCAAGCGGTGTACATTGTACCCAATATTATAGTTTTTTATTCCTTATCCCCTTCTGAGTCTCTCCAATGTCAATTATACCACTCGGCAGGCCTTTCTGTACCCACTGCTTAGCTCTCACTTCACATGAGGACATGTGGCATTTGGTTTTCCATTCCTGAGTCATTTCACCTAGAATAATGGCCTCCAGCTCCATGCAGGTTGCTTCACAAATACATTATTTGATTATTTTTAGGGCTGAATAGTATTCCACGGTGCATATACATCACATTTTCTTTATCCACTCATCAGTTGATAAGCACACAGTTTGGTTCCATATCTTTGCAGTTGTGAATTGTGCTGTGATAAACATATGTGTGTATGTGTCTTTTTGATGTGATGACTTCTTTTCCTTTGGGGAGATACCCAGTAGTGGGATTGCTGGATCAAATTGTAGATCTACTTTTAGTTCTTTGAGAAATTCCATACTTACTGCTTTCCATAGAGGTCGTACTAATTTACGTTCTCACCAGCAGTGTGTAAGTGTTCCCTTTTCAACACATGCAAGCCAAGATTTATTGTTTTTTGACTTTTTAGTAAGTCCCAGTCTTAACCCCAAACCTTAGTCTAGACCCAGTCCTGAGGCTCAAATTCTGCTTTATCCTTGATCAACCCCAGTTTGTATCTCAACCAATAACCTAAACCTTGATTGAGTTCTTGACTCCAAATATCAACTCAGGCTAGCACCCAGACCTCAACCAACCTTAACCTTCCTGACCCTTGACCTGATGCTGAACCTCTAGCTGTAAGCCAAACTCAACCTTGACCTGAGCAGTGAATGTCACCATGGCCTGGGTATCAAACCTGCTCCAGGATAATTCAGACATTAGTCTCCATTCCCATCATATTCCGGGAATCCCACATTCATATCCTCCCCATGACCCTATCCCCTCACATCCCACACCAACGCTAACACTCTGACCCCAGTCCCACCCTATGCTCATCCTCAACCCAGCCGCTACCTAAAATCCCACCCTCATTTCCATCCCCAGCTCTTTTCCCAACTCTGTGGATATTTATCCAACTCCCCACACAATTTTCACCCTGCATTTTACAAAAACTCTCAAATAAAGTCTGTCAAGTAACGTCTTGCTAACATCGATGTTATACTAACTCAGCTCAAGCCAAGTCCCAACACCTTCCGAGACATTTACTCTCATCAAATCCAAAACCAGATCCCACACTCTGAGAAGGAAATTTCCCTGTTACATCCACACGTACCCTCTGAGTCTCATTTGGTTCAAAACAGGGTTGGATCCCACATGGCCTATTAATGATGCGTACCCCTGTGTCTGAGGCCCACATCTGGGCCCCCTGTGCCCTTTGCATTTAGTCCCACCACCTGTTGCTAAGTCCCATCCAGACACCCAGCCCCATATCTCTCTCACCCTCAGACCTATGTCCTGTACCTTTGTTAAATGACTCATCTTTCAGCTCATGATTACACCTGAGAACTGGCATCTGATAATCTTGCCAGCTGTGTCCTTCCCTGAGGGATTCTGAACACCGTGACCCTCGTACCTCCTGACTCAGCCATGGGTTCTGATGGCCCATTGTTTCGGACTTCCTGGATTCTCTTCCTCCTTTCTTCAAGAACAGAACCCCATTTCTTTTTTTTGAGTCGGAGTCTCCCTCTGTCGCTCAGGCTGGAGTGCAGTGGAGCTCTCTTGGCTCACTGCAACCTCCGCCTCCTGGCAGAACTCCATTTCTTTTGGGGGAGATGCTGCCTTACTTCATATAGTTCTGGTGAAACTGTCAGTCATAGTTCTCCAACTCCACCCACCCACTGAGGTGGGGAAATGACCAAGGCCAAGCCAACAAGATCAGTGTTTTCTCTCTGGCAACAATGATAGATTAAAGGGGTGGGCCCAGTTCAAACTGGACCAATGAGAGTTCCTCCCTATGAGTAATATCAAGATGCCAAGAGAAAGGAGATTTTTGTTTCTATTAGTAGCTATGTTCCCTCCATGCCCCGCGTTAGTACCTAAGATTGAATAAATCAATCCTCAAGTCTTAGGCTTATATTCCGTTGGGGACAGTAAAATATCTCCTGGACCAGCCTGGGCAACATGGTAGAGTCCTACCTCTATCAAAAAAAAAAAAAAAGCTGGGCGTGGTGGCACATGCCTGTGATCCCAGCTACTCAGGAAGCTGAGGTGGGAGGATGGCTGGAACCCAGGAGGTAGAAACTGCCGGAAACATTGTTTGTGCAGTGCTCATTGTGCTGTAGCCGGGGCGGCAGAGTAAGACCCTGTCTCAAAAAACAATCTCCTGGGCATTGAATGATACTGAGAAATTATCATCAACTGTGTAAGGTGTGATAATGTAATTGGTTATGTTTAAAACAAGTCTCTTTTGGAACAAGGTGTGGAAAATTTTGGGGGGGGTTTAATTTTAATTTTAATTTTTTTTGTTAAACTTTTTTTTAAATTGCATTTTAGGTTTGGGGGTACATGTGAAGAACATGCAAGATAGTTGCATAGGTACACACGTGGTAGAGTGTGATTTGCTGCCTTCCTCCCCTTCACCTGTATCTGGCATTTCTCCCCATGCTATCTCTCCCCAACTCCCCACCCCCTGCTGTCCCTCCCCTAGTCCCCGAAACAGACCCCAGTGTGTAGTGCTCCCCTCCCTGTGTCCATGTGTTCTCATTGTTCAACACCCGCCTATGAGTGAGAACATGCAGTATTTCATTTTCTGTTCTTGTGTCAATTTGCTGAGAATGAAGTTCTCCGGGTCCATCCATGTCCCTACAAAGGAACCGAACTCAACGTTTTTGATTACTGCATACTATTCCATGGTGTATATGTGGCACATTTTTAAAATAAAGGGCCAGATAGTAAATACTTTAGCCTATGTGAACCAAGAGACAAAAATGGAAGATATCATGTAGATATTTAATAGCAAGAGAGAAAATAAAATTTTTATTTATTTATTTATTTTGAGACAGAGTCTCACTCTGTTGCCCAGGCTGGAGTGCTATGGTGCTGTCTCGGCTCCCTGCCTTCTGGGTTGAAGCAATTCTCTGACTCAGTCTTTCAAGTAGCTTGGATTACAGGTGCCCACCATCATGCCCAACTAATTTTTGTATTTTTAGTAGATTTGGGGGTTCACCATCTTAGACATGCTGGTCTTGAACTCCTGACCTTGTGATCCACCCACCTCGGCTTCCCAAAGTGCTGAGATTACAGATGTGAGCCACCAAACCTGGCCAAATTTCACAATTTTTAATTGATGATTTTTTTGGTTACTGTTCCCTATCCATCGCATAGTAAAAAGTGTTTTTAGCTCAGGGGATTTGGTCCAACAGCTGTAGCTTGCCATCCCCTGTTTTAAAAATGCATAATAAAATATTTAAGAATAAGATGATGTGATGACTGGGATTTGCTTCAAAATATTCCAGCATTAGGAAAGTGTATGGTGGGAGTATAGGTGAAACAGGAATTGGCTTTGCATTAGCTTTTTTTCTTTTGCGACAGGGTCTCACTCTGTTATCTAGGCTGGAGTGCAGTGGTACAATCATAGCTCACTGTAGTCTCAAACTCTCAGGCTCAAGTGATCCTCCCACCTCAGCCTCCTGAATAGCTGAGACCACAGACGTATGCCACCATGCCTGGCTAATTTTTTTTTTTTTTTTTTGAGATGGAGTCTCACTCTCGTTGCCCAGGCTGGAGTGCAATAGCACAATATTGGCTCATTGCAACCTCCGCCTCCCAGGTTCAAGCAATTCTCCTGCCTCAGCCTCCTGAGTAGCTGGGATTACAGGCATGCACCACCACGCCCGGCTAATTTTGTGTTTTTAAAAGAGACGGGTTTCTTCATGTTGGTCAGGCTGGTCTTGAATTCTCGGTGATCTGCCCACCTCGGCTTCCCAAAGTGTTGGGATTACAGGCATGAGCCACCATGCCTGGGCTAGCTGGCTACTTTTTTAACCTTTTGTAGAAACCAGGGTCTTTCTGTATTTCTCAGGCTGGTTTTGAATGCCTGGGTTCCAGCAATCCTCTTGCCTCGGCCTTTCAAAGTGCTGGGGTTACAGGCGTGAGCCACGGCAATGGACCTTGCATGAATTATTGAAGTTGGATGGTGGTATCTGACGACACGTTATTGTGTTTTGCATATATTTGAAATTTTTCATACTAAAAATTATAAAACAATTCTTTGAGTTGAGATGTCCCTCCAGAAATGCATCCCTGGCATCAGAAGTTTAATGCCAGGCTTGAAATACTTCCTCGGGATATCCGGTATGGGGGAACTGTCATAAAGCATGAGGAAGATTGATGAATGCAAGGTGTCTCAGACACCCACACCCCTTGTGGAGAATTACCTTCCCATAGCACTAAGTGGCCATAATTCATATCACATGACTCCAAGTAGCCACTGATTGGATAAGATTGGTCACCTGACCACAATGCTATCAAATGATTGGCCATTCGGTGACCAATGATGTGGCTGAAGAAGAAAAGGTGAGCTGGACGAATCAGATTCTCTTTCATGCGACTATTATCTGAGAGATCCTAGTGAAGGAGGAGGCGGGATTCAACTCTGGACTAGATTGAGTACCTGCTGAAACAGGGAAAAGGCACCAAAAGCACCTCTCCGTAAGATGTGCCCACCAGCACCATGATAGTTTACCATTGCCATGGCAACACCCAGAATGTACTATCCTTTTTCTAGAAATTTCTGAATAACCTACCCTTAATTTTCATGTAATTGAAAGTGGGAATAAATATGACTAGAGAGCTGCCCCTGAGCGGCTGCTACTTTGTGTCCTGCTGTGCAAGGAGCAGTACCTCTGCTGTTGCACACTACGTTTCAAGAAAAGTTCTTGACGCCACTGGGCTGCCCTTTAATTCTTTGGCAAAGCCAGGAACCCTCCCTGGCTAAGTTCCAATTTCGGGCTCACGTGGCCTGCGCCACAGGAAAGTGACTATTTATATCCTTGTAATAACTGCCCTCTCCACACTCATCTTTTCCTGAAACAAGTTATGCTAAGCCTTTGCTTTAATGAGAACTCCCCCAAATGCCCCTTGCTTCACTCTTCAATTTGGACACACCACTCATTTCCTTCTACCACAGCAGACACCACCAGATGGCTCTTGGCTGTGGGAAAGAGTTCTATCTGGACTTTTGGGAGCGCTCCAGATTTTTGACCTGAGTGGTGGTTTCATGGTTCTTCACTTGTGAATAGTTTGCTGCACTATTTTCTCTGCCTATCTCACAATTTTTCCCCTTTTTTCTATTATTATTATTATTGAGGTGGAGTTTTGCTCGTTGGCCAGGCTGGAATACAATGGCGTGATCTCAGCTCACCGCAACCTCCGCCTCCCAGGTTCAAGCGATTCTCCTGCCTCAGCCTCCCGAATAGCTGGGATCACAGGCATGTGCCACCATGCCCAGCTTATTTTGTATTTTTAGTAGAGACGGGGTTTCTTCATGTTGGTCAGGCTGGTCTCTAACTCCCGATTTCAGCTGATCCGCCCTCCTCAGCCTCCCAAAGTGCTGGGATTACAGGCGTGAGCCAGGGCGCCCATCCCATTTTTTAAAATAAAAATAGAGGCGAGGTCTTACATGATGCCTAGGCTGATCTTGAAATTCTGGGCTCAAACGATTCCCCCACCTCAGCCTCCCAAAGTGCTAGAGTTACAAGCATGAGCCACCACACCTAGCACAATTACTTTTTTTTTGAGGGGGAAAATTTTACCTCCAAAGTTTGTGAACACTTTGCCCAGGAAAAGTAAACAAAAATCCTTTCAAAACTGTCTTTCACATAGCCCACTGAATGTATGAAAATCCTTGTATGTGTTTTCTCCCCTGGAAATAAAGCTCTTATCCAAGTCCTTGCAGGAAAATGAGGGATCACTTCAGGCAGTGATGACCATGAGGTCTTGGTCTCTCCAGATTCCCACCTCGCCTGCCAGCAGGAACAATGCTTGCTCCCCATCCAGCCCTCCCCGCAAGACCAAAACACACACAGGCAGGGAGCCATCTATAGTTGTGAGTTTATTAAGGGAGTTCCTGTGCTTCTAGAATCAGCCCTTGCTGCCTATGGTCTTCTTGATCCAGTCCAGGTAGCGGCAGATGTTGGTATAGACCCCAGGTCTGTTGGGCCTCCCACAGGGGTCTGAGCCCCAGGAGGTGATGCCCTGGAGCGCACCATCACACACCAGGGGGCCCCCAGAATCACCCTAGATGGGGAGAATGAGAACAGGGTTGCACCTGACATGTCCACAAAGTCTCTTTTCCTGCTGTCCCAGCGTTTTATCAGTTTTTTTTTCTCTCTCTCTCTTTTGAGATGGAGTTTTGCTCTTGTTGCCCAGGCTGGAGTGCAATGGTGTGATCTCCGCTCACCGCAACCTCTGCCTCCCAGGTTCAAGTGATTCTCCTGCCTCAGCCTCCCAAGTAGCTGGGATTACAGGCGTGCACCACCACACCTGGCTAATTTTGTATTTTTAGTAGAGATGGGGTTTCACCATGTTGGTCAGGCTGGTCTTGAACTCCTGACCTCAGGGGATCCGCCTGCCTCGGCCTCCCAAAGTTCTGGGATTACAGGTGTGAGCGACCACACTGAGCCATTTTACCAGTTCTTTAGCATGATTGGTCCCCTGTGGCCAATGGGGGTAACATCATTTTCCCCTGAGACCAGTCAGGACAAGGCTCGGGGCTTCCATGTACAGACACACATGGTATCCAGGGATAATGGTCAAAACACTGATAAAAGAGGGGAAAGAATGAAATCTTGGCCAGACACAGTGGCTCACACCTGGAATCCCAGCACTTTGGGAGGGATCACTTGAAGTCAGGAGTTTGAGACCAGCCTGGCCAACATGGTGAAACCTCATCTACTAAAAATACAAAAGTTAGCTGAGTGTGGTGGTGGGTGCCTATAATCCCAGCTGCTCGGGAGGCTGAGGTGGGAGAATTGCTTGAGCCCGGGAGGCAAAGGCTACAGTGGGCGGAGATTGTGCCACTGCACTCCAGCCTGGGTGACAGAGCGAGACCATGTCTCAAAAAAAAAAAAAAGAGTTCTCAAGGGTCCAATCCAGGGAGAAGACAGTAGGGATTACGAGGAGGGGACTGAGCTGGTTTCCTCCATTTCTGCCAGTATTGAAGGCATCATTGATTGCAGTTACCAAACACCAGGAGAAAGGATCAACGTTCTTGTGGACACACACACACACACACACACACACACACAGCATATCCCCAAGGGACACACACATACACACACACCATATCCCCAAGGGAGACACACACACACACACACACACACATAGCATATCCCCAAGGGACACATACACACACATACACACCATATCCCCAAGGCAAACACACACACGAAAACACACACACACAGCATATCCCCAAGGGATACACACACCATATCCCCAAGGGACACACACACACACAGCATATCCCCAAGGGACACATACACACACATACACACCATATCCCCAAGACACACACACACACACACACACAGAGCATATCCCCACAGGATACACACACACCCCCCATATCCCCAAGGGAGACACACACACACACACACACACACACAGCATATCCCCAAGGGACACATACACACACATACACACGATATACCCAAGGTGTGCACACACGCACACAGCATATCCCCACGGGATACACACACGCACACATCCCCAAGGCACACACACACACACACACACACACATATCATATCCCCAAGGGACACACACACATATACAAACACACACCATATCCCCAAGGTACGCGCGCGCGCGCACACACACACACACACACACACCATATCCCCAGGGGACAGTGGCTGAACTCCTTTTTTTTTTTTTTTTTGAGACGGAGTTTCGCTCTTGTTACCCAGGCTGGAGTGCAATGGCGTGACCTCGGCTCACTGCAACCTCCGCCTCCTGGGTTCAGGCAATTCTCCTGCCTCAGCCTCCTGAGTAGCTGAGATTACAGGCACGAACCACCATGCCCAGCTAATTTTTTTTTTGCATTTTTAGTAGAGACGGGGTTTCACCATGTTGACCAGGATGGTCTTGATCTCTTGACCTCGTGATCCACCCGCCTCGGCCTCCCAAAGTGCTGGGATTACAGGCTTGAGCCACCGCGCCCGGCCGGCTGAACTCTTTGTGGAAGAAACCACTGTCTCTATGGAGCAATCCAGAAAGACTGGCTTTCAGGACAGTATCGATGATGGAAATGACTCCATTCTTGGCCAGTGGGGAAGAAAGCATTGTCTTTAGGGACCAATCATTAGTGAAGGCGGCGGGGCTTCCAGGTAGGGGACAAAGCCAGGGGAGTGCTAGGAACAACGAAGATGCAATTAGAAGACAGAGTTATATCTATGACAAATCCTAAGAGGGATGGGAGCTCATTGAGGAGGCACTCAAGTCAACGGCACCATTTCCCGATGCCAACTCGGAAGATAGTGTTGTCTCCCAAGGAACCAATCACAGGAGAAGGGAACCAGCCTTGGGATTCTAGCCAGTCTCAAAGAAAAGTGGCTGACCACCTGGCCAGTGATAAAGTTGGCACAAATTCCACGATGTAATGCTGGGAGCAAGAGCAGGGAACTCCCCTCACCTCTAACCTCAATTCTCTCCTTCCTGGACATCTACCCCACCCTCTATAGCCCCCAGCTCTGCATCCCATCCTGCAGGTAAGCGTTCGAAAGAAAACAGCAGCAGCAATTGAATGTTCCTAATTCCTAAGCTGTGTGACTTTCAGAGAGTTTACCCTTCTCTGAACTTGGTTCCCACTCCGTCGGGATGGGGCAACTGCTCCAGGAACTGTCTTTGGGACGACTCCCCTTACCACCTCCCCATCCAAGCCTTGAGCCTCTAGAGGGCCATGAGGGATGAGCGGGGAGAAGGATTTCAGAAATCACTCACCTGGCACGTGTCAGCCCCATTGTTGTTGCCTGCACAGATCATGGCATCTGTGATCTGCTCTGGGTAGGCATCCTCACACTTCTTCTGGGGAAAGATTTTTACTTCTGCACAGTTGAGAGTGTCAGGAAAATTCTCTGGGGGGAAGAGGTTGTAAGGTTCCCTAAGACAGCAGCCCTTTGCCTCCATCCCTGTCTGGATCTAACCCCCTTTCTTTCCAGGATGTAACGAGGGAGTTTTCCAGCTGCGTGGGGGAGTTTTCTGATACTTAGCGCAGAGCACATCACTTCTCACCACATTAAACGAAGCTGTGCCCTCTGTTATTGGGCTTTCGCCATTTAGAGAGGGGTCCTTGGATCTCACATATTTTTTCTTGCCCCGAGCCATTTTCAAATCAAGGGGCTGGGGACTACTTGGAGGTGCCCCTTGACCATCTCTTTCCAGTCTTCCTGCCCTCAAACAACCAGGTCCTCAAACTGTGCTAAATCCTGCTCTTTCCAACTGTCACCTCCTCCTGGAAGCCTTCCCTGACCACTCTAATTTAAACATAGCATCGCTCCATTACTCCCTATCCTTTTACCCTCCACAATATTTCCTTACAGCACTTAACTCTACCTATTATTTTATTTTATGTGCATTTGTTTATTGTCTATTTCTCCCATCTAGCTTACAACTCCATAAGGACAAGGTTTTTGTATAGTTTGCTCATGACTGTATATCCGGTGCCTGCAACAGCACCTGGGGCATACTAGGTGCTCAGTAAACAAGAGTTGAATTAATGATTGAAGGTGGAATTGATCTTTTTTATTAACCTCTTTTGAGGAATAGACTTCCAAGCGTTTTTGAGGGGAAAACCTTCCATCTGGCACCTCTACATGCCAAAAGCTATACACTTACAATATCATTTAATCCTCACAATAGCGCTTTGAAGGAGGGATGCATTCATTCATTTCATTATTCATTCATCCAACTAATATTTATTGAGCACCTACTATGTACCAGGCACCATCCTGAGCACTAGGAACACACGATGAAGAAAACTGATGTAACCTGAACCCTCACGGAGCTAAAAAATCTATTAGATGACGATTCCCGTTGTGCAGATGAGGAAAGTGAGGCTCAGAGATGAAAAGGAATTTGCCCAAGGTGAAGGGGCAGAGCCCTGGTTTGAACTGATCTACCTGATTTGCAAGCAGGTGTGTTTCTACAGCAGCACACTGTCTCATCCAAAGCGTTCAGGGCAGGAGTGAGACAGACAGGGACCTGAATGCTGGACTTTGCCACTTCCTGGAGAAGCCCATTGACTCTCTGAGTCCCAATTTTTTCGCTGTGAAGGAAGATGAGGAGCTGCCTGGATTCTGGAGTCCCAAAGGTACCCAGCTTCACTGGAGGTCCAGACTTTGGGGTCCAGAGTCAAGAGGGAGCTAGGATTGCTGGGTCCTGGGAGAAGAAGGGCCTTGACTCCTGGGTCTGAGGAAAGAGGGGACCAGGGCCCAGGTTTCCTGGGTTCGAGAGGGAGAAGAAGGCTGGGAGTGGTGCTCACACTTGTAATCCCAGGACTTTGGGAGGCTGAGGTGGGCAGATCACTTGAGTTCAGGAGTTCGAGACCAGCCTGGCCAACATAGTGAAACCCTGTCTCTACAAAAAATACAAAAATTAGCTGCAATTTTTGTATTTTGCCTGTAATGCCAGCTACTCGGAAGGCTGAGGCATAAGGATCATTTGAACCTGGGAGGCGGAGGTTGCCATGAGCTGAGATTGCACCACTGCACTCCAGCCTGGGCAACTGAGTGAAACTGTGTCCCTCCACTAGAAAAAAAAAAAAAAAAAGGAGTGCGGTGGGGGAGAAAGTGCTTAGGAGCCTGTTTTCCTGGGCCTCTGAGAAGTCCAAATAACCCGAGTGTGTTAAGATTACATAACATCCTATACAACGAAAGGTCTCACAGGATAGTGCTCTCCGCCATAAAGGAGGGGCTTTTCTCGCCCTGCTTAACAATCTGCTAGTTGGTTCTTTCTCTCACCACTCCTGTTAGTAGTCTGGTCTTCGAGGTTTCTAATATGACTCCCGCTTGTGAATCTCAACATCACAATCACTTTCCCTTCTTTGTCTCCTTCTAGGGGAACCAAGCTTTGCCAATAGCTTGGGGTCCACTGGGCCAACCAGCTCTTCCTCTCCCTCCCATTAGTGGCCAAGCCCACTACCTTGGGGACTGGTGGTAGTGCCCCAGCCTGAGATGGTACACTTCTGGCCAGGTTGGATGCAGTGGTCTGCCAGGCTGATGGGCTTCACTTTGGAGCCCAGGGATGCCTGCTTGCGCAGTTGAAGCAGCATCAGATCGTGGTTGTGATCGTCCACGTTGCTGCTGTTGTAGCAGGGGTGTGGGATGGACTGAACCACAGCTATTTCTTGCTCCGGCCCATCCTTTTTCTGTAGGCTATGGTCTCCCAGGCGCACTGTGTATTTCCTGTAATGGCGGGGACAGTTTGGGACCCAGGCAGGGGTATTGCCCCCAGCCCCCTCCTCCCTTAGACCCAGAAATCCAGTCCTCAGCTCTCTCCTTCTTGAGTGGACACCCAGCCCCCTTTTTCCTCTTTCCCCAGCCGACCTCTGTCCCCGTCATCCACTCACGGTTTTTTACAGTGGGCAGCCGTGACGACCCAGTTGCGACCTATAAGGACACCGCCACAGAGCAGTTGCTCGCCCTGGAACAAGGCCGCCTGCCAAGGCTGCGAATGGGGTTGGCACTCCTGACCCCCCAGCACCTTGTTCTCCTGTGCCCTGGAGTGTCCTGCAGCAGGAGGGAGAGGGTTGCACTGCCACCCTCTGGGGCAGTGCCAGGGCTGGGAAGGCCACTGTGGGGTCGAATGGACACACGGCAAGTTCTCCTCATACAACTTAGTGAGGGGAGCCCGGGTGTCCACACGCTGCCACGCAGGGACACCCATTTCAGTCCATGCGTATCACACAAGAGGCACACACCCGAGCATGCTCCCACATGAGTCTACATGTCCGTATACTCCCACATGAATCTATGCCCCCAAGCAAGCAGCCCCCCACCGGCTGTGGGTATTCAGACAATTTGCAGCGTAACCGAACCTACTCCCACCCACTGCCACCTGTTTCTTGCCTCCATGCACCGTGAGGAAAGCCCACAGAGGCTTCTGCATCATATCACACCCTTCACATCTGTGCACACGCACCCACATAGCCACCGCGGCATTCCCACAGACTCCCCGGCGCCACGGCTGCCTTCAGACCCCTCCCCTCCGGAGGCCTCCGCAACCCTCCTCACCTGCCCAGCTTTCCCCCAGCAAGAGCAGGAACATCCACTTCAGGGCTGCACGAGGTGGGGGGCGTCCCATGGTGAGGTCTAGAAATGGAGAGGGCGGGGCCGGGAGACAGGAAGGAGGAGCCTGAAAGCCCAGTTTTGGATTTTGGGACCGGAGAGGGAGCTGAGCGCATCGGGACTGTTTCGGGCTTCTCCGGAGGAAGCGGAGGCATGGGATTGGATTCCTACTTTCCAAGGGAGGAGGGAGTTCGGGTCCTGGATGTCTGTGTCTGAAGGGACAGGGAGCTGGGAGCTGGGACTCCTAAATTTGGGAGAGGAGAAAGCTGGGGTCCAGACTGCTGGGTCTCGAGAGAGAAGGGTATCTGAGTCTAGGGTCCTGGAACCTGGAAAAGGAGGGTCCGGGCCTGATGTCTGTGTCTGAGTACCTCTGCACCTCACCTTCCAGAATCCAGGGGGCGGGGTCACCTACTGATTCGGACCCAGTGGAGGAGGCCCCAGTACTTCAGTTCTCTCTGTTTGGTACTCGAGTCTGGAGCCTTTTAACCGGGACGCTCCGCCTCTAGCTCCTCCTCCTCCTGCTCTGGAGCCTAGGGAGCTTCTGGGAACTGCAACGCTGGGTGTGAGTGAGAAGGGGCGGAGGGGGCTGAACGTGAAATCTTAGGGAGGAAGGGCTGGAATCTCAGACTCCTGAGGCTAAGGAGAGGAGGGAGCCGGTGCTAAGATTCTAAGATCTGAAACGTAAAGGGCTGGGGGCCAAGACTTTAGTTCTGAGAGGGGAAGAGGCTGGGGCCTGGATTCCTGGGTCTGAGGGAGGAGAGGCTGGGGCCTGGACTCCTAAATCTAAGGGAGGAGGAGCTGGGACCTGGGCTTTTAGGTCTGAGGGAGGAGGGGCTGGGGGCCTGGATTCCTGCGTGTGAAGGAGGAGGGGGCGGGGGGCTAAATTCTAAGTACTTGTAAAAGGAGAGGCTTGGAGCCTGATCTTTTGTGGGAGGAGGGGGCTGCAGCCAATAACCCGAAACGGAAGAAAGGTGAGTCTTCTTGGGTCAGACACCTGAGGGTGGATCGGGCCCCGCCCGCTGCCCCCTGAGAGGTCCTGGATCTGGGAGGGCAGGTTTGGGAGGCACCGTGACCTGGTTTCCCCTTCGCCTGGAGGCGGCAGGACCAACCCAAGCAGAACCCAGGAGGCTTGCTGCAATAGGCCGGATGGAGAGAGACTTTAGGCAGGACTTATTAGGGGGAGGGGGAGTTGCAACGCGGTAGCGGTTCCCTCATCCGCCCTTTACTGCCCACCCGTTGCCCTCCACTCAGCCCACAGCTCGGGCAGAAAGAAGATGAGGTTTCACGTTTACTATAAAATCATCCATTAGCTCTAAAGGTATCGAGACCCTCCCTCAATTTCCCCTCAAGTCGCCGCCAGGATTCAAACCTAGGACACTCGCGTCTGCGCCACGAGGGGCGGAGCCCGAGCTCCACGTGGGCGCAGGAACTGCGCCCCTGACGTCACGGGGCGGGGCGGGATCTCTGGTCAAGGAGGCGGGGCCACAAGGGGTGGAGTCCCGAGAGGAAGTCCCATTGGGCAAAGTTCTGAGGGGCGGGGCTGTTTTGTGTACGTGTTCCTTGGGGCGGAGCCACAGGCTGTGCTGTTCCAAGAGAGAAGTGACAGTTGTCCGTGGTAGAACCGGGCTCTGAAGGGCGTGTCCCTGCTCCGTTCTGAGGGGGCGCGACTGTGTCTTGGGTTGACCTTGTGAGGAAGCGGAGCCTCAGGGGCGGGGTCTCGGTGTCCAGAGGGGAGTCTCAGGGCAGCTGGAGATCAAGGGTGGGCACCATTGAGGCTGGAACCCTTCGGGAACCCCCTACCCCGTGCCCTGCGGCCTCTCTTGGGTTTCCAAGGTGCCCCCGAGGCGTGAGGGGTCAGTTCTCCATGGTATCTTGGATCCAGTCTAAGTAGTGGCATACGCTGGTGTAGACTGCGGGGTGCCGGGGTCTGGAGCAGGGCTCACCACCCCCGGATACCACACCTGCCAAGGTTCCGTTGCAAACCAGGGGGCCCCCAGAGTCACCCTGTATGCGAAAGAAGGGCAGAGGAACTGTTAGGCCCCTCACTTCGTCACAATTACACGGGCCACTTTCTCCTTCCCAAAAAGGCCCCAGCCCCTTCCTCCTCCAACACCCGAGAGCCCCCCATCTCCAGCCTCTCTTCCCTCCGACCCCGGAGTAAAAGCTCAGAGCCCCCACTTCCCCGCAGGACATAACCTTCTCCTCCCCCAGGTCTCAGACTCCGGGCACCCAGCCCATTCCTCCTGTAGATCCAGAAGTCTGGACCTCCAGACCTCTCATCTTTCACACTCAGGAGTCCAGGCCCTGGTCCTGTCCTCTCCCAGGAACCAGGTGTCCCAGGCTCCTCATTTTGACCCAGGAAGGCTGGGGGCCCATCCCTCTCCTCCCCTAAGACCTAGGAAACTTGGCAGGACAGCCTCATTTTCCCCAGAGTAAGGTCTCACCTGGCAGGAACCTCTGCCCCCCTCCCACAGGCCCGCACAGAGCATGCTGTCCGAGATGTGGCCGGGGTATGCCCAGTGACAGAGTTTGTTCTCCAGGATGCTGATGTTGGCACACTGCAGTGTGACTGGAAACAGCGCTGTCGGGAAGGAGACTGTCAAGGATCTGAAACTGTCTCTCAGCACCCCACCATCCTGAGTCCTCCCTGCAGCTTTTCCATAGGACCCATGGAGCCACATTTAAGATCCTCAAACATAGAGACAAGAGACAGTGACAGACAGTCATAACATGCAGGAGAAACAAATGAAGACAAGGAGGAAGGAAGAGGGACAAGAAGAGAGAGAGGCTGGCTGGATATGGTGGCTCATGCCTCTAATCCCAGCACTTTGGGAGGCTGAGGCCGGCAGATCACTTGAGGTCAGGAATTCAAAACCAGGCCAGTCAGCATAGTGAAACCCCATCTTTAGGAAAAATATAAAAATTAGCCGGGTATAATGGCAGGAGCCTGTAATCCCAGCTACATAGGAGGTTGAGGCACAAGAATTGCCTGAACCCAGGAGGCGGAGGTTGCAGTGAGCTGAGACTGCATCACTGTACTCCAGCCTAAGGGACAGAGGGAGACTCCATCTCAAAAACATAATAATAATAATAAAATAAGAAGAAGAGAGGAAGAGTTTTAGATATAAAAAGAGTTCCTCTTCCAAGGATTAACTTGCTCAGTGTCCTTGCTCTTTGTTCCCTGTTTTCAAGGCCAGATTTCCTTACTCTCTGTATTTCCTGCCCTGGTAAACAAACTCCCCACCTGTCCTTATCTATAGAGACCAAATTCCACATATGCTACGCACTCTATAGATTACCCTTCCTGTCACAATGGCTCCTTCCCCCAAAACTGCACCCTCCACGGGTATAACCACATTCCTGCACTTTTCAAGTTAGCCAGCCAGGTTCAGCTTAGATTGTGTGGTCCAACTCCAGCCAATGGAGATAGGACTCAGTAGCAGGGAAGAGCTGCATTGGAAATAAAAACTCCTTCCTTCCTCTGTCCAGTGTGCTCTCGCCATTGCTCCATCACAAGCAGCACCCTTTCTGCAGAAAGTAAGTTTGCCTCGCTGAGAGATCCTTTGTCTCAGTGCTTATTCTTCTTTGTGGCACTGTGCATTTGTTCCCAGCAAAGAGAAACAGAAAGATGCATGCAGAGATCCAAGAGACAAGAGGAGATGCATCTATAATTCACACAGAGAAATAGGAGAAATAGAGGCCATGAAGGGAGATGGAGACCTCTAAAGGGGAAAGAGATTCTCTGAAGAGGCAATAAAGAAATAGAGACAGACCCAGAGATCTCAAGGGGTGGAAGGAAGGCAGGGAGATAAAGGGGAAGAGATTTACAGGAAGATGATCACTGGTGGAGACAGAGACATAGAGATGCCAGATACAGCGTGGGTAGTAGATGTGTCAGTGTAGATGTGGTGATGGATATATAATACATATGTGCCTCTATATAAGACATGGATGCAGACTCAGACACATCAAGGGCCATGATAAACAACGATAAATAGAAATCGGGGACAGGGGCTGTGCAGGGAGACAGGAGCCATTGGGGTCCATTGGAGTGGACCAGAGAACTTATCTTGGTTGAAGGGAGCAGCTTCCATTGACCCAGCCCAGTGTTTGCTATTTTGGGAATGTGAGTTCTTCAAACTTTTTCAAATGAATCCAGAAACCTGGCTTTTGTATAAAACCTTCCAGGTTTTAGATATTGGCAGCAACAAATTCATACTGCTTTTTCAATCCAGTGACCCATTGGGTCAGTGATCCGTGACTCTGAGAGACATGGCCTTATTTCCATTCTAAGATGAATGTATTTTCACATTTAAACATCTCTGGGCCAGGCACAGTGGATCGCACCTGTAATTCCAGCACTTTGGGAGGCCAGGAGTTCGAGAACAGCCTGGACAACATAGCAAGACCTCATCTCTGCTAAAAATTAAAAAATAAATTAGCCAGTGTTGGGTGTGGTGGCACATGCCTGTAGTCTCAGCTACTTGGGAGGTTGACGTGAGAGGATGGCTTGAGCCCAGGCGTTTAAAGCTGCAGTGAGCCATGATCACACTGTTGTGCTTCAGCCTGGGCAACAAAGCAAGACCCTGTCTCAGAAACAAACAAACAAAAACTCTGAAATTAGAATGTGTCTTCCAGAAAAATGATGTTATATCATCAATGAGATCTTTCTTCTTATTATTAGCAGTTCATAAAATAATGGTACATCTGAAAAATTCAAGCATCTTAGATTTGATGAAATATATCGATTGGCAGATAGACTTCCAGAGAGAGAGGAGAGAGAAAGGCAGAAGATAGAGATGAAAAGGCAGAGACAGGGGTGAGGGAGCCAGATGCCGGCATGAGGTTTCAGACAGTTCTGGGCCAGGTCATACCCTTGGGGCTGGTCACAGCCCCCCAGCCTGAGATGAGACACTGCATCCCTGGGGAGACACAGGTCTGGCTGAGGTTGAGGGGCTGCACAGCAGGACTCAGACGTGCCTGCCTGGGCAGACGGATCAGCATGATGTCATCATTGTGGTCATTGGCGCTGAGGTCCTTGTTGAAGCCAGGGTGGGGGAAGAAGTCCGTGACGCGGAACAGCTGCTCCGGACCCTCCCATTTCCAGAGGTGGTGCTCTCCAAGGCGGACCCACAGATACCTGCTGGACAGGCCTCAGAGGTCAAGCCGGGGGAAGGGAAGGGTCCTTTCAGCCCCAGCCCTCTTTTCCTGTCCATCAGGGTGCTGTGTGACCCTTTGCAAACCACACACCCTCTCTGGGACCCCATCATCTATGTCTGGCCCAGGGTGCTGTGATTTTAAGCAAGGCACACACCTCCTCTGGGTCCCTGCTCCCCACTCTGATGTTTTGTGTGCCTCCGTTTTTGTAGCTCTCCCCACAAAGTACCCCCTCCTAATTCCAGGCTCAGTGAGCCACCTTCCTCCCTACTCCCCTGGAGCCTTGGAGGTGACTTGGGTCCCCAGGAACGGTGTAGGCACTGGGGGGGGCCCCACCTACCACACAACAGCCCCACCCCTGCTCCCACAGGTCTGGTGGCTTCTGTGGGAGTGGCTCTGTATGTCTGAGTGGTGTGTGTGTGTATGTGTGCATGGGTATGAAAGGGGATGGGATATGGAAAATCCCCAAATTGGGGGTCATCTGTGGCCTCAGCTTTTCCTGACTATCATATCCTTCACCCTTCAATGCACATCTTTCTGATGTCTAACCTTAAGCCCTCACCACAGTGCTAGCCCACTTGTTCCACTTCTGGTCCATGCCCTAGACCGCTGGGGTCCTTTCAGGGTCAACAAAAGTTCATTCCCAGCCTCTGACCCCTGACATTAGGCAGCAGGCTAATGACTGCGAATTCAGGGTTGGGGAAACACAGACATCTGTCTCTGTCTCTCTCTCTCTTATTCTTGCTGTCTTGGCTCTGGATCTGGATAGTCCTCACCCCCCCATCCCCTCATCCCCCACATCCCCTCATCCCCCTACCCTTCCTCTGCCTTTGACTCTTTCCACCTTCATATCTCTGCATTTTTCCTGCTTGACTTTCAGCTAAAATCTAAATGTTGTTCTCCCAGCCTGATGTACAGGCCTAAGTTAAAAGAGGTCCCATCACAAAGCAATGCATGATGGGAAATTCCCACACAGCATCTCTTACCAGCATCAGTGTTTTATTCCTAGAGGGAAGAAAATTGGAACAGTATGGATGGTCACCTTTCAGAGGCAATGGAGAGAGGATTCCTGCATCAGGTAGATTCCAGGATACTATTAGATTGCCCGGAATCTAAGATTCTAGAATTCTGAGATTCTGACACTCTATTATCCATGATTCTAGAATCCAGAGGTTCAAGTTTTAGAGTTTTTATGAACCCAAGATCCTAACATTCCAGATTCCCCTGGATGAAAAACTCCCGGATTTTAACATTATCTGAATTAAATCTAAGGCTTGAACCTAGAATTTTAATATTCTGGGACAAAAAGACTAGAATTTCATCATTCTAGAAATCTGTAAATCTGTAACTTTAGAAATTTAAGAGTGTGGGATTCCATTTAAGACTCCAGAATTCTCTAAATCTCGCTATTCTAGGATACTGTGAATTAAAGATTCTGGGACTGTGAGTTTCCATTTTCAATGAACCTAGAAAGCTCTGAATCTAAGATTATAGGATCACACTAGCCAATATGGCTATTGAACACTTGAAATGTGGCTTATATGTATAAAATACAGGACAGACTTCAAAGGTTAGTACCGAAAGTAAACTGTATCATTCATACTTATTTAAAAATGGATTACATGTTGAAATAAGTTTTTGAGTATGTCAAGTTAAATCTATTACAATTAATTGTACTCATTTCTTATTTTTTAAATGTGTCCACCAGAAATTTAAACTTAACGCACGTGGCTGGCGTCATAATTACTCTGGGCAGCGCTGATCCAGACTGCTAAGATTCTAATAGTCTCCGAATCTATGACTCTATAATTTGCTGAGGCTATTGTAGAATTTCATAAATTCAAGATTTTAGGATTCTGTGATTCTGGATTTCTCTGGGTCCGTCTAGGATTTGAAGAACCTAAGTTTTGAATCTTAGATTCCTCAAATGAGATATTGTCAGACTCTAGAATTTTAGGATTTGGGAAGCCACCCTTTGTAATTCTAAGAGTTGAACTTTTGGTATCAGATGTGGAGGCTCCGCACTTGCTGCCCACAGCACCCCTCACCCCTCCCTAACCCCCAGCCCCCGCCCCTCCCCAGCATGGCCAGCCCCGGTCACTCACGGCTTGTGGCAGTGGGCAGCTGTAAGCAGCCAGCGGTCACTGATGAGGGTGGCCCCACAGAAGAGCCGGGTGAGGTGGAAGAGGCCGGCCTGCCAAGGCTGGGAGTTGGGGCGACATTCCTCAGCCCCGATGGCCCGGGTGTCTGCCCAGCCATGCCCTGGGGGTGGGGACGAGGGACAAAGGGGTCAGTGAAGAGCAGGCTGGGAGAGCAGGGAGAGGATGCTGAGAAGCCTAGACGGCAGGAGGCAGAAGCCTGGGGTGGGAGGGAAGAACAAGATAACTGTAGTACAGCCACGGAGGGGAAGCCAGCCCGGGAGCCTCACCTGCCAGCAGAGAGAGCAGAGCACAGAGGAGTCCCAGCTTCATGACCCCTGGGCACCTGGATCCTGAAGCGTGCACCTGGCGCCCAGTGCTTCTTTATGGTAAGCCATGACATCTCCTTCCTCCTCCATGGGGCGGCCCCTGTGATTAATCTGGGTTGAGAAATGTCCCTGGGGGAGGGGAAAGCCCTGGGGCTGTGACAGGGGCCTTGGGAGAGGAGCTAAGTGCAGGGGGACCCCCCCTTTTGGGAGGAGCTGGCGGCTTGCTGGGCCAGAGCTTGACTGAATGGAGGGGGAGGGCTGGGTGTGTGGAGAGGTTGTGGGCACCTTCTCTGGGGTCTTCAGAGTGGGAATCCCCATTCCTCATCACCGTGGGCTATAAGATACAGAATCATTTGTGTCCTGGAAAACAGGGAAGATCCTTGAGGCCTAAGGTCCTGGGGTGGAGCAGGTTGGTTTTGGGTAAAGCAGTGGTGTGGTGTGCAGAGACCAACCTCCCAGGGCAGGCTGGAGGGATGTGTGGCAGGACCCCCCAGAAAGCAGGCTAGGGGTGGGAGACAGAGTCAGGACTCAGGCACAAGAGCAAAAGATACAAAGAGAGGTAGAGACACAGAAGGACCCCAGGTAAGAGGAGGAGCTGGGGGAGGAGAGAGAGAGAGAACAAGAAAAAGACTGAGGGAAGCCCAGGTGGAGAGAGGCAGAGATTGCAGGCAGCTGCATAGGTCTACACACCTCACAGAACCTTCCCTGCCCTGGGGATTTGGGCCTCTTCCCACAAGGACAAGGCCCTCTCCTAGCATGTTGAGGAATCTGGTTCCATCTGGATTAACCCACTCTTGTCATAACCTGCCCCCTTCCCCACAGCTCCACCACCCAAAGACCCAAGTGCCCAACCCGCCAGGGAGCAACTGCTCTATGCTCTCTCTTAATACATCCTGATCTTTGCCAAATCCTGAGAACATTTGCTATATATTTTTTTCATCCATCTTCCTGTCCCACACCCGTTGTCCTTTCCATCAGCCCATCCTCTCTGCTCCTCTCCTCGTCATTCCCTCTCAGCAGGTGAACAGCCTCTGGAGGGCTGGGCCCAGGTCTGACTCACCTCTGTCTCAGCATCACCCAATTACAGGCAGAACTGGGCTTGCAGAAGTCCTCAGGAGATGTTCATTGAATGAGTGAATGTCTTTCTCCATATCCTTTTCCTGGTGAACTCCTACTCATCCCTCAACACCCAACCTCAATGCTCCCTCCTCCAGGAGATCTCTGATACCTTCAGGCAGAGTCCATCTTTGCCTCCCCTGGGCACGCATAATCCCTTCTTCCATTTTCTCCTGCCCACAGGCCTGGTTATGAAGGTGGGTCTGGGCTCCCCTTGAATGTTCTCTCCCTATGGTCCCATGGTCTGGAGCATGGACTCTGGAACTGAACCATCTGTGTGCAAATCTCAATGATTAGGTGTGATTAGCCATGAGGTGTGTGACTTTGGCAAGTCATCACACCTCTCAGTGGCTCCATCTTTTTTTTTTTTTCCCAAGATGGAATCTTGCTCTGTCGCCCAGGCTGGAGTGCAGTGGTGCAATCTTGGCTCACTGCAACCTCTGCTTCCTGGGTTCAGGCAATTATATTGCCTCAGCCTCCCAAGTAGCTGGGATTACAGGCATGCACCACCATGCCTAGCTCCTTTCTGTATTTTTAGTAGAGACGGGGTTTACCACACATGAAGCACAACAGTGTCTGGCACATGGTAAGCATTTGATGTCTACCCATCGCCTGCAGAAACCTCTATCATCGCAAATGTCACCCTACCTGCAATTGTCTCACTCCCTTTCCAGACAGGGAAGCCTTTGAGACCAGGGTCTGGGTATCCAGTATGTGCTAAGTGCCACACTCACTGCCTTTAAAAGCATTTTAAGCCAGGCGTGGTGGCTCACCCCTGTAATACCAGCACTCTGGGGGGCCAAGGTGAGTAGATCACTTGAGGTCAGGAGTTCAAGACCAGCCTGGCCAACATGGTGAAACCCTATCTCTACTAAAAATATAAAAAATTAGCCGGGTGTGGTGGCAGGCACCTATAATCCCAGCTGCTCCAGAGGCTGAGGCAGGAAAATCGCTTGAACCCACAAGGCAGAGGTTGCAGTGAGCCTAGATCGTGCCACTGCACTCCAGCCTAGCCTAGGGTGAGACTGTCTCAAATTTTTAAAAAGGAGCATTGTAATAGCTACCTTTATCGACTATGTTCTCAGTGCCTGGTGTTTACTTTGCATGTATAGTATCTCATTTAATTATCTTTTTGTTGTTGTTTGTTTTTGGACAGAGTCTCTGTTGCCAAGGCTGGAGTGCAGTGGCATGATCATAGCTCACTGCAGCCTCAACCTCCTGGACTCAAGTGATCCTCCTGCCTCAGCCTCCTGAATACCTGGGAATACAAGGTGTGCACCACCATATTGGGGTATTTTTTTTTTTTTTAGTAGAGACCAGGTCTCACTATGTTGCCCATAGGCTGATCTTAAACTCTTGAGTTTAAGCAATCCACCTGCCCCCTCCTCCCAAAGTGCTGGGATTATAGGTGTGAGCCACTGCACTTGGCCTATCTCATTTAATTTTCACAGGAGTCTAATGAAGCAGGTGTCTCCATTTCACAGAGTGAAAACTGGGGAAGAGAGCATTCAAGTAACCTGTTCAAAATCATACAGCAAAGTGATTGAAAAGCATTTCCTTCTCTACCTGGTGAACTCCTACTTATCCTTTAAACCCCTGCACAAATGTCCCCTCAGGTGAGAAGCCTCCCATGACTCCTTCGGGAAGAGCCTGTGGACCTGGCATGGTGTACCCCATACCTTCTTCTGTTACAACACTGATCTATTTGTGTTATGTGTTCGTGCAGCAACGGGAGTGGCTTCTGTGTGACAGACACTAATACAGGTGTAAACAGAGCATTGGGACTGGGTGACCAAAAGTGGACCCCTTTAGCCTGGGCAATTCAGGAAGGCCTCCTGGAGGAGGTGACTTTTGAGTGGAGACCTGAATGACAGGAAGGTAGGACTGGCTGGTCTCCCCAACCTAACTAGCAGCTCCTTGAGGGTAGTGCCTGGTCTGATTCATCTTTGAGGCCTGGCATAAGACATGGCTGGATAAACATCGTGTAGTGACTAAAGGGATGGATGAGTTGCCTTTAAAAATGAATTGAGTTTTCAGGTTTCCACTGACCTCACTTCTGATCCTTGGATGACAAACACAGCTGATATGCCTGACCGACATTTCCTGGGTGTGCTGATGGGGGCAGAAGGGGAAAGAGGTCACAGAAGGGAGCTGCGTACACCAACCTCCTGTATGCTCTGCAGGGCGGGGACCTTGTGATCACCCTACGTATGTCCCCAGCACCCAGCACTGGGCCTGGCGTGTAATAAATGCTCCATAAATTGATGACTAACAGGACAAACCAAAAACAACAGTGCTTAGTGGGAAATTGTGTCGTGCCTATGTTTAGCTAGCTCACGTTACTGCTGCACAGTTCAGGATTAGCTAAGACACTCAAAGCCGTTTTTTGTGGTTTTTTTTTTTTTTGATATGGACTTTTGCTCTTTCATCCAGGCTGGAGTGCAGCTGCATGATCTCAGGTCACTGCAACCTCTGCCTCCTGGGTTCAAGTGATTCTTCTGCCTCAGCCTCCCGAGTAGCTGGGATTATAAGCGACCACCAGCACGCCCAGCTAATGTTTGTATTTTTAGTAGAGACAGAGTTTTGCTCTTTTGGCCAGGCTGGTCTCAAACTCCTGATCTCAGGTGATCTGCCTGCCTCGGCCTCCCAAAGTGCTCAAACTTCCATTAGCTTTACCTGGATTCTGTGAATAAACTCCCCTCCCTTTCCCCAGTTTCGGGGAGAGACAATTCCTCCCTGCAAGTTTTCAGGACAAAAATCTCACAGCCAATTAATAGCAGACAAACCAAAGGTTTTCCCCTAAATGTCAGAGAGAGGTTTCTTGGCACAAACTTAGCAATTGAGGTGGCAACAGTTCCCCAATCTTCACCACCCACTCAGCCCTCTGGTCTTAGAGGCTGGGATGGAAGCAAGGTGAGGTCCCTTGAGTTCCAGCGGCCCCACAAAGGTAGAGAAGGTACTGTATGACTCAGAGCCAGCCTAGCTCCTGCCAAGACAGGAGGAACTGGAGTTGGGCGGAACCAGAAGTGGGAAACGGTGGGACATAAGAAGGAAGTGGTTGAAAGGTGCTTCCTGGCACTTGGGACTAGGGTGGGAAAAATTATTCTTCCATTAGCCCTAAAGGATGGGGTTGGAGGGTTGGGTTTGGGGGCTACCCTGTGCAGTTATTCCCTGGACAAGGAGTCAAACACGCTCTCACGGGGATGTGGTCAGATCATGACAACAGGTAACCTTCAGTCAGAGCTCACCACCCACTGTGTTAAGCCTCACACGATAATCACTGAAGATTTACATACACGTGTTTTATCAGAGTCTCCTCACAACGTGTCTAAGAGGTAGGCACATCATTGTTCCCATTTTGCAGATGAGGACACCGAGGCTCAGAGAGGGCACTTGACTTGCCCGAGGTCACACAGCAGGGAGAGGCAGAGGAAGCCAGGTTGGGTAACCCCAATAACTGCTCTCAGAGACTGGGCCATGACCAGCTTCCTTGCTTCTCTGGAATACACCTTTGCCACCTTTTTCTGCACTTCAACTTCAGTGCAGGCAGTGAACGGGGGCGGGCAGGGGGAATCAAGTGAGAGGAAAGATGTTAAGAGGTGTGGACGGCAGCAGAGGTTTGAGCAGTCCAGGCAGGGGAGAGTTCAGCCGACTGGGGAGGAAGAGGATGGACGATGGAGTCTGGGCATCTGGATCAGTTGGAGCGTATGACTTTATTGATCCAAGTCGTGTATTTGCAGATCTGGGTGTAGACAGCTGGATGCTGGGCAGAGCCGCAGGGGTAAACACCCCATGAGAGGGTGCCTTGGAGGGTCTCGTCACAGACCAGGGGGCCTCCCGAGTCACTCTGGGGATGGCAGAAAGGAGAGATCAAATAAATACGCCACCGTGTGAGCTGCCACTTTGGGATCTGGGGCAGTGGTGGGGAAGGAAGGGGCTGGGTGGGATAAAGTTGAGGGGTTGGAATTAGGTGTGTATGAGGCTGGCGGGAGGAACGCAGGGGGACTTCGGGTTATGGAGGCTGGGCTGGGGTGGGAATGGAGGCGCGGTGAGACTGGTTGGGATTGTAGCTCACGGAAGGTGAGGAGATGGAGATGGGCTTGGAGATGGGAATGGGGGGGTTTAGGAATGGCTAGAGGATGGAAACGGGATTGAGGATCCGGATGAGGAGGGGGTAGGACTGGAGAAGAGTTGGGGCCAAGGATGGGTGTGGGAATGGAGTTGGGGAGCGGTGACAGGGTCTGCTGTTTCCCATAACCTCCCCGTGTCCCCCTCCCAGGAGTCAGAGCCGCTCCCTGTTCAGACCCTACCTGGCAAGGGTCCTGGCCCTGGTCCAGTCCCGCGCATATCATGTTGTTGGTGACCACGCCCGGGTAGAAGACCTCACACTCTCTAGGGCTCAGGATAGTGACTCTGGAGCAGCTCAAGCCCTTGTTGTACTTCACTAAAGGGAGAATACGCCAGTCATCCCTGGGTCCAGCCCCCAGTCCGTGGGGAGCCAGGAGTCCAGATACAAGACTGTTTCTATCCCAGCCCCCAGCCCCTCCTCTTTCAGACTCAAAATCCAGGCCCTAGCACTTCCCCACTTAGGCCCAGGAGTCCAGGCCCCCAGCCCCTCCTCTGTGAGACCCAGGAGTCCAGGCCCCACCCCGTCTTTCCTCAGACCCAGGAGTTCAGGCCCCTAGCCCCCTCCTCCTGAGATTCCGGCCTCGGGGCCCTGGCTCTTGCCTCTCCGGGCAGCCGTGGTGGCCCAACCAGCGACCTGGCACTGGTCTCCGGGCTGGGCACAGCCATAGGGAAGCTGCAGGGCCCGGACTCGGGGTCCTGGTACTACGGGCCTGGCCAGCTTCAGCAACATGAGGTCGTGCTCATCCGATCGCCTTGGCAGGATGGGGCCTGAGTCCTGGCGGTACTTGGGATGGATGACAGAGCGAATGGTCCGGCGGAGCTGCTCGCCCTGAAGAAGCAGCAGGTGGTCATCCCCAACTCGAGCCCACAGTGGCCTGGGGAAAGGAAGAGCCATGTGAAGGCAAACGCTTCATAGGGACTGGGAAGGCAGGCGTGGGCAGTGGGGTGAGGGCTGGAGTAGGACCCAGAGATAGGAGGGGTATGAGGGAAGAGGGGCTTGGGGGAGAAGGGGACTTCAGACTTGGGCTCCTGGACATGGGCAGGAGGAATCACTGTTTTGAGCTCCAAGGATCTGCAGGATTTTGAGAAGGGTTGGGGGCCTGGACTCCTAGGTAAGTCTACTCCACATTTTTCCTTTCCTTTCCGTTTTCTTTTTTCAGACAGAATTTCACTCGTCACACAGGCTGGAGTGCAACGACGCAGTCTCGGCTCACTGCAACCCCTGCCTCCCTGGTTCAAACGATTCTCCTGCCTCAGCCTCTCAAAGTAGCTGGGATTACAGGCACTTGCCACCACACCCAGCTAAGTTTTTTGTATTTTTAATTAAGACGGGGTTTCGCCATGTTGGCTAGGCTGGTCTTGAACTCCTGACGTCAGGTGATCCACCTGCCTTGGCCTCACAAAGTGCTGGGATTACAGGAGTGAGCCACTGCGCCCAGCCCGCCACATTCTCTCTGTGATAATACCCAACTCTTCCTCCTTCAGTGGGGACTCAGGAAGTGAACCTTTTCCTTTAGTTCTAAATTCCTGACCACACCGGACCCTGACTTCTATCGTTGGATGTCACCATCTGCTCCTAGAGCTCAAGGAGGATCAGCGGGACAGGAGTGACCAGCCCGGAAATGCCGAGAAGGACCACACCGCCCCCTGGCGGCCACAGCGCAAAGCCCGTGTCCCCTTCTGCGGGAAGTACACGAGGGACCGCGCCTCCAGCCGTGGGAGTTCCGAGCGCCCCGGCCCTGCCTGCTCCTCCCCGGAGGCCGCCTCCACACCCCCTCCGTGGCGTCCTCAGGGATGTCCTCCTACTTGTTCCCGCAGTGCGCGGCCGTAAGCACCCAACTCTGGTCCACCAGGACGCCCGCGCAGTGGAACGAGAGGCCGTTGAAGAGCGAGACCTGCCAGGGCTGCGAGCCGCGAGCGCATGGGGTGCCGTAGGCTTCGGCGTCCAAGCGCGTGTCGTTTTGGGGGAGCAGCACCGCCTCCGCGGCTGGAGAAAGAAGATGAAATCAGAGCATGGAGGGCAGGGGCTGGAGCTGGGGTCCGAGCTGGGCTGTGGGACTGGGCTGTGTTCTGGACGAGGCGCACAGCCCGAACGGGAGGGTGGTAGGGAACAGTTGGGGCTTTCGCGTGCACCAACGGGAACGGGAGGAGAAGCTGCGCGTGAAAGTGGAAGGAAGCTGGGAAAGGGTGGCGTGGAGTAATGAGACAGAATAGGTTGGGTCTGGAGGGCAGGGGCTGAACGCAGCGCGCCAGGAGAGCTGGCTAGAACGCAAGCCGGTCCGCAGAGGGGCGGGGATGGAACCCAGAGGGGAGGTAAGGGAGCGGGGATAGAACTCGGGGTGCGGGGAGAAGGGGCGGGAATAACAAAACGGGATTGAACATCGGGGATAAAGGTGGGGCACCGTGGTTTACCCCTGTAATCTCAGTACTTTGAGAAGCCGCGGCGGTTGGACTGATTTAGCCCGAGAGTTCAAGACCAGCCTGGGCAAAATAGCAAACCCAGTGTCTACAAACACGCACACATACACAAGCCGGTTGCGAAGGCGTGCGCCTGTAGTCACAGCTACCTGATAGGCTGAGGTGGGAGGATCAATTGAGCCCAGGAGGTGGAAGTTACAGTGAGCTGAGATTGGGCCACTGCACTCCAGCCTGGGTGACAGAGTAGACCCTGTCTCAAAAAAAAAAAAAAAGAAAAAGAAAAAAGCCGGGTGTGGTGGTGCATGCCTGTGGTCCCAGTTACTCCGGAGGCTGAGGATAGCTTGAGCCCAGGAGGTCGAGGCTGCAGTAAGCTCTGATTGAGCTACTCTACTCCAGCCTTGGCGAGAGACCACGACCCTCTCTTAAAAAAAAAAAAAAAAAAAGAAAGGAAAATAGAAAAGGGAAGAAGGAAGGAAAGAAGAAAGAAATAGAGAGAAAGCGAGGGAGGGCACAAAGCGGAAAGGCAAGACAGAATGAAGTAGGGTGGTGTAAAAGGGCGGGGCCGGGATAGGGCTGCGGAGGAGGAGGAGAAAGAACGCGGCGAGGAGTCCACAAAAAAGCGAGGATCAGGGTGGCAGAAATCGGACGGGGCCTGAGTGGGGCAGGACACCCAGGGGCCGAGCCAGAAGAAGGGCCCAGCTGACTTGGGGGCGGGCCCTGCCCGGAGCTCTGAGTGGGTGCTGGGGTTCTGGGGCAGGAGAAGTACGCGGGGCTTGGTGACCGGAGCACACTCTCCTCCCGCCCGCGCCTCTCGCCGCCCCCTGGCCCCCGCCTCACCCCAGAATTGCGTCACCAGCAGCGGGAGCAGCTTCGCCAGTGTCCTGGCGCCAGAGGCGGCGGAGAGGTGGAGGAGCGGGGGTCTCATGGCCAAGATCTGCTGGGGTGTGTGTGTTCGGGATTAGGTTAAAACAGATACTCCGTTAGAGACCCCCCACCTCACTGTGCCCACGCGCCCAGCCTGAGCCACCCCAGCCCGCAGCACCCTTTTGACTTGCAGGGGCGGGCAGACGGGAGATTCTCAGACTGGAACGGCCGTAATGAGCGCAATTACCCTAATGATGCCCCTCGCTGCACCTTCCCGTCCTCCCTGCGCCGGAGGGGAGCGCTCTCCGCGTCCGGGCTTTCCTCCTCCTTCACGCGCGGGGTGGGGATCAGAGGCTCGGAGCCAGTGGGAGCCTCTTCCTCAACCTCACAGCGGGGGGACTTCCGCGTCCCGCAGATAGAGAAACCGAGGCTCCAAGCGGGCTCCTGCCCGCGGCCCGGGGGTCCCCACCCATCCTCTCGCAATCCACCTCCACCTGGGTGGGGTGCAGCCCGCTTCACCTGGGAGTCGCCGATAGGGAGGAGGGAGGGAACCCGGGCGTGCCTCTGCCCTGCCTGTGGTCCGCCGCTGGTATCCTCTGTCCAGGGACCCCTGGCCGGACCTTCCCTTTTAACCCCGAGGAGTCCGGAAGCTTCTCCACCTTCCCCCACCCCTCCCCGAGGTTCCCTCCCTCCCTTTCCTTCTGTCTAATTATACAGTGGGTGAGGCTGGCATTCCTGGGTCCCAGATTCCTGCTCTGGGAGGGGCCCTGGAATACAGGCTTCTCCCAGTGCCCGAAACACCCCCTTTCCATCCCTTTTGGAGCTGGCTTCTGTGGGGATTCCCCAAGTCCCCGTTCCAAGCAGGCTTCCCGGGTTCGGGGAGAGGGTTCCACGTCCCAAGGGAGGCTGGGGGTGGCGGGATGAGAGGCGACTGAGAAAGAGGAAAACAACGGGAAGTGCATACCTAGGGTGACAAAGTCAGAAGCCAGACTGCCAAGAGGAAGGAGGGAGGCCCGGAGATAAAGCAGATTGAGTAGGAGGGACAGAGACTGGTTTGGAAAGGGAGATAGTGACAAACCAAGGCTAAAGGAGCCAGAGAGAGAGAGAGAGGCACGGAGGCTAAGACACACAGAGGCAAGGAAAGAGGAAACCCACGCCTGCTCTGTGGCCGTGAGCGAGCTCTGTGTGTCCCAGTGACTAGCCCATGTGCGTGTTAGGGCTGTGGCTCTGCCTCATGTCCATGTGTGGCCACCTCACACCCTCCCTGCCATCTGCATGCCACCAGGTGACACACAGGCCCCTGAATCACAGGAGGTCAAAGCTTCGAGGGGCATTAGCATCGCCTCGGCCAACTCCCTCATCTCAGGTGAGGAATGGGAGGTTCAGAGAGGGCAGTGACTCACGGGAGGTCACACAGCAAATCCACTTAACGACCAGAAGGCCCCGGTTCCACTCTGGGCTCCTGTTGCTCATGTCAGCCCCTCTCCTTCACGGTGAGAGACCGTGCCAGGAGATCCTGAATTGGCTGGGTGCTGTGGCTCATGCCTGTAATCCCAGCACTTTGGGAGGCATGAGGTCAGGAGTTCGAGACCAGCCTGGCCAACATAGTGAAACCCTGTCTCTACTAAAAATAAAGCAATTACTCAAGCATGGTGGTGCAGGCCTATAATTGCAGCTACTAGGGAGGCTGAGGCAGGAAAATTGCTTGAACCTGGGAGGCAGAAGTTGCAGTCAGCCAAGATCGCACCATGACACTCCAGCCTCAGTGAAAGAGCAAGACTCCATCTCAGAGAGAGAGAGAGAGAGAGAGAGAGAGAGAGAGAGAGAGTCCTGAGTTCTGGATTTTCTGTTGGACGTCCTCTTCATAGGTTGTGTGACTCAGTGCTGGCCATCTGAACTTTCTGAGGTGTTGTTTTATATGCACTAGCTAATCCTCCCACTGCCAGTCACACATGGCTGTCCAGTCTTGGATATGTCACAAGATGAAGGAGTTACATTTCTGGCTTTATATATATATATATATATATATATATATATATATATATTTTTTTTTTTTTTTGATGGAGTCCCGCCCTGTTGCCCAGGCTGGAGTGCAGTGGCGTGATCTTGGCTCACTGCAACCTCCACCTCCCAGGTTCAAGCGAGTCTCCTGCCTCAGCCTCCCAAATAGCTGGGATTACAGGTGCCCGCCACCACGTCCAGCTAATTTTTTGTATTTTTAGTAGAGACAGGGGTTTCATTATGTTGGCAAGGCTGGTCTCAAACTCCTGATCTCGTGATCCGCCTGCCTCAGCCTCTCAAATTGCTGCAATTACAGGCCTGAGCCACCACACCTGGCTGGCTTCATGTAATTTTAATAGTAAGAGCCACGTGTGGTTAGTGGCTATCTACCATGTTGGCCAGCAGAGGTCTCCACCACCTAATTATGTATCAAGGAAGTTGGAAAAAAAACGATGAGCTCCTTTTGTTAAGTCTTAGAACGTGCAGGCTGACTGACTTCTTTACTTACTGTGCTATCATACTTTTGCATACGCAGTTTTACAGAGAAGGAGACAAACAGGCTTCCTCGAGGCATCTCACTTGGTAGTTAAGAATCCACCTTGCTTCAGATGCTTGCTCTCCTCACCTCGTGACCGTGAGTAACTGACTTCGTTTTTCTGTGTCTCAGTTTCTTCACCTATAAAATAGGTAGGATAACAGTGCCGACCTCAGAGGGTTTTATGAGGATTAAATTAGTTGATACATTTAAAAGCACTTGGAGGCCAGGCACAGTGGCTCAGGCCTGTAATGCCAGCACTTTTGGAGGTTGAGAACAGACTGCTTGAGCCCAGGAGTTTGAGACTAGCCTGGGCAACACAGTGAGACTCCATCTCTACAAAAAATACAAAACTTAGCTGGGTTTTGTGGCATGTGCCTGTAGTCCCAGCTAGTCTGAAGCAAAACAGTCACTTGAGCCCCAGAAATTGAAGTTGCCGTGAGCTGTGATTGTGTTACTGCATTCCAGCCTGGGCAATGGAGCAAGACTCTCATACATAGATTAATTAATTTAATTAAATTAATAAAGAAAAGCCAGTCAGGCATAGTGGCTCATGTCTGTAATCCTAGCACTTTGGGAGGCCGAGGTGGGCAGATCACCTGAGGTCAGGAGTTTGAAACCAGCGTGGCCGACATGATGAAGCCCCATCTCTACTAAAAATACAAAAATTAGCCAGGTGTGGTGGCGCATGCCTGTAATCCCAGCTACTCTGGAGGCTGAGGCACGAGAATTGCTTGAACCCAGGAGGGGGAGGTTGAAGCGAGATAGTGCCACTGCATTCCAGCCTGGGTGACAGAGCAAGACTAAAATAAAATAAAAGCCCTTGGATTGGGGTCTAGCATATAGTAAGCACTCAGTAGATTCACTCATTTAGGAATGTTTATTGAAACCTCGATTTATGCCAGGAGCTGTCTTCGGGACTGGGGACACAATAGCGAACAAACCAGCTGTTATCATTCCCAGAGTCACAGTAGTTCATGGCAGAATTCGGATCCAAGTCTCACTGATTTCAAACCCCAGGCTGATTATTTAGTGACAGCATCTCCTGTAGTACAGGAGGCCCAGAGGGTGTTCACAGAGGGTCTTGGCTTAGGGCTTCTTATTAGCAGAGTGAACAGGAACCAATCAGCAAGCGGACGTGGCGGATGCTGGTCCGTGGTGCGTGGGTCCAGTCTAATTGTTGTTCATTGTCTCCTGGATCCAGTCCACGTATTTGCAGACTTTGGTGTAGACACCAGGCTTTCGAGTGATTGCACACGGATCCTGGCCCCAGGAGATAATGCCTTGAAGAGAGTGGTTACAGACCAGAGGGCCCCCGGAGTCACCCTGCGCGTGGGGAGAGAGAACATAGGTCAGAGAAAGCGTTGGGCGTGGTGTTAGCCAGGGAGGAGGTGGTGATGGTGCTGGGAGTGGGGTTGAGACTGAGGATGGGGAGGTACTGGGGTTGGTGATAGGTGGAGGGATAAGGCTGGGATTATGGGTGGGATAAACGATGGGGTTAGGCTCAAAAGAGAATTTGGGGATGTTGGAGCTGGAAATAGGATGGAAACAGGGATGGAGCTGAAGTTTGCGCTGGGTCAGAAATGGGAACCGGGAGAGAGATGGATTGGGAGTCGCAGGGGAGGTGGGCTGAGGTCGGGATGAGACTGTGGATGTCGGTGAAGATGTACTTGAAGTTGGGGATGGGGGTGGGGACGTGGTTGGAGACCCAGGCCCTGCTCCCTGACCTGGCAGGAGTCCTTGCCCCCTTCCTGAACGCTGGCACACACCATGGTGTCTGTGATGTTGTTGGGGTAGGCGTGCTCACACTCTTGGTGCTCAATGATGGTGATGTTGGCGCATCGCAAGCTGTGAGGCAGGCGCACTGTGGAAACAGCGTGAGGGGCTGCGGGATGACAATGTGAGGACTTCTGCCACCTCCCCTAATGCAGCGCTTGCTGTGACCCAGGCCCTGGAAGAATCCCTGTCCTTAGATGCAGCCAACTCACCTCTCTGCTTGTAGCAATAGCAACAGCAATGCTACCCAGACAGAGCCTCACTCAGTTGCCCAGGCCGGAGTGCAGTGGCATGATCTCCACTCACTGACCTCTGCCTCCCAGGTTTAAGTGATTCTCCTCTCTCAACCTCCCGAGTAGCTGGGATTACAGGTGCGCACCACCACATCCGGCTAATTTTTGTATTTCTTGTAGAGACGGAGTTTCCCCATGTTGGGCAGACTGGTCTCTAACTCCCGACCTCAGGGGATCCACCCCCTCAGCCCCCCAAAGTGCTGAGATTACAGGCATGAGCCGCCGAGCCCGGCCTGCTAGCCAATACATTATTTATGCCAGCTGCTTGATATACATGATCTCTAATCCAATCCTGGCAGGTGGGTGTAATTATTCTCATTTTATAGAGGAGAAAATCAAGATTCAGAGAGGTGAAGTCGCTTGCCTAAGTTCCTACAACCGGGAGGTTGTGGATGTATGACCGCACGTCCATCTGACTCCAAGGCCCCAACTTTTGTCTCCAGCCTCCCCCGTCCTGACGTTTTCCACGCATCCCCTCAACTTATCCCACCATCACCACTTTGAACCACACTTCTGGTCCCCTGACCCCTTCCACAATCAAGACCACCCCTTCCCCACCACCCCGGGCCGGGTTCCCCTCTGGAGCTCCTACACTGGGGGCTGGATGTGCTGCCCCAGCCGGAAATGAGGCAGCTGGTGCCAGCGGTGACACAGTGTGAGGAGAGGGTGAGGGGTCGCACAGCCCAGGTGATGGAGGCTGGCGATGCCATCTTCACCAGCATGATGTCATTGCGGTGGTCTTTGTTGGGGAGGCTGTTGTTGAAGCCAGGGTGGGGGAAGGACTCGGTGGCTGTCTTCGTCTGCTCACAGCCTTCCCGCCGCTGGAGGTTGTGCTCCCCCAGGTGAACTATGTAGCGGCTGAGGTGGGAGAGACCGTGGTTGGAGGAGGAAAGGTGGGAAAAGACACGAGGTGGGGGGAGACATGGGCGGGAGAGGTGAGTGACACCTTTGAGGGTGAAGAGACATCGCTCTACTTCCAGCCTCTTCCATGTCCCCCGCCACAGCCCCACCCCAACCCCATTCATCGCCCCACCTTCAATCCCAGCTGGAGCCCATCAACCTTGCTGACGGTGCCTGTACGGTCTCTGATCCCCTTCCCACACCCCTCTCCCCAGCTCCTCTCCATCCATCTCTGCATTCCCAGCCCCCTCCCGGCCCCGCCCCAGCCCCCGCACCCACGGCTTGCGGCAGTGGGCTGCTGTCAGGAGCCATCTGGGGGCGATGAGGGTTGCCCCACAGAGCAGCCGCGTCTTCTCAAACAGGGCTGCCTGCCAGGGCTGGGAGTGAGGCTTGCACTCAAACCCCTTGATGATCCTGGTCTCTCCCGCTACGAGTCCTGGAGGGGTGAGAGCAAAAGGAGGCACTCAGGAAGGAGAGGTGGACTCCCAGAAATGGGGGTGGGGAGGAGAGAAGGAGGAGGGAGATCTGGGCCCTAGCCTGGTGTCCCTCTGGTTTGCACGCTGGATGCTGGGGCGGGGTGTTAGAGGACGAAAATACTTCCATGGGGCCGGGCGCAGTGGCTCACACGGGTAAACCCAGCACTTTGGGAGGCTAAGATGGGAGGATTGCTTGAGCCCAGGAGTTTAAGACCAGCCTGGGCAAACATGGTGAGATCCCCATCTCTACAAAAAATTAAACAATTGGCCTAGCTTGGTGGCAGGCGCCTGTGGTCCCAGCTACCGGGGAGGCTGAAATGGCTTAAGGATTCCTTGAGCCTGTGATGGCACCACTGCCCTCCAGCCTGGACACAGAGTGAGACCTCGTCTCTGGAAAACAACAACAAAAGCAAACTTCCAGACTGGGCGGTTGGTGGTCCCTGTCCTGTTCCCTTTGAGTGACACTCCCCCGACTCCAGCTTCCCCGGCCCTCCCCTGCGACCCCCTAGGATCCTCTTGGCTTCTCCACTTTTGGCGTTTAAAGGGATGGTCTGAAAGGCGTGCAGGCCCTCATGGCAGCCGCTCCCAGTTCAGAGGCCGTGTGGCTTGTTCTGTGATTTGGAATTGACCCATCACCGTCCAGACACAGAGGGTTATGAGATCCCAGAGACTCGGGAGGGAGGCTCCTGCCCTGCCCCATTCCCTGCCGTACCTGTCACCAGAGCAAGCATGATTAACTGCAGAATCCTCATGGCCTGGAGTGGGGAGGGGCAGGCCCCAGGTTCCTCTGGGAACAAGGAGGAACATGGCCGCATCACATGACGGGGAAGTCGGGGGCTGGCTCCTGCCCGCTCCTTTCTCCCGCACCTGCTCCTGCACCCGACTTGGGAGAAACAAGGTTGGGGAAACTCCCTGTTTCTCACAGCACTCAGACATCCGAACACTTAAAATATATCTCAGGGGTCAAGGGTGGCCTTGGAGGGGGCCTGATCGTAGCTCGAAGCTGCCGGGGATACCAAGGGCCATGTGGAGGTTGTTGGGAGGGGTTTTGACCCGGCTCGCCCTGGGCTGGCCCCATTCAAGTCAGCCATGGGACCTCCTTGGCGCATTTCAGAGGATGTTTCCCTTCTTGCCTTGAGAGCTGGCCAGGCCCCAGCAGCTTGGGCTGGAAGGACAAGGGCAACCAGGCCCCGTTCTGTAGCCACCCCTTTTTCATTGTCTTCGTGGCAGGGTGATATGGAGCCTTTGAGGTCTGCTGGTGGAGGCGGGGGTAGGAAACGCAGCCCCATACAATGTCTGGGCCTCCCGTCACCCGACTTGCTGAACCCCTGCCCCTTTGAAGGACAGCCAAGCCGAGCTGGGCGGGGCTGGTCGAGGGGAGGGCCAGTGCCCTCAGCTGCCCTGTCCAGCGGGGGTGAGAGCAGAGGGCCAGCTCAGCAGCTGAAGCCATGGAGATCAGAGGTAACTGAGGCTGGGGCCAGCCATTGAAGGTGAGAGGCACAGAGAGAGGCTAGGAACCCCCACCCAAGCAGAGACGGACAGAGCAGAGGGAGAAATGGGTGCCCGAGGGGGACAGGTGGCCTTCGGGAGGGCTGACACCTGGAGTGGGGGGCTTCCCTCTCCTCCTGGACTCACGGGATCTGGGGCTGGGGCTCTGGGGGCCCGGTGGTGGCCGCGGCGGCTGCAGCAGGTAGGTTGGGTTGGAGTGCCAGGTGCCAGGCACCAGGCAGGCGGGCAGGCGGGGGGTGGCCCCGGGCGGGCCCAGGATGACTGGCCTCCAAGCCCTGCCTTAATGCCCCAGGGCGGGGTGTGGGGGGGGCCCTCCTGCCTGCCTGCCTGTGCCACCTCTCCAAGCCCCTCTTCTCCCTGCGTCTCGGCATCCCTCTGTCTGTCTGCCTGCAGCCTTCCTTTCCCTGCGCCGAGTCTCTGAATCTGCGTCTCGCCCCATGGGTCATTCCCTGTCATTTGGTAATTCTGACTTTGTGTGCGTGTGTGATTTTTCTTTCTGTCTCTACGTGTCTGTCTGCTGTTCTCTGTCCATGTCCCTGTCTTCACCTCCACACTTCTCTCTCCATCTGGCTCTGGGTGGCCCTTTCTCTAATTTCTTCTATCTCTGTGTCTCTCAGTCAGTCTCTGACTGCGTCTTTGTCTTGCAGTGTCTCAAAGTCTCTCTCCCTCCATCTAAGCTCCGTCTTTCTCTTTCCTTCTGTCCCAGCCACTCCCTCTCCACAGACCCAGCCCAGGTGGGCCCCTGGCATCCCCTGGGCCATTTCCTTCTCCTTTGCAAGGCGGGAGGGGGGTTGCTGGGGTGTCACAGAGGTGGGGCTGCTGCCAGGCACAGGGGCAGGACCGAGAAGGGTGGGGGAGGCAGGTCAGGGCCTGTGGAAGCTGAGTCCAGGAAAGGGAACAGAGTCCTCGGCTGTGACCCACCCCAAGGCTCCTCTGGGGCCTCGCTTCTCGGCTGACCGTTCCCCTGCCCCCTTCTCCCTGCCTCCCAGGCAGCCCAAGTCTGGCAGTTCACTTACTGGCTGCTGCGAGACCTCTGCCTGATGACTTCCTGTCCTGCAGCCACCTCAACCTCTGCATCTGCAAAACCCGACGCCGACTCCTGCTTCTCCCAGCTCGTCTGTTTTCACCCAGGTCCCTTCCCTTGGCTGTCCTCCCCTCTCTCCCCTAACCAGATGTGGAGCAAGGCAGGGGAGGGCCTAGATTCTGACAGCAGCCAGCCCTGGCCTCAAACCTAGGTGCTTCCCCTTCCTACCACGATGACTACCCTTATGACGTGGGGACAAGGGACTCCACCCCTGCGAGGCTCAGTGTCTTCATCTGAGAGATGGGGGTGACAGACCTGTGCAAGATTGCTGGGGCTTCCAGGAGGGTCCATTTGGAAAGAACATACTGTGGGGGGCTCGGCAAATGCACCTCTGCTGTTAGGATTGGCTGTCCCTCCCTCCTCCCTCCCTCCTCCAGGTCCCCTTCAGTGCATTTGGGGAGATGTTCTCTCCTCACCTCTTGAGTCCCAGTGGAGACAGAATCCAAGGGGTGGGCAGGAGAATTTTAAGATGTAGGCTGAGCGCTCTTGCCTTCCAAGGCTGCACCCCACCCTTCATCATCGCATATATATTAGAACAAAGCCACATCCCACATTAAAGATACAGTGTGTACTTGATTACAAGGAAGTAAACTGCCTTTGGCTGCTGGATAGAAAGCTACATTTTAAGGATGTTGAATTAAATGGTCATGACGTTGATTTGGCAGCTTTCCTCTGGTATTTTGGAGCTAAGGACTTTTTTTTTTCCTTGGGTTGTTTGTGGACCCTTGAAAAGCTTATAAGCTCTGGGCACTGTTTCTATCATGCCGGATGAAAAAGAATGGCTCTTATTTATATGATTAGGTTTTTGTTTTGAGATAGGGTTTCACTTTATTGCCCGAGCTGGAGTGCAGTGGGTGATCTCGGCTTATTGCAGCCTCTTCCTCCCTGGCTTGGGTGATCTTCCTGCCTCAGCCTCCCAAGTAGTTGGGACTACAGGCACGTGCCACCACACCCAGCTAATTTTTTGTATTTTTATAGTAACGGGTTTCACCGTGTTGCCCAGGCTGATCTTGAACTCCTGAGCTCAAGCAATCTCCCACCTCAGCCCTCGGCCTCCCAAAGAGCTGGGCTTACAGGCGTGAGCCACCACACCTGGCCTATATTATTATAAGTAACTTTTTCTACTCCATTTCTTAGTGACTACTCAGGGAAGACCCTCATGCTATTTGAGCTCTTTTTCTTTTTTCTTTTCTTTTTTTTTTTTGAGATGAAGTCTCACTCTGTCACCCAGGCTAGAGAATGATGGCGCCATCTTGGCTCACTGCAGCCTCTGCCTCCCTGGTTCAAGCGATTCTCCCGTCTCAGCCTCCTGAGTAGCTGGGATTACAGGAATGCACTACCATGCCTGGCTAATTTTTGTATTTTTAGTAGAGATGGGGTTTCACCGTGTTGGCCAGGCTGGTCTCAAACTCCTGATCTCGGGTGATCCACCCACCTCGGCCTCCCAAAGTGGTGGGATTACAGGCATGAGCCACTGTGCCTGGCTAATTTTTTATTTTTATTTTTATATTTTTGTAGAGATGGGGTTTCACCATGTTGGCCAGGCTAGTCTCGAACTCCTGACCTCAAGTGATCTACCTGCCTCGTTCTCCCAAAGTGCTGGGATTACAGGCGTGAGCCACTGCGCCTGGCCTTATTTGAGCTCTGTTTCTACACCTATGAGATGAGGAAACCGTTGAGTCCTTCTTCCAGTCTCGACTACCATGGGACATCAAATGGACAGACATGGCCTCTCCGTCATTTGTATTTATTCCAGACCGTCGCGCACTTCTCTCACCCCACTCATGGGTCTTAGAAGGGCTGGTAGGAGTTAAAGTTCCAAGAAGTCCCCCAGGCCAATAAGAGTGGAGCTGGGGGAGTGGTGGAGGAGGTGTTGGTGCTCTGAGGGTCGGAGTGGCACCCAAGCTAAGGGGTGGAAGTGGAGGATGCAGGTCAGTTGTTCCTCATGATCATCCGGATCCAGTCCACATACTTGCACACATAGGTGTAGACTCCAGGGATGCCATCTTGTCCACAAGGCCCCACAGACCCCCAGGACACCAGACCTTGAAGGACTCCGCCACACACCAGGGGGCCCCCAGAGTCCCCCTGGAAGGGAAGAGGAGAAGTACTGTCTGAACAAGGGAGACATCTTATTCCTGTTTTCCTTCCCAACCCTCCAACCTAGTCCTGGGCCTTGGGGAGGGCTCCAAGCCTGGTCATCAGACAAAACAGTACAATCACTTTCCCAGAGGACAATGGCAATGGCTAACCAATAGAGAAGAGCCACTGTCTCTAGGGGTCAATCCCAGGGAAGAAGGGTGCAGCTCCGTAAAGAACAGAGGTTCTCCCAAAGACAATGACTGGGCCCCTGACCAATGAGGAGAGAGAGCACATTCATCAATGACCAATCCCAGGGGAGGATGTCAGGACTCCTAAAAGAGTAGAGCATTTTCTCAAGGACAACGACTGGGGCCCTGACCAATGAGGAGAGAGAACACTTCACCAATGACCAATCCCAGGGGAGGAGGGTGGGACTCCATAAACATAGAGGTTCTCTCAATGTGGACAATGGCTGGGCTTCTGACCAATGAGGACAGAGAGCACTGTCACCAGTGAACAATCCCAGAGAAGGTGGGCAGGACTCCACAAAGAGCAGAGTTCTCTCAAGGACAATGGCTGGGTCCCTGGGCAATGAGGAGAGAGAGTACCATCTTCCAGTCTCTCTCAGTCTGGGACAGCACCAACTGGAGGATGGTACAGGAAAGATTAGAGCCCCAGAAACAGCTGGTTCCCTGTCTGAGCCCCCAGTCCTCCTTGTCTCTTTCGCTGCCTCTCTCTGTGCCTCCTGCCCCTTCTTTCCTTCTCTGTTCCCTTCCTCCCTCTTCTCTCCTTGACCCTCCCCCTCTTCCATTCCCTGGTCTTCCCTCCTATTCCCTGTCTCTTCCTTCCTTGTCCCGGGACTTCTCTCCATTTTTTCCCCCCCAGAGACAGACTCTGTTGCCAGGCTGGAGTGCAGAGACGATCTCAGCTCACTGCAACCTCCGCCTCCCGGTTCAAGCTATTCTCCTGCCTCAGCCTCCCAAGTAGCTGAGACCACAGGCATGCACCACCAAGCCTGGCTAATTTTGGCATTTTTAGTATATTCAGGGTTTCATCATGTTGGCCAGGCTGGTCTTGAACTCCTGACCTCAAGTGATCCACCCGCCTCAGCCTGGCAAAGTGCTGGGATTATAGGCGTGAGCCACCGCACCTGGCATCTCTCCTCCTTTTTGACCCCATCTCTCTCCAGCATCCCCTTTCCCTGATTCATCCTCCAGCACTTCCCCTCCTGCTTCTAGCCTCTCCCCTTCCCTTCCTGTCCTGGTGACCACACACGCTGCCTGCACTGGCTCACCTGGCAGGCGTCCTGCCCCTTCACACCGCCTGCACACACCATGTTGCTCGTGATTCTCCCGGGGTACACGTCACTGCAGGTGGCATGGGAGACGATGGAGAGGTTGAGGCACTGGAGCACATCTGGGAATGGGTCTGGAGAGGGAGTGTCGTGCTGCAGGGTTCTCTACAGCTCCCCACTTTGAGGTCATGTTCCTCCCCGCTAGATGTGGCCCATCCAAGTCAATACCGCTGCCCCCAACAACCTGTACTACAACCCTGAAACCCCGAATTCTATATTCATGACTTAATTTCATGTGACTCATGACCCCAGATGATTGACAGTCTCTTTGACCTCTGCCATTTGACTTTGAGTGGCATAACCCAAGACCCTCCTTGTCTCTCCAGCCTCAGAGACAACAAATCCAGACGTGACCCTGTTCAATGACAGATACTGTGACCTTTCACCTTCTATCTTATTACCTTATGATCCCAGCTTGGTCTCATATCTTCTGTCTCCTGACCCCACGTCCCTGTGTTCACCTTAACCTCCAGCCTCAGCTCTGCGTCTTCCAAGCCCCACTGCTTCCAACTCCAGTGTCCTCTGGTCCCAGTTTATTCAACCCCAGGCTCCATGACCCCAAACCTCGGCCCCCACACCCCAGATGCTATGATCTTCAATCTCAGATATATGATTTCTGATAGAATTCCAATTTCCATCCTCAGATTCTGACCAGATTGTACAAACCGCTGGATCCCATGACCTTAATTCTGTAGTGACCTCCGACCCCGGAGACTATGACCCACAATGCCCAGATCCTATTTCTATATAAATATGCCTTTTGTTTTCGTATGAGGACCCCTGACTTCATACCCAGTCCTGTAACTCCTTTCACTCCCAAGACCCCAATCCACCACGATCTCTGCTCCGGAACCGGGACCCTGATGTTCCAGCCCACACCCTGGCCCTTTACCCACCCTTCCTCGGGGGTGTCATGATTTGACCTCTCATCCTGCATCCCAGACTTGTACCTACCCTGACCCCTGACCCCTGACCCCTGACCCCTGACCCCTTACTCCACGGGTGGTTGGTGATGCCCCAGCCTGAGACGTGGCACTTGGTGCCGGCGGTTGCACAGTCACTGGGCAGGGGCAGAGGTTGAACACTGCTGGTTATGCGGGCGGGCAGGCCCAACCGCAAAAGCCGGAGGTCGTGCTCGTGGTTCCTCGAGGCTCCCTGGTAGCCGGGGTAGGTCACGGAGAAGCTGCTGCGCCGAATCTGCTCGGTCCAGTCGAGCTTGCTGAGGCTGTGTTCCCCCAGGCGCACCCAGTACCTGCTGCGGGTGGCGGCAGCTCAGCGGGTGGCAAGCGGGCAGCCCCCACCTCGCACCCCACCATGGACACGCCCGGGTCCTCCTGCCGCTCCCTGCTGCTCTGCCTCTCACTGTCCTCTCACCCGTGCCTCTCATTCTCAAGTCTCCCTTGCAGGCTCTCATTCCTGACCTCTGTCACCCTCGTTCTATCTTTTTTTTTCTGAGATGGAGTCTTGCTCTGTTGCCCAGTCTGGAGTGCACTGGCACAATCTTGGCTCACTGCAGCCTCTGCCTCCCGGGTTCAAGCGATTCCTCTGCCTCAGCCTCCCGAGTAGCTGGGATTATGGGCGCGTGCCACCACACCCGACTACTTTTTGTATTTTTAGTAGAGATGAAGTTTGACCACGTGGGTCAGGCTGGTCTCGAACTCCTGACCTCGAGTCATCTGCCTGCCTAGGCCTCCCAAAGTGCTGGGATCACAGGCATGAGGCACTGTGCCTGGGCTCGATTTCTGACTCTCTTGGCCAGTGAAGCTCACGAAGGCAGGGACATCAGTGGGCCTTGTTCACTGCCTTCTTCCCACGACCTGGCATGGAGCATGTGCTGTCCACGCTGCCGACTGAATGAATGCGTGGGAGATGAATGGCGTCTCACCATCCTGCTGCTGGCCCTCTCTGTCCCTGAGTCTCTTTGTTTCTTTGCATCTAAGCTCCCCTTTCACAAAAAAGTTCCAGGCCAGGCACAGTGGCTCATGCCTATAATCTCGACACTTTGGGAGGTTGAGGCAGGAAGAATGCTCGAGCTGAGGAGTTTGAGACCAGCCTGGGCAACATAGCGAGACCCTGTCTCTACAAAAAAATTAAAAATTATCCGGGTGTGGTGGTGTGGAGCTGTACTCTCAGCTCCTCAGGAGGCTGAGGTGTGAGGATCACTTGAGCCCAGGAGGTTGAGACTTCAGTGAGCCAAGACAGCATCACTGCACTGCAGCCTGGGTGACAACAGAGCAAGACTCTGTCTCCAAAAAAAAAGCAAAAAGAAAGAAAGCAAAAGAAAAATTTCAGAGCATCAGCCCACTGAGGCCCAGATAGGCGCCAGGCATAGTCTCTGAGGCTGCACAAAGAGTGTGGGTCATGTTGGCCGGGCACAGTGGCTCGCGCCTGTAATCCCAACACTTTGGGAGACCAAGACAGATGGGTCTCTTGAGGCCAGGAGTTTGAGACCAGCCTGGCCAACATGGCAAAACCCCATCTCTACAAAAAAGACAAAAATTAGCTGGATGTGGTGGCAGGTGCCTGTAATCCCAGCTACTTGGGAGGTTGAGGCAGGAGAATCTCTTGAACCCAAGAGGCGGAGGCTGCAGTGAGCTGTGACAGCATCACTGCACTCCACCCTGAGCTGCCTCAAAAAAAACAAAAACAAAAACAAAGAAAAGAGTTTGGGTCGGACATGGGCCCAGGGCCCAGACTGGGCCACGGGATGGCTGGGAAAGTGGCAGTTGTCATATAGGAAAGAAGGGGGTACATGCAGTAACAGGAGGGGCAGGAGGGCAGTTTCCAGGATCCTCCCTGGCCCTCCACCCCCCACACCTCACTCCGCCCAGCACCACCCCAAGCCCACTGCTAAGGAAGTTCCACTCCTGGTCTAACCCCAGACTCTCTTGTTGCAGGACCGGCTTCTTCCCCATGGGCACTGCCCTCCCTTGTGATCCTACCCCCAGCACTTGCCTTCACCCACCCTAGGAAGGGGCTCAGCCTGGGGCTTACCTGCCACTGCAGTGAGCCGCTGTGAGGACCCACCTGCGGTCGATAAGGACACCCCCGCAGTGCAGTCTGGTGCCCTCAAACAGTCCCACCTGCCACGGCTGTGAGTTAGTTACACACTCGGTGCCATTGAAAATCTTTGATATGGTTGCCTGGCTGAGCCCTGGGGACAGACCGGGGCACGGGTCAGAGAGAGGAAGAGAAGATAGTGTGATAGAGAGACACACAGAGAGAGAAACAGGCAGGAGAGAAACAGAGAGACCCAGACGTGGTGGCGGGTGTGCCTACGATCCCATCGAAATCCCTATGGGAAAAAACCATGAAATACCAAAGTGGGCAGGGAGAAAGATGCTTACAGTGGGAGGGAAATGGCCAGACCAGACTCAGAGAGGGATGGAAGGGGAGAGGTAAAAAGATAGGCAAGGCCGAGGTGAGCAGTCCCGTGAGAGCTGCAGGTGAATGGAGGCACAGAGAAAGCCCCTCCCCTCCTCACCACCAGAGCTGAGATGCGGAGAAGGGGCCTCCTCCTGGGGGATGGAGGGACCCAGCCCCAGTCCCGCCCTCTCCCTGCTCCAGGAGAACTCACCAAGAACACACAGGAGCAAAAAGATGCTGGCCCCCATGGTGGGTCACCTCCAAAGTCTGGGGGTAAAAGCAGAATATCAGAGGTTGCCCTTTTCCCCGTGTCCCCCACCTCTGCCCTCTCTGCTTCTCTTTGAAGGGCACCAAGGGGATGATCTTCTTGTCCTCTCTCTACTGCTCCCCTGCATATGACTCTCTCATTGGCAGTCACCTACCTCCTTCTCACCTGGTCTCTTTGTCTGCCGGATCCTCTATGTGGCTGTCGTGGCTGTCACAGTTCGGCCGGAGTCGCTGCTATCCTTCTGTCCACCTACCTGCCTGTCCTCTCATCTGCTGGCCGCTCCACCAGCCAACTCTCCTACTCTGCACCTGGCTCCTCAGCCACCTGTCATGTTGCTCAACCTGTCCCCTTCCTTCTGTCTGTTGCTGTAGACAGACCACTGACAAAGAAGCTCTTAACTCTCTTTGTCCTGGCGCATCCAGTTTCCGGGTTGAGGGAAGGGGACCAGGAAGACAGGGGTGGGGTGTCCTGTAATTCGGCAGAAACCCTTCTTAGCTAATCACACTTAATTGAGCTTTACAGCTAAATGGAGTGGAGAGGGAGGAAAGGACCCAGGGTGGGAAGACCTAGCCCCACTCCCTCTCTCCTAGGCAAGCCAGCCAGCAGCCCCAGGACTGATGACTCAAGCTGACTGGGAGCTGGGTTCTAATCCCGACTCCAGTGACAAAGGAGGGTGGGGAGACCTTGGCCACCTGGGGCCTGTCCCCATGCAGTGCAGAGGAGGGGCAGGGGGAAAGAGAGGCTGTGAAAGCAGGAGAGTGGATGGGAGGGGCAGGAAGGCTGAGCTGGAAAGAGTCCCAGAAAGAGATGAGATAAAGGAACAGACTTCCAAATAGGTGATCAGGCAGAGGAGAAGAGAGTTTCTGAACTGAGTTCCACAGTCACACACACGCACGCACACGCGCGCACACACAAAGTTAATCAATCTAATTCCATAAAGTTTTTCTTTACATAAGAACTTCTATTGCTTAAATAAAACCCACAGAGAAAAAAGACACAGGGAAGGAGAAATGGCAGAAAGAGAGAAAAAAAATGAGAGAGAGAGAGAGAATGAATCACAGAACAAGGGAACTTCGTGCTGTTGTTTGTTTTTTGTTCGGAGATAGAATCTTGTTTGTTGCCCAGGCTGCAACCTCCGCCTCCTGGGTTCAAGCAGTTCTCGTGCCTCAGCCTCCCAAGTAGCTGGGATTACAGGCACGCGCCACGATGGCCGGCTAATTTTTGTCTTTTTAGTAGAAATGGGGTTTCGCCATGTTAGCCATGGTGAAACTCCTGGCCTCAAGCGACCTGCCAATCTTGGCCTCCCAAAGTGCGGGGATTACAGGTGTGAGCCACTGTGCCTGGCCCCTGTGCTGGTTTATCTGAATTTTTGCTTCATTTAAGAGTAACGGAGGGAGAGAAAGAAGGAGGGAGAGGGGACTGAGAACAAGAAGGGAATCAGACTCAGAGGAAGGGAGATTGAGAGACAAACCAAGAGAAAAGCAGAAAGAGCAAAACAAACAAACAAAGCCCAGAACAAAACACAGGAGAGGAAACCCCCACCCTGTGAGCGTCTCTTAGTCCTTCACTTTCTCTGTGTGTCTCCAGTCTCTGTCCCTGTCTTATTTTCAGAATCCCAGAACCTTAGCTTTTGATTTGCTCTTAGAAAGCACATCGCTGGTCAGCGGTGATGGGTGTTGATAACCCCTGGTCCCCACAGAGGCTCCTGCTGGCTGTTAGCAGAGAGAAAAAAGCACCATGACTGTCCTTTCTCTGGAAAGGACACAATTTACACACTCACAGCACAAAAGCGGCGCTTCTTCCTTTCTCTGGTATCGAGTTTTACAATAAACCTCAAACGAATAAGCAAGAACAAAAACAAAACAAAAATCCCCAAAACGACCTAACTCAGTCTTTTTCTTTTGTGTGGATTTTTAGGGAATCAGGTTTAGCAAGGTGGAATTGATATCCGGTAAAATTGAATACAAAAAAATGAGGCAGGGTCCCTGGTTTTAAGGAGCATTCATACAAATTAAACATTACCATGCATAATTAGTAACAATGTATTGTGTACTTGAAAATTACTGACAGAGTAGGGTTTAAGTGTTCTCACTACAAGTAAATGTAAGTATGGGGCTGGGTATGGTGACTCATGCCTATGATCCTAGCACTTGGGGAGGCTGATGTGGGAGGATGGATTGAGGTCAGGAGTTAGAGGCCAGCCTGGGTAACATAGTGATGCTCCGTTTGTTTTTTTTTTCAATTGTTTGACATTTTGCAAAAATTAATATATTTTAACTTTTTTTTGGAGGGAGAGGAAGAGAGGAAGGCAGGAAGGGAGGGAAGGAGAAAGGGAGGGAGGAAGGAAGGGATGAAAGAAGGAAGGGAGAAAGGGAGGGAGGGAGGAAGGGAGGGAAGGGAAGGAAGGAAATCAAGCAATGAGAGAGAGATTGCCGACCTGGATCTAGAGGTTTACAAGTTGATTTCTTTCTTTTTTTGAGAGAGGGAAAGAAAGAAAAAAAGATGAGTAAAGGAGAGGAAGAAAGAGGAAGAGAGAGAGGGAGATACTCCATTTTTATAAACAAAAAATGAGCCAGCCATGGTGACACACGCTTGGAGTCCTAGCTACGTGGGAGGCTGAGGCGGGAGGATCACTTGAGCCTAGGAGTTGGAGGCTGCAGTGAGCTATGATTGCACCACTGCCCTCTAGCCTGGGTAACAGAGTGCCATCCTGTCTCAAAAAAAAAAAAAAAGATTAAATGTGAGTACATGAGACAATGCATCTATGAATTAGCTTGATTTAACCATTCTATAATGTTATATATTTCAATTTTTTGTGCTGTGCACCAATATACACAATTTTAGTGTTGGTTTAAAAATAAATATGTAATTTTTATTTGAAAAATTTCACCCTTCAGGTTTATTGGGTCTCAGAAGATGAAGTCAGTCACCCAAAGTGACAGAGCTGGAGGGTGAACCACTTTGGAACCTGTATGCTTTATCATTATTTAAATATATGAACGAATAAATGACTAACTGAATTAGTAAGCACAGACACGAGTAGATGAATCATATATTTTAAACTATTTCTTTTTAAATTAACACATTAAAATTGTATATATTTAGGATCACAACACAAAATTTTGAAATATGTAACATTATGGAATGGCTAAATCAAGTTAATTCATAAACATATTGTCTCTTTGGATCAATGTTTCTACAGGTTTAAAAGAAAGAGAATAGCAGGCCGGGCGCGGCGGCTCATGCCTGTAATCCCAGCACTTTGGGAGGCTGAGGCAGGCGGGTCACCCGAGGTGGGGAGTTTGAAACCAGCCTGACCAACATGGGGAAACCCCGTTTGTACTAAAAATACAAAAGTAGCTGAGTGTGGTGGCGCAAGCCTGTAATCCCAGCTACTCCGGAGGCTGAGGCAGGAGGATCACTTGAACCCCGGAAGCGGAGGTTGTGGTGAGCCGAGATCACACCATCGCACTCAGCAATACAGACTCAGGTCTGTATGATTCCAAAAGGTATTCTCTTTTTTTATGTTTTCGATTTTTGAGATGGAGTTTAGCTCTTCTTGCCCAGGCTGGAATACATATAGGCTGTGGAATGACTAAATGGAGCTAATTCACATATGCATCCCTCACATCCTTATTTTGTGTGCATGTGGTAATAAGAACACTTAAAATCTGCTCTAGCAATTTTTGAGTCCCAGAGTCCCTGCTTATCCAGGGAAAATATGTTCCGAGATCACGGAGAGTACCTATCATAAAATTTAATTTATAAATTAGGCATAGTAGGAGATTAACCACAATAACGAATCATAATACAGTAAAACAATTATAACAATGTACCGTAATAGAATTATGTGTATGTGGTCTCCCTCTCTCAAAACGTCTTACTGTACTGTATTGTACCCACCTATTGTGGGACTGCGGTTGACCACAGGAACCTGCACTGTGGAAGGGAAACCCCAAATAAGGAGGGACTGCTGCCTACCACACAGTGTTATTAACTGAAGTTGCCATGTTGTACTAATACCATACCTCTCTTAAGCTTATTTCTCCTGCACTACAGGTACACGCCACAATGCCTGGCTAATTTTTCAGATTTTTTGTAGAGATGAGGGTCTCACTATGTTGACCAGACTCAACTCAAATTCCTGGATTTAATCGATTCTCCCACCGTGGCCTCCTGAAGTGCTGGGATTATAGGTGTGAGCCACCGTGCCTGGCCAGCAACTTCTTATACAGTTAAATGTATGCTGGCCAGGTGTGGTGGCTCACGCCTGTAATCCAAGCACTTTGGGAGGCTGAGGCAGGTGGATCACCTCAGGTCAAGAGTTCAAGACCAGCCTGACCAACATGGTGAAACCCGGTCTCTACTAAAAATACAAAAAATTAGCTGGGCATGGTGGTGTGTGCCTGTAATCCCAGCTACTCAGGAGGCTGAGATGGGAGGATCACTTGAGCCCAGGAGATGTAGGCTGTAGTGAGACGTGATTGAGCCACTTTACTCCAGCTTGGGCAACAGAGGGAGACCTTGTATCCAAAAACTCCCCCAAAACAAAACCAAAAATCCCTGCTGGTGCCTGAGTGCTCCCTGGAACAGCGAGCTAAGCCCTGTTTGAGACCAAGCAATACTCAGAGAGTGAGATCCTTCCCGTGAGAGTGGATGGTGGCACTGGGACGTGTGACTCAATCGGAGACACACAGAGAGGTCTAGGCCCAGATGGGTGAACCAGGGCCACTGGAAACAGAGTTGCAGCTTCCTACTCCAGTTTCTAAACACCAGCTCTTGAAACCTCTGACTTAGGCTGGTGAAATCTCTAACAGAGGGTTCAGGAGGTCTCAGCAAATGCAGCCTCCAGCTCAAAGAGCACCCCCCGCGCCCCCTCCGCCGGTGGGCGGCAGGGCAATGAGCAGCAAGGCAAGAGGAGAAAGATCATGGTGACGGAGCCGGTGCCGGTCATCACCTAGACCCCTGAGTGTGGCACTCCCTCTTCAGTCACCCCACAGAGGCAGAACAGGACGCTTCGGTGAGTGTGTGGCATCATCGGTCTTGACATCCGAACCAAATTTCAGTTGGAAAGATCCATCCCACTTTTGCAGATGGCCACAGCATCACCCTTCAAGGTCCGACTCCGAAGTCCCCTCCTTCCGAAAGCCTGACCTGGGCTTCTTGCCTCCTCATTGCTCCCGCCACCTGTCTGCTTCTCCCTTTTTATCCCTTAACCTCTTTGAACGAAAACGTGGGCCTGCTAATGGAAAAGCCAGCCTGTAAAATATTATAAAGAGATTTATTCTGAGCCAATAGGAGTGACCGCGGACTGAGGAACACAGTCTCACGATGTCCTGAGAAAGTGCACCCCGGGATTACAGTTCGGTTTTTATGCCTTTTAGGGAGGCAGAAGTAACTGGCAAAGTCATACATCAATCCCTGGAAGGCATACATTGGTTTGGCCCCAAAGGTGAGAGAGCTTGAAGCATGGGCTTATAGGTTATAGGTGGGTTCCGACATTCTTTAATTTACAATTGGTTAAAGGAGTCAAGCTGTGTCTAAAAATTTAGAGTCAGCAGAAAGGAATTTTTGTTGTTTTTGAGCTGGAGTTTCACTCTTGTTACCCAGGCTGGAGTGCAAGAGCACAATCTCGGCTCACTGCAACCTCCGCCTCCTGGGTTCAAGCAATTCTCCTGCCTCAACCTCCCGAGTAGCTGGGATTACAGGCGTACATCACCATCCCCAGCTAATTTTGTGTTTTTAGTAGAGATGGGGTTTCTCCATGTTGGTCACGTTGGTCTTGAACTCCCGGCCTCAAGTGATCCTCCCGCCTCGGCCTCCCAAAGTGCTGGGATTACAGGCATGAGCCACCTCACCTGGCCAAGGAATGTTTTTAGTTAACATAAAGAAATCTGTTAACCAAACCATCAGGTCAGAGGGACCTGCTCAGTGCATGACTTAACCCTTGCCTGGCATGGCCTCAGTCCTGTGTATAACTTGGTATCTTATGGTCACAAAGAGTTCATTTCCTCAGCTGTGATCTATATTTTAACATTAATGCTGGTCATTTGTACCTAAACCCCAAAAGGTAGAGGGTACGTACAATGAGCATGTCTGACCTCCCGTCCCATCATGGCTGGGAATTAAGTTTTAAAGTTTTTTTCTGGGGTCTCCTTGGCCAAGAGGGGGTCCTTTCGGTTAGTGAGGGGCTTAGGGTTTTTATTTATTTGTTTGTTTGCTTGTTGGGATAGGGTCTTGCTCTGTCACCCAGGCTGGAGTGCGGTGGCATGAAAACAGCCCACTGCAGCCTCTACCTCCTAGGCTCAAGCAACACTCCTGCCTCAGCCTCCCAAGTCACTGGGACTACAAGCACTCGCCACCACGCCTGAATATTTTTTTTTTTTTTTTTTTGTAGAGACAGGGTCTTGCTGTGTTGCCCAGGCTGGTCTCAAACTCCTGGGCTCAAGCAATCCCCTCACCTCAGCCTCCCAAACTGCTGGGATTACAGGTGTGAGCCACGGTGCCTGGCCCATTATCGCATTTAATCGTCTTCACAGTTCTACTAAATAATTTTCACACGCTCTGCTCCAGAATGAGGAAACCGAAGCCTCTCCAATCACATGGGACTGTCCTCAATATCCTCTAAGCAGCCAGAGAAGAGCTGCAACTTGACCTCAGGCCACGTGATTCTCCTCGGCCAAAGGGGAAAGATTGAATCCAACTCGGTGGCTTCCAACCTGCTCCAGCATGAGGCCTCCACTTTTTCTTTGGAAATTATTGCCCAGTGTGGGCTCGAACTCCTGAGCTCAAGTGATTCTCCTTGCTTCAGCTTCCCAAATGAAGTGCTGGGCTTACAGGGGTGAGACACCATGTCTGGCCTAGGATTTTATTTTTAGTTTACAGGTGTTAGAGCAAACTAAATATGGCCTGAGAAGGACTCCATACTTCTCTATTCCAGTCCTTCTGGATGAACTGTAACCTAGCTTAACAGGCAGGCAAAATCGGAAACCTCACTTTGTAGTACGCACCTATAACGTCAAACCGGCTAAGTCTTGACCAATCCCAGCAGCCATACTGCAAACATTCATACGCTGCTGCACGTTAAAACTGTGTTCAAATAAGGCATCTGCCGAGCTGTCGCCAACGCGGCCATTCTGTACCTCCAATTTCTGTACATAATTTCCCTTTTTCTTTTGTCTATAAATCTTCTTCCGCCATGTGGCTGCACCAGAGCATCTGTGAATCTGCTGTGGTGCTGAGGGCTGCTTGATTTGCAAATGCTTCATTGCTCAGTTAAACTCCTTTAAATTTAATTCGGCAGAAGTTTTGCTTTTTTTCTTTTTTTTGAGATGGAGTCTTGCTCTGTCATCCAGGCTGGAGTGCAGTGGCGCGATCTAGGCTGACTGCAACCTCTGCCTCCCAGGTTCAAGTGATTCTCCTGCCTCAGCCTCCCAAGTAGCTGGGACTACAAGTGGCCGCCACCACACAGAGCTAATTTTCGTATTTTTAGTAAAGATGAGGTTTCACCATGTTGGCCAAGCTGGTCTTGAACTCCTGACCTTGTGATCCGCCCACTTTGGCCTCCCAAAGTGCTGGGATTACAGGCATGAGCCACTTCGCCCATCCGGAGGTTTTTCTTTTATCACAGGCTTATATTCCCCACTGCGCTCAATAGCCTGGAAAGTTCCACTGAGACCTGTCTACAAAGTCTCAACCTGGGGCAGTGGCTGAGCATGGCCTGAGACTCCAGGTCAACCGGCTGAAGTCCCTGGGACCATCGAAGATGTGGTTTCATTACCCAGGATAGGGTTAAATCACCAGTGATTTTCCTTAGCGTAGGTCCATTCTTCTGTAAGATGGAGAGGACGATATTCCACCCAGCCGAGGCCTTGGGAGAGTGGAATAAAAGGGCCTCCAGGGCTGTGCCAACCTGGACAATCTGGCCTGGTTAGTCTTTTGACTGAATCCCCCTTGATTCCCCATCTAGCTTTTCTCCTCCTTTTTCAAGTCTTCTCCAACCCTTGGCTCTACCATTTCTCTCCAAATTCTTTCCAGTCCAGGCTTCCACTGTTATTAAAATTCCCCTGGGCAAAAACAGGAAGAGGTGGGCAGGTGGCTGAGGAATCCCAGAAGCGGGAGGAGGAGGGAGCGCTCAGTAGCTGACCACCTGGCCGGCCTTCCTGAGTCCAGGTGTGGTGATAGTCACAATCTCCAGCCCAGCTGTGTCATTATTTTCTGTTCCATAGGAAGGATTTGGGTGGCTGCCTCCTACTCAGATGCACAGCTGTCACTCAAGGCAGCTCACTCTGGCACTGGGACCTTGGATGCTGCTTTGTAATTAACACTAATCCTAAGAGCAACAAGGATCATGAAAATAATGACAGCTACCACTTACTGAGTACTCATTCCGTGCAGGGCGTTCTTCTGAGCTTTTCACAGGAGCTCAATTAATCCTCCCGAAAGCACTCTAACGTCAGTGCTATTTTTTTTTTATTTAAAAAAGTTCATGAATATGTTTGGGCAGCCCCTAATCTTCCGCTGGGAAGAGTTGAATTAGTTGGCGGAGCATTTTCATCAGTGATTTGGAGAGGATCCCTCTCCTTTTCCTTATCTATTTTATTCCCTTTTATTTCCCTTCCCTTCTGCTGTTGTCTTTTTCATCCTTTGTTTCATTGTCTTGTTTCATTCTTTGGCCATTATCTCTGCTAATGTGTATCCTTTGCCACTGTTTTTATTATTGTGTATCCTTTGCCACTGTTTTTATTATTGTGTATCCTTTGCCACTGTTTTTATTATTGTGTATCCTTTGCCACTGTTTTTATTATTGTGTATCCTTTGCCACTGTTTTTATTATTGTGTATCCTTTGCAATTATCTTTATCTTGTCTCCTTTGCTACTATCTTTATTATCGTGTATCTTTTGCTGTTGTATTTATTATTCCATAGCTTTTTATTAAGTTAAAATTCACAATCATAAGATTAGCCATTTAAAGTGGTCAGTTTAGATTCACAGTGTTGTAGATCTTTTCATTACTATATGTCCTTACAAATTGTCTTGTTTTTGAGTGCATTTTAAAGTTCTATCAATGGCATCGTGGTATGTAGCTTATACTTTTCTTTCCTTTTCTTCCTCCCACCCCCACCTCCCACCAACTTGGGCTGGGCACTGTGGCTCATGCCTATAATCCCAGCACTTTAAGAGGCTGAGGTGGTGGGCAGATTGCTTGAGGTCAGGAGTTCAAGACCAGCCTGGCCAACATGGCAAAACCCTCTCTCTACTTAAAAAAATCAAATACAAAAATTAGCCAGACGTGGTGGTGCCCTGTAGTCTCAGCTACTTGGGAGGCTGAGGCAGGAGAATTAATTGTACCTTGGAGGTGAAGGTTGTAGTGAGCCAAGATCACATCACTTCACTCCAGCCTGGGCCACAGAGTGAGACTCTGTCTCAAAAAAAAAAAAAGAATTATGCTTTTTTTTTTTTTCTTGAGACGGAGTTTCGCTCTTTTTACCCAGGCTAGAGTGCAATGGCGAGATCTCGGCTCACCGCAACCTCCGCCTCCTGGATTCAGGCAATTCTCCTGCCTCAGCCTCCTGAGGAGCTGGGATTACAGACACCATGTCCAGCTAATTTTTTGTATTTTTAGTAGAGACGGGGTTTCACCATGTTAACCAGGATGGTCTCGATCTGTTGACCTTGTGATCCACCCGCCTCGGCCTCCCAGTGTTCTGGGATTACAGGCTTTTTCATTTTTTAATAAGATATTTTTTACGTAAAATAAAATTCATCTACTTTAAGTGTTCGGTTTGATGAATTTTGGAAATTGTATGGAATCATGCAACAACCTCCATAATCCAAACATCAACCAGCCCCTCCTTGTCTCCCTCCCTCACTGCCCTAATCCTTAAACTGCCTCCCTTGTGCCCTTTTGCAAAAGCTCCCCCTAGATGACACTGACGGGTACTCTACCTCTATAGTTTTGCCCTTTTTAGAATGTTCTTCTCCTTATTATTACCAGAATAATGCATTTCAGATGCGTCCATGTTTTTGCACTGATAAATACACTCATGGGAAGAACATTGTTTCAGACTAAGCTCCTGCATTAGGCCCTAGCAGACCACACCAAAGTAGAATGGGGTTTCTTGTGCTAACTGCCATGTAATGAAACTGTTTTTGAAAACAAACAAAGAAACAGGAGATTTAGAGTAAGGAATCAGAAGGGGGCCCAGTTGAAGTGGGCTGGCAGGATAAGAGAGTTCCCTCTGTTTTTTTTTTTGTTTTGTTTTGTTTTTTGAGACGGAGTTTCTCTCTTGTTACCCAGGCTGGAGTGCAATGGTGCGATCTCAGGTCACCACAACTTCCGCTTCCTGGGTTCAGGCAATTCTCCTGCCTCAGCCTCCTGAGTAGCTGGGATTACAGGCACGCGCCACCATTGCCCAGCTAATTTTTTGTATTTTTGTAGAGACGGGGTTTCACCATGTTGACCAGGATGGTCTCAATCTGTTGACCTCGTGATCCACCGGCCTCAGCCTCCCAAAGTGCTGGGATTACAGGCTTGAGCCACTGTGCCCGGCCTCCCTCTGTTTTAACTCTACAAGAAACAGAGCATTGGAAAGACCAATCCACGGATTACTCCCTGTTTTCTGTTTCCTTCATTCCTTTTCTGCCTATAAAGCCAAACTCTGCTCCCCTCACGGGAACACTGTTCTATTTTATAGAATGAGATGCGGCCTGTTTCTAGAATTGCAACTCAAAGCCAATTAGATCTTGAAACTGAATGTGTTGTAATTTAGTCTTTTAACCACATGTGTATCTATCAATATAGTTCATTCCTTTCTATTGCTGAGCTACTAGTATTTCATAGTATGGGTACACCACAACTTGTGAAACCATTCACAGGTCATCGTATATTTGGGTTGTTTCCAGTTTCTGTCTATTATTATACAAATAAGGCTGCTACCAACATTTATGTATAAATCATTGTGTGGTCGTATGTTGTCGTTTCTCTTGGGAAGATACCTCAGAGTGAGGATTGCTGAATTGTATGATAAGCATAAGTTTAACTTTATAAGAATTTGCAAACAGGCACAGGTGGCTCATGCCTGTAATCCCAGCACTTTGGGAGGCTGAGGAGGGTGAATCACTTGAGGTCAGGAATTCTAGACCAGCCTGACCAACATGGTGAAACTCTGTCTCTACTAAAAATATAAAAGTAAGCCGGGTGTGGTGGTGGATGCCTGTAGTCCCAGCTACTCAGGAGGCTGAGGTGGGAGAATAGCTTGAACCTGGGAGGTGGAACCAGTAAGCTGAAATAGTACCACTGCACTCTGGCCTGGGTGACAGAGTGAGACTTCATCTCAAAAGAAAAAAAAAGTTGCTGGCCTGGCACAGTGCTCATGCCTGTTATCCCAGCAGTTTAGGAGGCCAAAGCGAGAGGATCGGTTGAGCCCAGGAGTTCAAGACCAGCCTGGGCAACATAGTGAGACCCCCATCACTACAAACCATTTGAAAAATTAGGCAGGCATGGTGGTGTATGCTTGTGGTCCCAACTACTTGGGAGGCTGAGGTGGGAGGATGGCACGAGTCTGGGAAGTTGAGACTGCAGTGAGTTATAACTGTGCTGCTACACTCTAGCCTGGGTGATGGAGTGAGACCCTGTCTCAAAAACACACAAACAGCAACAACAACAAAAAGAAATTGTTGAATGTTTTCTAAAGCGGTTGTATCATTTTGCATTGCCCCAGCAGTGTGGTTCCAGTTTGAGTTGCCCCATATCTTTGTCAACACTTAGTATTGTCAGTCTGTTAAATTTCCACCACCATAGTTGGTAACACTGTACCTTTGAGAGTTGATTCCTATTGCCGTCTCTAGTGTGTTGCTTTTACGTGCTGCAAAGTCTTCCATGGGGGAGCCACCACATTCTATCCTCCACTCCCTGATTAATGGGTAACCAGGTTTCTTCTAATTTCCACCACAGCAAAAAAACCTCTGTGACAGACAGCTTATACCTGCCCCTTTGTGACGTGCATAATTATTACCTTTGTGTAGACACCCAGAAGTGGAACTACTGGGTCCTAGTATGTACATATACTTCATTCAACCAAGCAATGCCAAGTTATTTCCAAAATAACCACACCAATGTACATTCATACCAGCTGTGCATAAGCGCTCCTGTGTTTCCACATCTCTGCTAATACTTGGGGTTACTTAACTATGACATTTTAGTAAATCCATCTAACAAATATAAAGCAATTTGTTATTTGCCTCTGCATTTCTTGGATACCTGATGAGTCTGAGCATATTTTGTATTAGTATTTTGGGTTTCCTTCTCTATGAATCTGTTCATATCCTTTGCTCATTATTCTCATATTTTTCCAGGACTTCCTTACATTTGAGTCAATATGTCAAGCTCAGGTCAATAGTACAGATTGCAAATGTCACCTCTTGATTTACCTTGTCCATTGTGTCTCTTGTGGAACAGGAATCTTTAACTTTGATGAAATTAAACATTATTTTGCCTTTAGATTTATCTTTCTGAAGTTTTAAAAAGTCCTTCCTCAGGCGAGGCACAGTGGCTCATGCCTGCAATTCCAGCACTTTGGAAGGCTGAGGCGGGCAGATCACTTGAGCCCAGGAGTTTGAGACCAGACTGGGCAACATGGCGAAACTCTGTCTCTACAAAAAATACAAAAATTAAGTGGGTGTGGTGGCATGCACCTGTAGTCCAGCTACTTGGCAGGCTGAGAGATGGGAAGATTGCTTGAGCCCAGGAAGTTGAGGTTGGAGTGAGCTGTGATTACATACTATACTCCAACCTGGGTGACAAAGTGAGACCCTGTCTCAGAAAAAAAAAGAAAAGAAAAGAAGGAGAAGAAGAAAAGCAAAACAAAAAGAGAGAAGAGAAAATGTCCATCCTCTGCCATTATCTTCTATTAGCTTCGTAGTTTGACCTTTTGCTTTTAGGTCTTAAAGTTATTTGATGTTAAGCGCCATTGTTACATATAGCTACTTGAGTAATGGAAAAGTGAGACAGAAAGAAGGTGAGTAACTTGAAGGCTACACCGTTCAACAAGTGACAGCTAGCATTCAAACCCAGGCAGCCCAGCCTCCGAAGCTGTGTTCCATAGCTACTATGTCATGCTGCTTCTCCACTGACGAGGGTCTGTGATTCAGAAGTTGCTGTGTGCAGAGCCTTTAAATGCCACTCTTCCGTTCTGTCCTCCCAACAGCCCTGAGCAGTAGGGCCTGTTATTACCCGATTAAGGAACTGAGGTTCCCAAAAGATAAAGTGGCAAAACCAGATGTTTCAGACTCCACCCTTTGTGCTTTTGAACACTGATTCCAGAAATCATGCTGGAATCGTCCTCAATATTCACCCTCACCCCTACAGACACAGTTGATCCTCATTATTCATGGAATTTGTATTTTCAAATTTACCTGCTTGATAAAATCTGTGGGCCGCCCCCAAACCAGTACTCCTGGGACTTTTGCAGCTGTTTGTAAATACAGAGTGGTGAACAATTTGAGTTGCCTGAGGTGTGCGCGCTCCCAGCTGAGGTTAAGGTGATGCTTTCTTTCCCTTATTTCAGCTCTCATTCTGTAAACAAGCATCCTTTCTGTGGTCTAGTTAGTGCCACGTTTTGCACGTTTTCATTGATTTCTCGGTTTAAAATGTCCCCTCAGTACAGAGCTAAAGTGCTATCTAATGTCCTAAGTGCTAGAAGGCTGTGATGTGCCTTATGGGAAAATACACAAGTCTGGGTGCAGTGGCTCATGCCTGTAATCCCGATATACTGGGAGGCCAAGGTGGGAGGAACACTTGAGTCCAGGAGTTTGAGACCAGTCTGGGCAAGAGAGGGAGACTCCATCTCTACAAAAATAAATTAAAAGAAAATTATCTGGGCATGGTAATGCATGTCTGTAGAGCCCCCCAGCAACTCAGGAGGCTGAAGTGGGAAGATCACTTGAGCCTGGGAGTTCAAGACTGCAGTGAGCTATGATTGCACCAGTGTACTCCAGCCTAGGCAACAGAGTGAGATCCTGTCTCAAAAAAATAAAATGAATAAAATAAATTTTGAAAATTAGAAAATACGCACGTTAGAGAAGCTTCATTCAGGCGTGAGTTACAGCATCATCAGCTGTGAGTTCAGTGCATATATATTTAAAAAGGTGTCTTTAAAGAGAAACACACCTAAAACAAGGTTATATCTTGATCAGGTGACAAAAACATGGCCTCCAAGGTCATCACCTTGGTCCAGGAACTGTCACCTTTTCCTGAGATTTTGCAGTCCCTTCCTCTCTGTCCCCTCGGAGTAGGCAGAGGAGTCCCGTGCACATTCAAATCAGTTCAAGTCCCTCCTCTGCTCAGAGTCCTCTCATAGCTCCTGGCTCCCTCAGAGTAAAATAAAGTCCTCATCATGCCCCACAGGACCCAGTACAGTTGGCTCGGTACATTCTCTGCCCTCACTTCCCACTCTCTCCTCACTCAGCTCCAGCCACACCAACCTCTTCACTGATCTTCAGACACACCAAAAAGGCGCCTGCCTCAGGGCCTTTGGACTAGCTGTACCCCCTGCTCCACACACACTTTGCTCCTTCCCTTCACCCTCGTGGTCTTTCTTTAAATGTTACCATTTCAGTTAGGTCCTCTTCCCTGACCATGCTGTTTAAAACTGCAATGCTACCCCTTCCTCATATACAATGCAACACTCCCGATTCTTAATCCTTGCTGCTTTTTTTTTTTGTTCTGGAGACAGGGTCTTGCTGTATCACCTAGTCTTGAATGTAGCGGCACAATCACGGCTCACTGTAGCCTCCAGCTCCTGGGCTCACACAGTCCTCCCACCTCAGCCTCCTGAGTAGCTGGAACTACAGGCTCGTGCCATCATGTCCAGCTAACTCTTAAAACTGTTTTGTAGAGATAGGGTCTTGCTATGTTGTCCAGGCTGGTCTTGAACTCCTGGCATCAAACAATCCTCCCACCTTGGCCTCCCAGTGTTGGGATTACAGGCAGGAGCCACCACACCTGGCCCTTGTTTCATTTCTTGCCATGGTTTGTAGCACTACCTGACAGCCTATTTCTTTATTCATCTTTGTTATGGAGACTTCCTGAAAAGCATGTAATTTCTACAAGGGCAGAAGTTTTTATCTGTTTAATTCATTGCTTATCACTTACGTCTGCAACAGTGCCTGGGTCATGATAGGTAGATATATTTGTTGAATAAGTAAACTATATTTACCAACACCCAGGAGACTGCTTGCATGTGGTCAACACTGAACAAACATCTCCTGAGGAAAACAAATGAGTGCAACGCTTTTTTGGGACACTGCAAATTTGAAGGGTTGTCACTCACATTCTAAGGTAATGTTTTATGGGAACCATGCAGATGATAGTGAGCAGTGCTTGACATCATCCTTGTAATAATGCCGTGATAAAAAATTATGAACCCATTTTACAGATGAGAAAGCAGAGACTGTGAGTTTTATAACTTGTCCAAAGCAAGGATTTAGTGACTGAACACTATATCACTACATTTTACAGTCATGGGCAGAGATATAACAGCAAGGGACACTGAAGAAGGATGTTCATGGAGGGGACACAGGACAGAATATTTGATAGACAATACAGTTCAGGCAAAAAGACCCTTTGGTATGCTGAACCCCATAACTCTAGAGACTAGGGTGCTATTGATTCAGAGAGAGGAGTGTTGGCAGAGGTGGAGTATTGGAAGAATGTGGGATGGAGATTGGGTTGGAACCTCTGAGACACCCTTAACAGTGTGAGAATGAACCATTCTGAGGAGCCAATGTTAGCTGTGGTGAGTCACGGAGGTACACAGAATGTTGTCAGGGCAGAAGATTGTGGGCATTAGAGAGTATTTTCAGGATACACTATCATGGGAGTCTAGAGCCTTCTTGAGTGCAAAAGGTAGAAAGGTCTAGGATACTGGCATTGAATAAATGCTTGAAGGGTTAGAGGATGTTAAGGATGGTCCATTGATGGGACACATATTGTTGAGATGGGCTGATGGCAGTGTTTAAGAATGTTCCACAGACAGAACATTCAAGTGGTGATCTGGGCTCACAGAAGCCATGAACGCAATTGAGAGACCTGGGCTGTTGACTGGGTTGGGACGTTCAGGTTGTTGAGATGTTTCAGGGATGCACCATCTGGGTGACTGCAGGCCGGGCAGTGCCTGAATGCTTCTGAAACATAGAATGTCAGCTGGGCTTGAGCATGTTTGAGGACATGGATCACTGGTTCAAATGGAATACTGGGAATAAGGAGAGAGAAGGGCTGCACAGACAATGTGAGGAAGTCATGGTGAGAGGTTGGAAGCAGGTAAGTTTCTCAACTTTTATTTTGGACCCTTCGTCCATTTTTGCTGCTGGGTTTCATATTTTCGAATTGTTTCATGGATCCACAGGATGTATCTTGAGACACGGGTGTAGACACCAGGCCGGTCAGGCTGCCCACATGGGAAGTCTCCCCAGGAGATGATGCCATACAGTGTTCTGTTGCAGACCAGGGGGCCCCCAGAGTCACCCTGAGTTGGGGGGAGAAAGAGAAAGAGAAAGGTGGGTCCTCACTGGGGCTAAACAAGGCAGGGACAGGGACATGTGGGGAGAGAGTGAAAGGTGGAGAGACACACACAGAGAAGGAAACTCAGAGAGGCAGAGTCAGACACACACACGGTGAGGGAAAGCAATGGAGACAGTGAGAAACAGATAAGACACAGAGGGACAGACAGCAAGAGACAGAAAGAGGGACAGAAAGACAGAGATAGGCCCAGAGAAAGAGACACAGAGAGAAATTTCTGTGTCTTTCTCTGTTCCTCAGTTTCCTTAAAATGGTAACAGCTTATTTCATAACCATTTTTGTATCCCTGGTCCGGAATCGCACCTTGCACCCCTGCCCCACAGCAGCTGACCCTGCTTTTACTTTAACGTTTCTCTGTGCCTCTCACTATTGAGTGAACTCATCCACACCTGGGCAGGGTATGCAATACACGTGTACATCTGTTTCGCTTCCTGGGCCCAAGGCAGACATCACTAATCGATCAAGGCACATATCATTAATACGGCATCATACTCTTTCTCACTGAATCAAATCTCAGCTTCTTTGTTGGATGCAGGTTGCTTTTTGCTCATGTAGTATCCATTTCTTCTTATTTAAAAAATATTAAACATTTATTTTTAAATTTTTATTTATTTTTTAGAGACAGTGTCTTGCTCTATTTATTTCTTTTTGTTTTTGAGACAGGGGCTTGCTCTATCACCCAGGTTGGAGTACAGTGGTATGATCATACCTCACTTCAGCCTTGAACTCCTGGGCTCAAGTAGTCCTTCTGCCTCAGCCTCCCAAGTAGTTAGGACTACAGGTGTGCACCATCACACCTGGCTAATTTTAAAACTTTTTTTTTTGTAGAGACAGAGTCTCACTATGTTGCCCAGGCTGGTCTCAAACTCCTGGGCTCAAGTAATCCTCCCGCCTCAGCCTCTCAAAGTGCTGGGATTACAGACACGAACTACTGTACCTGGTCATTTCTCCTTATTTTGGTAACAGCCTCTCCTGATTTTTTCATTTGGGGAACTGCCCCTCTCCAGCCCCCACAGTTAACCGTGTGGCTCAGGCTTGGCCCATCAGAGAACCCCACAGTTCTGGCGGAGTGATGGCTTAGGTCAGCCTCGTCTAGTGAGGACCATGCTCAAGACTTGGTGTGAACTATTGGTAAAGAGAGGTTCTCTTTCTAGTAGGGTTGCCTTGAGGGTAGGATATAAGCTCAAAGCTGCTGGGGCCATCTTGTCTCGGGAAGAGCCTGACTGAGAATGAAGCCAAAACAGAATAAAGAAGAGCTGAGAGTTGAAAGAAAGACAGAAGTCCAAACACACAATTTACATACCTGGATCCATCTGTGCCTAAAGCCAGACACCCTGGATTTTCAGTTACAAAAGCCAGGATTTTGCTTAAGCCGGTTTGAGTTGAGTTTCTGTCACTCACAAGTGAAGAATAGCAACTTTTATGCACCTCAACACAGGGATCTGGGCAGCCACTCAGTTAAAGCTGGGGCTTATGATGAATTATTCTTGCCATCCCTGGGTACCCCTTTTCGTTTTGACCTCCTATGTGAGGGGACATTGCACCTTATAAAGATTGGTCCCCTAAAGCTGGAGACAAAGGCTTTCCCCCAGCATCTGTTCCCACTTCCATTCTGGCTTTCTGTCCTGTTCAAGGCACCCAGCAGCCTCCTGGTCTCACCTCACAGGAGTCCTTGCCACCCTCTTTTGTGCCAGCACACAACATGTTGGCACTGATCTTTCCTGGGTAGACTCGATGACACTCCTCATCTGAGCGAAGCTGGATGTTGGCACATTGCAGAGTTTTGGGGTAACTCACTGGGGAGAAGAGAGAGAAGGTCTAAGGTATCTGACCTGGTTAGGATATGGGATGAAAGTTAAATAGGCAAATTGAATGGGTAAAGAGTCGGTAGAAAATTGAGACGGGAAGAGAAGGATGGGAGAAGAGATGAGCACGTATCTGGGTAAAGCAATGGAAGTGACAGAAAATGGAGGGGCATGGGGGAGGCGAAGGGAGAGATGAGGAGAGAAGTGGAGGAAAGGACAGGGAGGGAAGGGACAAGAGAATGGGAGGTTAATGAGGAGGGTGTGGAGCCAGTGATGGGGAAAGAAGGTTGGAGAGAGGGAGTCGGAATAGGGAGATGGTCTGAAATAGGGAATTCAAGACGGGAAACGCAGGAACAGCGATGGGAAGAGTTATGGGAGAGATGGATAGAATGGTAGGAAGGGAGATGGGGCATGTTGGGGAGGAAGATAAAAACGTGAGGCTGGGAGAGAGGCAGGGATTGCTGCGGAGATGCAAAGGGCTCTTGTTGGTATATACATCGACTTTATATTCATGTGTATAATTTATTACACTTCATAAGTAATGATATGTAATTAAATTCTTAAATTTAATTATTAGAAACTTCATTAATAAAGCATACTTAATATATTAAACATCTTATAAATTATAGAAATATAAAATTTTTATATGTATGATTTATATACTATAAATGATAAAATTCATTTAGCATATAAATATATAAATGTATAATTTATATATTATATATTTATAATATCTATATTATTGAGAAATACATATTTAAAATACATAATTGATAAATTTTATACTTTATAAAATACTTTTCATTTATAAAATTTTTGTATGATATATAAATATATTACCATATAATACATGATATACATTATATAGTATATTCATATATATTTGATCTATTTTTGTTCATATATATTCACAAATTTATATACATTTATAAAAAGGATACAGCTAACTTTATATATATTTATTTACTTATTTATATTTTTATATATAGTGGTGTCTACCTCAGACCTTCCCTCCCACCTCTGCCCCTGTTTGCTCAGCCACTCCTATGGGACCTCAGGCCACCCATGTGGGTGCATACCCTGGGGGCTGGTGGTGGTGCCCCAGCCAGACACCCGACAGGTGGTGCCGGGGGTTATGCAGTTGTTGTGGGAAAGGGGCAGGGTTTGGATGTAGCCTGTGAGCTGGACCGCGGACTGCAGCTCCAGAAGCATGATGTCATGGTCGTGGTTCAGGTGGGTGGGGCTGCTCCGGTATTCGGGGTGGGGAACAGTGCGGACAACTTCCCTCACCTGCTCACCAGCCTCCACACGACCTAGGGCATGCTTGCCCAGGTAAACTTTGAGCCCCCTGAGGGTGCAGGAAGAGGGCAGTTAGGAATGAAGATAAGGCCACCTCCATCCCAATCCCAAGTCCCAACCTCTTCCCATCCTCAGCCTAACCTCTTCTCCATCCTACCTTCCTCATCTCCAAACACATCATCCCCATCCTCAACCGCAACCCCATCCAAATCACCCACTTTGATTCTGTTCCCAGACCCAATCCCCATATCTCAACCCCAAACCTCGTTCTCACCCCCATGTCCATCCCCAACCCTAACTCCAACTCCATCTTCAAATTCAACTTTCACAGTCTCACCCACAATCCCAGTCCCATTCTCATCCCTACCCCATGCTCCCCTGGCCCCCACATACTCCTTCAGACAGTGTGCGGCAGTGAGGACCCATTTGGGGTGGACCAGGACTCCCCCACAGAGTAGCCGCCCTTGCACTAGTAGAGCTGCCTGCCAGGGCTGAGAGTGGGGGAAGCAGGTGTAGCCACCTGGGAGGAACCCACTGGTCCCATTGTTGTTGAGAATTTTGGAAGATTCCTGAGAGATGCCTGGTAAAGAAGAGAGATTGTTAGAGAACTGGGATCCAGGGTGCAGAGGAGACCTGGAGTTGTGGATCCTGGGCTTGGGGAAAGGATCAGACTATTGCCCTGGGTGACCAGGAACTGAAGCTGAATTTGTCAACCTCTGGCAGTTGCTATTCTCAACCAAGTGAAGATGAGTCAGGGCAAGGGTGTGACATTCTTTTCCAAAGAAGTGCCAAATCCTCCACTGTGGGTTTAAGAGAAAAGTCCACAAAATGAGGATGTTACTGATAGGTAAGCAGGAGCCTGACTTTCTCTCCATATGCATTTTCTGCATCACTCTCCCAGAGGATGGATTTCAGGAGGTAGATGTGAGACTGGCCTACACATCCACCTAGGCAGTATCTGTCCATCAATCTATCCAATCATCCATCCTCCATTTACCCTATTGATTTGTCCCTCCATCTACTCACTCATCTATCCATTCATCCATTTAGGTAGTCATCTAATCAAGCATCCATCCGCCCACTCATCCATTTATCCATCAATTCATCCACCCATCCATCCATCCACTGATCCATCCATCCATCCACTTATCCATCCATCCGCTCTTCCATCTACCCATCCATCCATCCATCCATCTACCCATCCATCCATCCATCTATCCATCCATCCATCCATGCATCCGCTCATCTATTTATTCATCCATCCATGCATCCATCCACCCACTCATCCATTTATCCATCAATTCATCCACCCATCTATCCATCCACTGATCCATCCATCCACTCTTCCATCTACCCATCCATCCATCTCTCCATCCATCCATCCATGCATCTGCTCATCCATTTATTCATCCATCCATGCATCCATCCACCCACTCATTCATTTATCTATCAATTCATCCACCCATCCATCCATCCACTCATCCATCCATCTACTCTTCCATCTACCCATCCATCCATCCATCTATCCATCCATGCATCCAGCCACCCACTCATCTATTTATCCATCAAGTCATCCACCCATCTATCCATCCACCGATCCATCCATCCACTCATTCATTTATCCACCAATTCATCCACCCATCCATCCATCCACCCATCCATCCATCCACTCTTCCATCTACCCATCCATCCATCCATTCATCCATCCATGCATCTACTCATCCATTTATTCATCCATCCACCCACTTATCCATGTATCCATCCATCCACCCACTCATCCAATTATTTATCCATCCATCCATCCATCCCCCTACCCACCCACCCATCCAGCCATTCATTTATCCACCCATGCATCCATCCAACCTTCTTTCCACCCATCTCTTTATCCTTTCACTGCATACATACTGGTTGCCTCGATGGCTTTAAATATCATCTATAGGCTAACCATCTCCAGCCCTGAACTCTTCCTTTAAGCTCAAATCTCAAACACTATTGGTCTGAATGCCTTAAACAGACATCTTAAGCTTTGTATGCCCAACTTGATCCTTCTCAATCAAAACTGTTCCCTCCAGTCTCCCACTCCAGTCAGTGCTCAGCCCCAAACCTGGGAGTCGTCTTTGCTCTCCTCTCTCCTTCATCACTCACAACCAATTCCTGTTGGTTTTATCTCCCAAATATCCGGCTATCTTCACTCTTCCACCACCGTCTTGGTACAAGCCCCATCTTCTCTAGCCCAAATGACTACATTAACCTAAATCCTTCCACTGTTACATCCCTCTAATCCAGTCTTCTCAAAGCAGGCTGAGGACTCTTGAGAGAAAGTCAGATGATGTTGTTCCCAGGCTTGACTTCCTTTAAAATAAAATACAAAAAGCTTTCCCAAGGTGTGCAGGACTCTGTGCCGCCTGGCCCTTGCCAACCTCTTTGACCCCCGTCTCCAGCCCCTCTTCTGACTTCCTCTGCTACAGCCTCATGTACCTGTTCTTCAAACACACCAGACATTTAAAGAAAAAAATAATTTAGGCCGGGCGCGGTGGCTCAAGCCTGTAATCCCAGCACTTTGGGAGGCCGAGGCGGGTGGATCACGAGGTCAACAGATCGAGACCATCCTGGTCAACATAGTGAAACCCCGTCTCTACTAAAGATACAAAAAATTAGCTGGGCACAGTGGCGCGTGCCTGTAATCCCAGCTACTTGGGAGGCTGAGGCAGGAGAATTGCCTGAACCCAGGAGGCGGAGGTTGCGGTGAGCCGAGATCGGGCCATTGCACTCCAGCCTGGGTAACAAGAGCGAAACTCCGTCTCAAAAAAAAAAAAAAAAAAAAAAAAGAAAAAAATAATTTGAATCATCTTGGATGCTCCCACACTAGACATTTTATACTATTTCCTCTCTCTGGACAATCCTTTCTCCAGACCTGCATCGTTCAACACGGTAGCTACTATCTACATGTGGCTATTTAAATTTAAACTAATTAAAATGAAGTAAAATAAATTTAAAATTCAGTTCTTAAGTCACACCAGCCACATTTCAAATGTTCAATAGCCCAAAGTGGCCAGTGGTTAATTGGACAGCACAGACATAGGATATTTCGTGTGTGTGTGTGTGTGTGTGTGTGTGTGTGTGTGTGTGTATGTACATATATATACACATATATATGGAATATTCTGATGACCCTCAGAATCTAGAGGTTGTATGTCTGGGTCCTTCTTAATTCTGAGAGCTCAGCTCCGATGTCTCCTCTTCATGGAAACCTTCCCTGACCACCTGGTCTCATGTTGACTCTCCTGTTGCCCCATTACATTATCCCAACGGATTTTCATCAGAATAATGATTGCTATTCATTTCTCTTCACATTTGTATACATTCATTTTTTAAAATCTCTCCATTTTGGCTGCAAGCCCCATCGACAGGCACCTTAACTGCTTTATTCAGAACCAAATTCCCAGGACCTAACACAATGCCTGGCACACACATCGTGGGGGCTCAATAAATAAGTGCTATGTGTGCCAGGCACTGTGTCTGGCATTGGAAGCAAATCGGGGGTCCGTGGGACAGGGAGAATCCAATCCTGAACATGCACGCCATTTCGTGACGGTGTGACCTTACACAAATTACCAGCCTCAGTTTCCCCAGCTGTCAAGTAGAAAAAGTACTAGTTCATCTCTCATTGCGCAGTGGAAGAATTCAAGATGATCCTGCATTTCAAACCATACAGCACAGCAGGTGGCACAGAGAGCATCCAGTCAGTGGGCAACGTTATTATCAATCATTAGCTGCAACAGGAAATCCCTCCTCCCTGGCTAGCTTCCTCTACTACAGGGCATTAGCCCAGTGGTTTTTAGTTAGGGATAGGAGTTACCAGTGGGCACAGGATCATTTTGGGGGTAGAGAGATGAGATGTAAGTAACATTAAATCACACATTCAGACGCTGAGTCAGCATCCAGTTCTCTTTTCATCCTGATTTTGTCAAGGATAAAGTCTCAGGATGGTGTTAATACGGTTTTAACACCTCCTTAATCCTCACTGAGCTGACTTCTTCTTTTTCTTTTTTGGTGGGGGGAGGAAGGGAGGAAGGCAGGAAGGGAGGAAAGGAGGAAGGGAGGGAGGAAGGAAGGGAGGAAGGGAGGAAGGGAGGGAGGGATGGAGGGAAGAAGGGAGGGAGGGAGGGAGGAAGGCAGGAAGGGAGGAAAGGAGGAAGGGAGGGAGGAAGGAAGGGAGGGAGGAAGGAAGGGAGGAAGGGAGGGAGGGAGGGAGGGAGGGAAGGGAAGGAAGGAAATCAAGCAATGAGAGAGACATTGCCGACCTGGATCTAGAGGCCAGGAGGACACAAAAGCCTCAGCAGGCCACCTAACATTCATTATGTTGAACTGTCTGCAAAAGCTGTTTTAGGAAGGTCAAAAAGGGTCGAGTATCAGCAATTTCAGGTGGTCCATCCCAACAAACATATAGTTTTCTTTTCATTGTGTACGATTTATTGCCTTCCTTACCTTTTATTGATGGCAAAGGATTCTGTTCTCCATTCAGGACAGTAACATAAACTTGAACATGCTTTTAGTTGAGTGGGAAAAAAGAGCTAACTTTAAGAAAACGATCAGGTCAAAAGTTATAAAAGCAGTTTTCAGAGCCTCAAGTCCAGGATATGGAGGACAGGACAGACAACCTTGATTAGGGTTCTGACTCCGCCGTTGCTGGTGTCTTTGGGGCAGGAGCCTTCTGTGCTTGAGTCCTAGGTTTCTCTGCTGTGAAGTTGGAGTAGTTACAGTGCACCTACCTCGCAAGGTTGTTGAGGACTCCACAAGGCATAACATGTGGCTCTCCTAGCCTAGGGTGTGGCACTCAGAAGAGGCACGGGCATGAGTCCAGGGAGTGTCGCCAAAGGGGAAAAACCACCACACCTTCAGGTCAAGGATGGTGCCTGGTGCCAGGCACCCACAGACCCCTCCTTTTTCAGGTCTTAGCTCAGTGGTCAGGCCCTTTGGGAAGGCCTCTGGTCAGGGAGCCGCCATTACATCTCTAGGCTCCTGGCTTTGCTCCTTGAAGTCTTCACCTCATGTCAAGATAATTATTAACTAATTATTTGGATAATCGTTTGAATAACATCTATGTCTGTCCCCGCTAGACTCCAGGTGCTGAGAGCAGGGACTGTTTCTCCGCTTGTACATCACCCAGCACAGTGGGCTGCGTTTAATAGCTGTTTGTTGAATGACTAAATGATTCATGAATGGAGTTTCCAGAGAACCTGCCTACAAAGGCAGGGAAAGATAGGAAAGATCCATAGGAATCTTAAGGACTACCAATTTGGGGTGAGGTCACATAGGTTTAGGGTCAACCCAAGGATTAAAAGAACAATCGCAGAAGGTTCTGGAAGGGACTGCGTATGAAGAGAGAATGCTAGAGGCCGGGCACCGTGGCTCACGCCTGTAATCCCAGCACTTTGGGAGGCCGACGCAGGCCACCTGAGGTCAGAAGTTCGAGACCTGCCTAACTAACCTGGTGAAACCCAGTCTCTGCTGAAAATACAAAAATTAGCTGGGCGTGGTGGCAGGTGCCTGTAATCCCAGTTACCGGGAGGCTGAGGCAGAAGAATCGCTTGAAACCGGGAAGCGGAGGTTGCAGTGAGCCGAGATCGCACCACCGCACTCCATCCCAGGTGACAGAGTGAGGCTTGGTCTCAAAAAAAAAAAAAGAGAGAGAGAAAGAGCGAAGAGCGAATAGTGTTAATAAAGCGATAATGGCTCAGTGGCTAACTCACAAGTCCCTTCTATCTGCCACATATTGAAGGCTGATGCATTACAGCGTTTCAATATTCCCAGTGGCCTTCTGTGGTAAGCACTTATAGATTGAACCCATTTTCCAGATGAACACAATTTAGGCCCGACGCAGTTGCTAGGCTACTGGCTCAAAGCGGCAGCCTCAAGACGTGAACCCGTGTCCTTCAGCTTCCCACAGGGGACAGGAAGCCTTGAACGGGAGAGGGGCTGCTGCAAGGGCAGTTTCGAAGGTGAGGGATCTGGGGTCAGAGGGCCGACCTCAGCCGGGAAATCGGGTCACCCAGGGACAGGCAGGAAGCGCTCGGGGCTGTCCCCACAGGATCCGGCCCCGAGTGGGTGGGGGGCGGAGCTCGTGGCTCCCACGCCCCCTCCCCCCCCCCCCCCCCCGGCCTGACCCCTCCCACTATTGTCCCCAGTGGCCACCGCGCCTCCACCCCCGCGCATTCTTACCTCCTGACAAGGCCACAGTCAGGGAGGCGATTGCTAGGGCCAGGGGCCACATGGCTCCGGGATCGAGCGGGGGGGTGGGGCAGGGCGGGCGGGGCCTGAGGAGAAGGCGAAGGGGGTGTTGAGGGCGTGCCCGGAACCTCCGCGTCTGAAACCTCTGCTCCTGAATCTCTCCTCCCCTCATTCACTCTTGACAGCCTTGACCCTGGAATCTGCCCCCCAGCCCCAGTTCTGTCCTCGGTGGGGGTGCAGTAGGGAGGTGGGAGGGGCAGTGTGCAGCCTCCCGGGGCTCCCGCGTGCAGCCCCTCACCCCGGAAAGCCGTCCCTCCTTCCCTGCGCTCTGGCGAGCTGGGTGGTCGGTGCACTCGCCCCTTTCCTCCAGAGCCTGCCTTCCAGTCTCCCCACTCTGGGTCTGTCCCCGAGTCGGCTATCAGCCCCAGTTCTTATCAGTCTGCTTTTCGCCTCTCTCGGTCTCTGCAGGTTTCTCTGTAGATCTGAGACTGTAGCTTCACTCTCCCTCTCCCTGACTCAGCTGCCCTTCTGCTTTCCCCATCTCCCCTATCCCCTCCTCTCTCCCTCTCCCGCCCTCCTCCGCTCCCCACCCCCGCCCCAGGCAGACCCTACCTGAGTGAGGGGCCCTCGAGGAGTGTCGGCCGCCAGCTGCCTGGAACTTCAGCCCCGACCCATGGCTTTTAACCCCTGAACTCCCTCCCCCAGCTCACTCAGCATTTCCTGGTCAATGGCCTCCCCCTCTCCACCCCCTGTGGCTCAGCGGGCTGTCTCCTGGCAGCCCCCAGCCTGGGCTTGGCCCTCTGCTTGGGGCGGAGCTTCCAGGACATGTTGGGACCCAGATCGGACCCCGCCCAAACCTGAGTTGAACCCACTGTGAACTTCCAGGCAGCAGGATCCAACAAAGGGTAAAGGGAAAGCCCATTCCCTTCCCCCAGCCTCGACGAATTCTGTGCCCATCCCTAACTTCAACCCATTCTGCACCCCGTTTTCTAACCTCTACTCCGACCCCAGGCATCATTCTTATCACACAGTCAGCCCCCAGATGGCCACGTTCTACCCATTCCCACCGGGTCCCTATCTGTCCCTAACCGTACCCAGTACCCCAGTCCACCTCCAACATCGTCTCAGGTTTAGCCCTCAACACATCCAGGTTCCAATGCCCAGTCTTCTCTCAGCCCTTTTTTCTTTTGAGAGACACAAGGACAACCACAATCCATTATTCTGCCTCCCTTGTCCTGGCAACCACCAGAGGACAAGAAGGAAATCATCAGCTGGGTGGATAGAAAATCAATTGCTCTTAGACTTGGACGGGGCAGAGATGCGACCTGAGAAAGGAATATTTTCTAGAAATGGCCTTTTAGGAACAAGGCCAGAGTGGGTGAGGGAGTCTACTGGACGTAAGTGGAGAGGAAAAAGCAGGAGTCAGAAAACTTTGAAGACGTGGATTGGGGGTGGGAGAGAGGAAGGAGGAAGGGGTGGTGTTTTGGGAATGAGTGGGTGTCTCCAGGAACTATGGCTGGGTGGAGCCCTGAATTAATCCTGTGGGGTGGAGGGGACAGGATTAGGGATTAAGAAGGACAGAGGTGAGGTCAGAATTAGGAAGAAAGCCAGGGATGTGGACCAGATGAAGTTTGGAAAGAGTAAGAGTGGAGGTGTCACAATGAGGCTAAGGAGCAGAGATGGATGGGTGAGGGCTCACATAAACTTACACAGTCCTTACTGATGGAGTTCAGGTTTGGATGTGGAGATCAAATCTGAAACCTCTCTGCTCCCGAATCTCTCCTCCCGTCATTCACTCTTGACAGCCTTGACCCTGGAATCTGCCCCCCACCCCCAGTTCTATCCTCGGTGGGGTGCAGTAGGGAGGTGGGAGGGGCAGCGTGCAATGAAGTAGCTCAAGGCAGTAAGGGGTGCAGAGACCTCATAAAATCAGATAACCCATCTAACTTTGCATTGAGGACACCTCAACGTCCAATGCTGGGTCCCTTCCAAAGTCTTTTGCTAAGAAGAGAAATATGGCTTAATATAGGAAATGAGGAGAGTTTGTGGTTAGGTTAGGGGTGGGCCTGATGGCAGCATTGGGAATGCAGTTAAGTCTGGGGAAGAGAATAAAAATTGGATGAGCTTGAGTATACAGTTGGATGTGGCAGTTGAGCTGGTTTGGGGATAGAATTGGATTGTAAGGTGGGAAGTGTCTATGGGTAAGTGGGTGATGGGGTGCTGTTGGGTTGGGGCTGAAGATGGACCAAGATTGAGTTTGGATGGGGAAATGTTGAGATGTGGCTGTGGGCTGACATTGGTGACAAGGACTAGCCGTGAGGTTGAACGTCTGTGATGTAGTAGGTTATGGTGGGGGTGAGCTGGGTCATACCCCACCTCTCAAAGTGAGAGAAAGGTCACTGTCTTTCTCCGCCCTGAACTTCCCCCACCTCACAGGGCAGGGCCTGAGTTCACTTTTTGAATGGAGTTGTGTTCAGGTGGTGTGGCTGGAGGGCGGGTGCCAGGTTAAGTGAGGCAACCAGCTTGTGTGGGAAGTCGGGGTACCAGTGCCCTCTTGTGACCCGAGTCCATGCTTCCCGAGAAGCCTTTCTGACTTGGGAAGATCTGGAGCCTGGAGAGAGGGTGGTTGGCTTTGTCATTTGCTGAGGTGTGAGTGCCAGGTCAGATTGATGTTAGGGGTTATGACTGGCCGAACACGCGTTGGCTGGCTCTGGTTGAAGTGAGGTCACAGACCCACCGAGGGCTGGGCACCTTCCACCCCCTCAGTTGATGCAGAAGCCCATGGCTGAAAGTCACACACAAACTGGACTACATCCAGGTGCACTTGTCTCACAGGTGCAGGTCTTTCCTCCACCACAGAGAGCCGGACTGGAGAAAGAAGAGGAAAGGACTGGAAAAAGAGACAGCGTTCCTAGTGTTTCTGACCTCAGACCCTGGAGCTAGACTGCCTGAGTTCAGGTGATGTGACTGCTCTGTGCCTCGGTGTCCCCACTTGTAAAATGGCACAATCAATAGCACCTGCCTTATGGAGAAGGGTTAAATGGATGAGTACCTGAAAATGCTTTGAAGAGAGTGTGGCATGGACCGAGGGCCACAATGTGCTTGTTAAATAAGTAAAACTTAAGATGGAGGCATTGAAGGTTCCGGAGGCTCCTCCCTAGCTTGGCTTCAAAATGGGATTCTTTGTCAAGCAGAAACTGGAAGTTCTGGTTGGAAGTGCTGGCTGGGATGAGAAAGTAGGCCCCACACCCAGGCCCAGAGGAGGGGCCCTAATGCAAACGTGAAGGGAGGGGAAGCCCTAGAAAGACACAAAGGGCTAAATACACAGAGACAGAAAGATGGGGCTGAGGGGAGAGGACAGAGGGAAAATGCAGAGACGGACAGAGGCACAGAGGCAGAGAGAGAGATGCCCAAGAGTAGCAGACTCTTGGTGAGAAAGAGGCACAGAGAGTAGAGAAACACGGGTTCTTCTTTAGAGCTGGATCCGTGTTATTCAGGATGTGGCTCCAATCAGCACACACCCCATGCAGCAACAACGTATGGCTTCCATCCATCAGAATAGCAAAAATGAGAAAGGTCAGTGTTGCCACCTACCTGTGTGCCCACATCCGCTGTCTCCTCTCCCATTTCTCTGGGTGAACAGTCTGCACCTGGAACTAAGGTAGATGCCTCCACTGGTGCTGGGACCCCGTCCCCTCTTGCCTTCCGGAGGGCATCGCTCCAGTCAGCCGTTCTGTATTCTCTCTTCTGCAACATCTGTTTCTCTTTTCTCCAAAGAGCAGCCCCATTAGCATGCAAAGATACTACAGTTTCTCCCAGGTCTTGTTAAAATCTGAAAACCAACCAATAAAAACCTTCTCCCTGCTCGTGTTATCCTCCAGCTCCTGGCCTGCTTTCTGCTCCCTACGACTGCAGTTCTTCCTTAAAAAGTGGGCTAAGCTCACTGCCTGCAATTCCTGTCCTCCCGTCCTCCCTGGAGCCTGCATTATGAAGGCTTTCACTCCCACTGCTCCACCAACCATGCCCCTGTTAAGGGCACCAGTGACCTCCATGGTGCTGAATCCAAGGGCCATCTCTTCAGCGTTCATCCTACTTGAGTTATCAGCAGCGTTTAACAAGTGGACGACTCCCCGTGTCTTTCCTCGCCTTCTGGGACACTGGTTTTCCTCATCACTCACTGGTTGATCCTCATCCATGTCTGGAGGTTGTTTCTTCTTGTCTCCACAGTCTCTACGTGATGGAGCACCTCAGGCTTTGGTCCTTGGCCTTCTTCTCTCCTCTGTCTATATTCACTCCCTCGGTGATCTCATCTGGTCTCGTGGCTTTAAATACCATCTACATGCTGATGACTCCCAAATTTATGTCTCCAGCCAGGCCGGGCTCTCAGACTCTCCACTTAACATCCAGCTGCCTACTCAACATCTCCATGTTCAAAACCAGCTGTTGTTATCTGCCCTGCCCATGTTCCAAATGTGCTCCTCTTGTGGTCTTGGACTTCCCAGTGGATGTTCACACCATCCTTTGCGTTACGTCCGTCTGGCCCTTGAATCCCTTTTCTCACACCATATATACATTTCGTTACCAAATTCCATCCGTTCTGCCTTCAGAGTAGATCCAGAATCTGGCTGTTTCTTACCACCTTCCATCCTTGCTATCCTGGTCCCTCCCAGCCTGCATCATCTCTTACCTGGATTACTGCAAGTTTCCTCTCTCTGTTCTCTTTGCTTCTGTCCCTGTCCTCCTACACTCTAATTTTAATACAGCTACCAGAGTGACCTTTTAGAATGTAAGTCGGAGCAGGTCACTTTTCTCAAAATGCTGCAGTGGTTTCCACTGCACTCCAAGTGAAAGGGGCATTTCCTTATGGTTGGCATATAAGGCCCAAGACCGACTGGCCTCTCAGCCTCCTCTGATGTCATCTTCTACTATCTTCTCTTCTCTTGTCAAGGCTTTTGTACCTGGAACGCTCTTCCCCCAAATGTCTGCATGGTTCCCCATATTCTTGTCATTTTCCTCATGAAGGCCTTCTTGACCCCTGTACCTGGGAGTCTCCAGGACAGGTTCAGTGATTCACTAGAGGGACTCATAAAACTCAGAAAAGCTGTTATACTTTTGGTTTCTTACAGTGAAAGCATACAGATTAAAATGAGCAAAGAAAAAAGGTGCATAGGGCAGAGTCCAGGAGAGACCAGGTATGAACCTCCACCTGTCTTCTCCCAGGGGAGTTTGTGGGCAGTGCATAATTCCCCCAGAAATAATGGATGACAACATGCTGGAGCATCACCAGCCAGGGAAGCTCACCGAAACCTTGGTGTTCAGGGTTTATATTGGGGGTTAGTCATATTGACACGACTACCCACTTGTGTGGCTGACCTTAGCTCCAGATCTTCTAGAGGTCAAATGGACACATGTCCCTAGTCCCCACCATAAGTCACAGTGTTATCATAGATTATTGAGCTCTGCTCAATACCCAGATAGAAACAAACACAGATGTTCGGCAGGATATTCCAAGAGCACAGAGGTTATCTCCCAGAAGCCAGGCAAGGGCCAAAAGTTCCTCTGTAGCGTGCAGGGTTCGGGCCAAGTCTGCTGGGTTCCACAATGACCCGATGTAATTCCATTCCTTAGCCATAGTCACAACATTTCGATGACTGTACGTGGCTAAACAATAACCATATGTGGCATAAAACAACTCTCCTCTGACATTCTCTTTCCTGTTACTCTGCTTTATTTTCTCTATGGCGTTTACTCCCATCTGCCAGAATTTACGTGTTACTCATTCGTTTCTATCTGCCTCCCCTCTCGAATGTGAACTTCCTGAGGGAAGAAATGTTTCAATGTTTTGCTCCTAGAACAAAACTTGGCACACAATCAGATATAATGAATATTTGCCGAATAAATAAATGAACTATAGGCATTAAATGTTTACTTAATGAATAAATATGGACATTGTTGAAGGTGCGGATAGGGAAGAACCTTTCTTTTTTAGAAAAAAACTTGCCAGTATTCGGTGAAATTGATTAAGAAGAGGCCTTTTGGTCCATTGGTTCACTCCTGCGTGAACCATGGTGATAAAAGAATCGCCATGTCAGTGGACTAAGAATGATGCTGGCTTTCAAGCAAAAAAAGAAAAATAATCATTGTTTATTGTATACTGCCTTTTTGTAATCCTGTACAATTGCATCACAGGTAGGGATAAAAAAGAGGAATATTCTGGATTATTTCCTAGACTGTTATTTAAAAAAATTGTGTTAGGACAGCATATAAATGTAATAAGTATCACACTGTATATAAAGATATCAATGTTTGTCCTGTATAAGAATTACTAAATTACAAATGCAGTTTCACTTAAACTTCTAGGTTGTTTGAGCCTGAAATTTTGATGAAGTGCAATACTGAGTGTGCCTCATTATCTTGTAGCTGTAAACATATTGGAATGTACATATCAATAAAACCACTGTACATTTTCATACAGTGATAAAGTCTAAAAAAAATTGAGAGGAGTCTCCTGTAGATGATTGAGAGGAGTCTCCTGCAGATGATTGAGAGGAGTCTCCTGTAGATATATAAGTGGCATATTCAACATGAAGGGAACCTAAGTGTTCAAGGGACATTGGAGGATGGGGTCACTAAACACGGTGGATGTATACTGTGCAGCTGCACTTCTCAAAATCCTAACATACGCTGAGTGCCCTGGCAATTTTGTTATCTATAATGCAGATTCCGATTCAGTTGGTCTGTGGTGAAATCCAAGACTCCAGTTCTAACACGCTCCAGGTGATTCAGAAGCTGCTGTTTTCTGGACCACACTATGTGTAGCAAGGGTAAAGACTGGAGTACTGCTATTCAATGAGACTCTCAGTGATGATGGAAATAATTTTATCTGTAATATATCTGTGTTGTCCAATATGGCAGCCACTAGCCACATATGGTTATTGAAATGTCGTGAGTACACCTAAGGAATGGAATTTTAATGTGCATCTAATTTTAATCAAAAATTAAATGGCCACACCACTTGTGTCTAATGGCTACCATATTAGACAACATATGTCTAGAAGACTCTGGGGCAGTTAGAAGCAATGAACTAGATGAGCAAACAATGATGCAGATAGATTGTTAAAAGATTATTTGCTTTGGGAGGCCGAGGCGGGTGGATCACGAGGTCAAAAGATCGAGACCATCTTGGTCAACCTGGTGAAACCCCGTCTCTACTAAAAATACAAAAAAAAATTAGCTGGGCATGGTGGCACGCGCCTGTAGTCCCAGCTACTCAGGAGGCTGAGGCAGGAGAATTGCCTGAACCCAGGAGGCGGAGGTTGCAGTGAGCTGAGATTGCACCATTGCACTCCAGCCTGGGTAACAAGAGCGAAACTCCGTCTCAAAAAAAAAAAAGATTATTTGATGAAATCACACCACCTATTTAATACGACAACTTGACTTCTCATCTATACTTACCTTCCTTCACACACTATTTAATTGAACATAAAATACTGTTGATTATATTTGCACTGTTATTTTGTAGACCACTCAAAAAGAAAAAGAAGTTTTCAATTAAGTTATGACATGATGCTAAGACTTCATGCTGAATCAAGATGTAAAATGCCTCCTAATTACAGAGATGTTAAAAACATGAAAAGAGTGTGTCTTTAAATCAATAAAATATCATGCTCAACCACCACAGCTGGAACTTTGAGTTGCAAAAAAAGATTAAAGTAATCTTTAAACTATTTTTACTTGGCTTTATAGAAGGATGCAGGACCAGAATTATAGCATGAGCTATATCATCTCACTGGGGACCCAAATCTACCCTAGTACACAGCTTCTTTGGTCTCCTCTTTCCTACAGGATGTGTACACTGCTACATATTAAATCTACAGTATGTGTTTATCACCTTGACACAGAAGGTGCAACCTCCACAAACTCAGACAAGGCCATTATAAAAAAAGAAAATTATAGGCCACTATCTCTGATGAATATAGATGCAAAAATCCTCAAGAAAATACTAGCAAACTAAATTCAGTAACATATTAAAAACACGATACACCATGATCAAGTGGGGTTTATCCCTGGGATGTAAAGATGTTTCAACATGCACAAATCACTAAGCATGATATACCTCAACAGAATGAAGGATAAAAATTATATGATCATCTTAATAAGTACAGAAAAATCATTTGGCAAAATACAACATCCTTTCATGATAAAGACAGTCAACAAATTAGGTATAGAGAGAATGACCTCACACAATAAAGGCCATATATGACAAGCCCACAGCTAACATCATACTCAGTGGTAAAAACTTGAGAGCTTTTCCTCTCAGATCAGAAACAAGACAAGGATGCCCAGTCTAGCCATTTCTATTCAACATTAGCATTAGAAGTCCTAGCCATAGTAACTGGGCACGAAAAGGAATAAAAGACATTCAGATCAGAAAGAAAGAAGTAAAATTGTCTCTGTTTGCAGATGACATAATCTTACATGTAGAAAATCATGAAGAGTCCACCAAACAACTGTCAGAAGTAATAAATAAATGCAGTAAAGTTGCAAGATACAAAATTTGGTGTGTGTCTACAAACAATGAATTATCGGAAAAGAAATTGAGAAAACAAGTCAATTTACAGTAGCATCAGAAACAATAAAATACTTAAAAATAACCAAGGAAGTAAATAATCTGTACACAAAAAATCATAAACAGTTGATAAAAAAACTTCAACTTCAACATAAAGAAATGGAAAGATATCCTATATTCATGAATTGGAAGCAATGATACTGTTAAAATGTCAGTACTAACCAAAGCTATCTACATTTCCATTGCAATCCCTATCAAAATTCCAATGGCATTTTTTTCTCAGAAATAGGAAAAATAATCCTAAAATCCATATGGAACCATGGAAGACTCTGCAATCTTGAGCAAGAAGAACAAAGCTGGAGGTATCATACTGTCTGATTTCAAAACATACTACAAAGCTATAGCAACCAAAACAGCATGGTACTGGCACAAAAAAAGATGTATAACCAATCAGACAGGATAGAGAGCTCAGAAACAAGTCCACACGTTTACTGCCAACTGATCTTTAACTTGAAGGAAAAGGATAATCTCTTTAACAAAAGCTATTGGAAAAACTGGATACCCACAAACAGAAGAATAAAATTGGACTCCTATTTCATGCCATGTACAAAAATGAACTCAAAAATGGGTTGAAGATTTAGACATAAAACCTAAAATTGTAAAATGACCAGAAGAAGACATGGGGAAAAAAACTTCTTGACATTTGTCTGGGCAATGATATTTTAGATATGACCTCCAAAGCACAGAAAACAAAGGTAAAAACAAACGAGATTTTATCAAATTGAAAAGCTTCTGTGCACCAAAGGAAACAACCAACAGAGTGAAAAGACAGCACACCGAATGGGAGAAAATATTTGCAGATGAGGTATCTGATAAAGGGTCAATATCCAAGAAATATAAGGAATGCAAAAACTCAACACTAAGAAGACAAACCAATAAAAATGGGCAAAGGGTCTAGCCAGTGGGCTCAAACCTGCAATCCTAAGACTTTGGGATGCTGAGACGGGTTGATCACCTCAGGACAGAAGTTCGAGACCAGCCTGACCCACATGGTGAAACCCCATCTCTACTAAAAATACAAAAATGAGCGTGGTGGCGAGCACCTGTAATCCCAGCTGCTTCGGGTGCTGAGGCAGGAGAACCCAAGAGGTGGAGGTTGCACTGAGCTGAGCTTGCGCCACTGCACTCCAGCCTGGGCCACAGGGAGAGACTCTGTCTCAAAACAACAAAAAAAAAAAAAAAGAAAAGAAAAAGGGCAAAGGACCTAAATAGACATTTCTCCAAAGAAGACATACAAATGGCCAATAAGGATATGAAAAGGTGCTCAGGATCACTAATCATCAGGGAAATACAAATTAAAACCACAGTGAGACACCACCTCACACCCTTTGGAATGACTAGTATAGAAAAGGCAAGCAATAACAAACGCTGGCAAGGATGTGGGACTGAACAGTGAATCCTTGTACACTATTGGCGGGAATGTAAATTGGCGCAGGAAATAAAATTGGCATCTCAAAGTGACATTTGCACACCCATGTTCATGGTGACATTATTCATATTGGTCAGGATGCAGAAACAACCTAGTGTCTGGTGACGGATGATAGATAAGGGACATGTAACATATCAATGTAAGTACACTTTCATAATGTTCTGCCTTATCAAAGAAAGAAATCCTGTCATTTGTGACAACGTGGATGGACCAGGAGGACTTTATGTTATGTGAAATAGGTCAGACACAGAAAGGCAAATACTGCATGATCTCACTTACATGTAAAATCCAAAAAACCCAAACTCCTAGAAACAGAGAGTAGAACAGTGGTTACCAGAAGCTAGAGGAGGGGGTGGGAGGATGAGAAAAAAGGATGCAGGCTCTACTTCCTAGCCATCTTTCATGCATGTCCCCGACCTGCCACCAAAGAGCTCCCCAGTGTTGTGCTGTCCTTATAGAACATAAGGTGAGTACAACATTCTATTTTATCTGTACTCTCTAGTATCCAAGCACAGAACCTTGAGAAGACAGACACAAAGATCATTAGGTCATTCCCAGCTGGACCCATTCAAGGATGCCCGGTAAAAGTTTAGCCATGACTGTCCGACAAAGCTCTATCTAGAGTGTTTTTCGGTTTTGGTGCAGTAGATAATTCTGCTTTGGCTGTTGTCAAGCTCAAAGTGCATACAGAGTGGGGGAGTTGGAAAGAGAAGCTCATCATTACAGATGCAGTGCAAGAGAGATCTAACACTCCAAAGCATAGGGATTCGTTGACATAATTAGCAACGGTTGAGTTTTGAGTATTTACTGACAATGTTTAAATCAATTATGTAATTGTAAGTTTATATAATTTAATTTTTAATAATGGCTGTATTTAGCAACTGGCTCTCAAAATTCCTGAAAATTTGCCGGTAGACTCTTGGGAGCATGTCTGAGCTAGCGCTGGCATACATTGGACCTGCCACCCAGCCCAGGTATATTGACCTCATCACTCATAGGGACTCTGCTTTATTTTAAAATTATGTTTATGGCTTCTTGTCTATCATCTCCTGCTAGAATATAAGCTCTGTAAGGGCAGGGATTCTGACTGGTTTGCTCACAGCACTTCCTCCAGCACCCACAACAATGCGTGGTGCATAGCAGGTGCCCCATAAATAGACCAACCCCTGGCACGTAGTAGGCGCTCAATAGCTGTGGATGAGTGAAAGTAAGAAAGAGAATGAGATTCCTAATGTTGCATCGAACTTGAGCACAGAAAGTCAACACCAGAACAAAAGTATGCCAAATTGCAGGGTTTACTGCCGGTGACCACGGAGGACTCACGTCTCTCCAACCCGTGGCAGAGAAAGAAGGGTGACAAGATCTTTTTATACCCGTAAAATCACCTTGGGGGTGAGGGTAGAGGATGGGGTGAGGGGCTTCAGACATTCCGAGGGCTAGTGGATTCAGATCACCTTCTGGGCGGAGATGAGGGTGAGGGGGCTTCGGATATTTCAAGGGCCAGGGGACTATTCTGATTGTCATTTAAGGAGCTCACAGATGCTAAGATTAGCATTCGTTTACACATTCTCTGGGTAGGGGTGGGATCCATAAATTTTCAGTTGCTTGGTGCCAGGATGGAATTATCTGGGGTTGCTTACTCTGGGAAACAAAGGCCAGCAATTCTGGCAGATAAGAGAAGGTAGGTAGCTTTACCTCTCGTTGCATCCTGCAAATAATCTAGCAGTTTACAGAAACCAAGGTTAGCAGTCCTTGTGAGGAGACTGGAAACATTTTTGTCTTTTATAGGTTCTAACTCTAAGTTAGCTATATCACAATATCACACTAACACAACGGTTTCATGTAAATTAGAAACCACGCGCCAAGACACTGCCTTGTATTCCAGGATGCAGAGTATTCAAAGCTACTTGTGTCGGCACCTGTGAGGAGGGAGGGGCGCAGAGCCAGAGATGGAGACTGGAAACTAATTAATAAAATGAGAGAAGGGCTTTGCCTGGACAGGAACCGAAGCCTGTGATTAACTCAACTCTCTTCACCTGAGATCTGATTAGGAAAAAGAGGACATCTTCATTTGCACAGAATTTTCCAGGAAGCAAGGCAGTTAGTCGCCTGCCCTGGACCACAGGGGCTGCAGGGAGGAGGCTGGGAGAAGGCAGTGGTGCTCAAGGTCACCCTGTGGGGATGAGGTGTTTCTGTCTAGAAACCTGACACAGTGGGGCGGATGGGGGACGCCCAAAGAAAAACATGCAAAGAGGGAGGCAGCCTCTTGTCAGCACACAGCCTCTTGTCAGCTCACGTTTCTTGAAGTAATTAAATGAATGGATGAGGCTGGGTGTGGCGGCTCACACCTGCAATCCCAGCACTTTGGGAAAACAAGTGAGGCAGATTGCTCGAGGTCAGGTGTTTGAGACCAGCCTGAGCAACAAAGGGAGACCCCCCCCCTCCTGGCTTTACAACAAATGTAAAAAGTATCTGGGCATGGTGACGTGCACCTGTGGTCCCAGGGACCCCGGAGGCTGAGGTAAGAGGATCGCTGGATCCCAGGAGGTCCAGGCTGAAGTGAGCCATGATTGCATCACTGCACTCCAGCTGGGGAGACTGAGCAAGCCCTTGTCTCAAAAAATAAAAAATAGGCTGGGCGCAGGTGGCTCACGCCTGTAATCCCATCACTTTGGGAGACTGAAGCAGGCGGATCACCTGAGGTCAGGAGTTCGAGACCAGTCTGGCCAACATGGCTAAACTCCATCTCTACTAAAAATACAAAAATTAGCTGGGTGTGGCGGTGCATGGCTGTAATACTTGGGAGGCTGAAGCAGGAGAATCGCTTGAACCCAGGAGGCAGAGGTTACAGTGAGCTGAGATCGCGCCCTTGCACTCCAGCCTGGGTGACAAGTGCGAAACTCCATCTCGAAAAATATAATACTAAAAAATAAATAAATGGATGAATGAATACAATTTACGATGATTCCATTTTCATTGTCATGATTTATTTGGTTTTTAGAGACACTAAGCATGTTAAAATTTGTCTTCTCTGGAATACAATGCCGGTTTAAGGTGTCTGAGGTCCTGCTCTGGGAAAGGGAGTAAAGATCAGGGGCCTGGGGATCCTGGGACTGAGGGAGGAGGGGCTGGGGCCTGGAATCCTGGGTGTGAGGGGGTAGGGGCTGGGGCCTGGATTCCTGAGTCTGAGGGAGGAGGAGCTACAGCCAGGAATCCTGGGTCTGAGGGAGGAAGGGCTGGGGCTCCTGGGTCTGAGGGAGGAGGGGCTGGGGCTCCTGGGTCTGAGGGAGGAGGGGCTGGGGCCGGGACTTCTGGGTCTGAGGGAGGAGGAGCTACAGCCAGGAATCCTGGGTCTGAGGGAGGAGGGGCTGGGGCCTGGACTCGTGGGTCCTGAATGGAGAGAGGCGGGCCTGGGCAGCTGACGAGGTCCATCCCTCCATGACGGCCATCATCTGCCCCGCATCGTTTCCTCAATCCAGCTTCGGTACTTGCACAGGTTGGTGTAGACACCGGGGTAGCCAGGCAGGGCACAGCGCTCCATTCCCCAAGACACGAGGCCCTGGAGCTTTCCTTTGCACACCAGGGGTCCTCCAGAGTCACCCTGAGGGGGAGGAACAGAGATGGAGACACTGATGGACAGGTGGCCAGAGCCACGGCGCAGAGATAGTCACGGAGACAGGTAGAGACGCCGGGCAGACAGGCAAGGACATTGTCCTGCCCCAGCTCTGAGGTCTCAGCCCCGGAGGTTGGGGCACTTCCTTCCCTCTCCGCTGGGTCCGGCTCTGTCTGTGTGTCTGCACCTGCCTGTCCCTTGAGTCGCACCGGGCCCCTCTGTTTGCTCCATCTGTAGAACTCTTGTGTGTCTCTTTCTCTGTCCCCGTCTCTGCCACTCTCAAGGATGCATTCAGATTTCTAGAAGCCTCAGCGCAGTCTTTCCCAGACCCATATGTGCAGACACCACTCTACGATCCTTCCCCAGCCTGTCTCATCCCATTCCAACAACTACCCTGAGAGGGTTATCCCCACCTGACAGACGGGGAAACCGAGGCATGAACGCTTTGAGTCCATTACCCAGGCGGCACAGGGCTAGGAAGCAGGGCGGACTGGCTATCGGAATCTCTCTGTCCCTGCAGTTCCCTCGCTTCTGAAGACCTCTGCAGACTTCCATGCTCCTGACATCATTTGGGGCCTAAATCCCAGTCCCAAATAACCCCTCCCCCAGCTCCCACCCTGGGCCTTACCTGACAAGAGTCCTTCCCACCCTGGGGAACTCCTGCACAGACCATGCCAGGCTTGATGGCTCCGGGATAGGCCTTCCGGCACACCTCATCCGGGGAGACGTTGATGTTCAGGCATTGCAGAGAAGTGGGGTACCTGGCTTGGGGGGCACTGCAGGATTATGACCGAGTCTACGCTCCCATTTGACCCAAGTGCCCAGGCCCCCAGGCCCTCCTCCCTCAGACCCAGGAGTCCAGGCCCCGCCCCTCCTCCCTTAGACCCGGGAGCCCAGGCCCCGCCCCCAGCTTTCCCAGATGCAGAAGTCCTCACCTACGGGGCTGGATGTAGTTCCCCAGCCTGACACTCGGCAGGAGGTCCCGGGGCTGGCGCAGGCTTGGGCAACTTCAATGGGTCTGATTGCCCTCCCGATCCGAGCAGGCTGCTGCAGCTGCAGCAGCATGAGGTCGTTGTCGTGGGTCCGGGAGTTGTAGTTTGGGTGTGTCACCTGGCGAACCACACGCAGCTCCTGCTGGGTGGCCTCCCACCTCTTCAGGTTGTGCTTGCCCAGGGCGACCCGAAGAATCCTGGCCAGTACCCCCAAGAGGAGCGCAGCTCAGGGTCTGAGCCGGAGACCCCTCCCCACCCTCCAGCCCCCGTTCCCTGGCTCCCTAGCTGGGTAACGAGTCTTCCCCCAGGTCAAGCCTGCTTCTTACTAACTGCAGGCCGAGCATTCTTGGCCTCCTGCGCCCTTCCCCATGGCCAGGGCATTCTCTCCGCCCAGCCCCAGCTGCCGTTCCTTCTGCTCTTGGGCTGAGCTCCAGCTCCTGGCTTGGAAAGGTGTTGATTCGGAGAACTTGGCTCCGTTCCAGGGTCTGCGCTGGGCTCCGTGCTTTCAGTTCTAAGTGAAACTCTGGGTAATGACTCCAGGTCCTAAGTCAGAACTGTCATTCTGGAGTAGGCTCCATTCCGTTTCTAGCCTGGACTCTGGGTTCCAGACGTCTTAAACTTTTGACTCTATGCTAAGATCGGGATTCTAGATCGAGCCTGGATTATAACTTGATTCTTTTTTTTTTAATGGAATCTCACTCTGTCACCCAGGCTGGAGTGCCGTGGCACAATCTCAGCTCACTGCGACCTCCACCTCCCGGTTCAAGTGATTCTCCCACCTCAGCCTCCCAAGTAGCTGGGACTACAGGTGCCCACCACCACACCTGGCTAATTTTTATATTTTTAGTAGTAGAGACGGGGTTTCACCATATTGGCCAGGCTGGTTTCGAACTCCTTACCTCAAGTGATCTGACCCCCTCGGCCTCCCAAAGTAATGAGATTGTAAGCGTGAGCCACCTCGCCTGGCTATGACTTAATTTCTAGATTCTTATGTGAGCTTTCTCTTTTAGGGTAGGCTGAGGGTTTTATTTTGAGCAATGGATTAAGACCTGGGCTATGGGGTCTGGACACATTGATATGAGCTCCAGTTTCTGGGGGGTGCTCTGGGTTCTTCTTTAAACTCTGGTTTATGAGCCATCCGCAGACAGGAGTTTGAGCTCTGTGCTCCAGTTGGGGTCAGGGTTCTCTACATTGGTCTGGGCTCTTGATTCCACTGGCCTGTTTCATATTGGATTACAGGGCTCTTGTGTCTAGACTCCAGTTTGAGCCCCTGACCTCAGGTTGGGCTCTGGGTTCTAGAGGAAGCTCTGGGTTATGGCCTGGATCCAAGGTTCTAGAGTCTGGTTTGCATTCTGGCCTTTATATTCTAGACTCTGGACTGAGCTTTGATCTCAAGTTTCTAGACTGACCTTCCATTTATGGCATAGATATGGCTTGGAGGCATTTTGACTTCTTGGCTGGGGTCTGGGTTGTAAATTCAGATCTAGAATTTAGGAGGGGTCTAGGTTTTATATGGGGCTTCCGATTGGGAGCTGCATTCTGGGATTTATTTTTAGTTTTTGAGATGGAGTTTCGCTCTGTCGCCCAGGCTGGAGTGCAATGGCGCAATCTCAGCTCACTGCAACCTCTGCCTCTTGGGTTCAAGCAGTTCTCCTGTCTCAGCCTCCCAAGTGGCTGGGATTACAGGCAGGCACCACCATGCTCAGCTAATTTAGTATTTTTAGTAGAGACAGGGTTTCTCCATGTTGGTCAGGCTGGTCTCAAACTCCTGACCTCAGGTGATCTGCCCAACTCAGCCTCCCGAAGTGCTGGGATTACAGGCGTGAGCCACTGCGCCCGGCACATTCTGGGATTTAAACACTGGGTTGAAGTCTGTGATGTAGGCTGCTGATCGCAAAGCCACAGACTAGACTGGGAACTCAACCTTGGATGTGAAATAGGCTCCAGGTTTTGTCTCTATTCTTTTGTTGTATGTCCCAGCTGTGAGCAGGGTTCTAGTTCTGGATTTATGGCTAGACTATAGGTCCAGAGCTGGGATCTAGGTGCCACGTAGTGTCCTGGGTTTCTCAATGTAGACAGGGTCCTGAATTCAGTCACCAATCTGGAATGGGCTAAGCTTAGTCTTGATGTAAAGCTTGGCCTCTGGATGAATCACTGGTTTAGATGTTAGGTTCTCAGCAGGCCCATCTGGTTTCAGAATCCAAACGGAGCTGGGGATTTATGGAGGCGTCCACATCCCAAGCTGTGTTTTTGGCTCCAGGCCCTTCTCTAGACCTCAAACCAGGAGCCAGCCGCTGCACTGGGTTCTAGATCTACATTGAGATCCAAGTTCTCAGTTGAGTTTTGGGCTTTAGACTCCGGGATTCACTGGGCACAGAAACAGGGGAGGGGTCACTTACAGGCGGCCGCAGTGAGCAGCGGTGATGACCCAGCGGTCTGAAAGCACGGCGCCTCCGCAGAGGAAGCGGCGCCCGGGACCCGCCAGCAGGGCCGCCTGCCATGGCTGGGAGTTCCGGGCACACGTGTAGCCACCAATTATCTTGTTCTCATTCTCTTGGCTCCGTGTCATGGCTAGGAGTGGACAGCATTGGGTGGGGAAAGTAGCTGAGCAAACGCCCTCTACTCCCCACGTTTGTAGGGTTCCAGAACTGACAAATCCCCCTCCTTTCGGCCTAAGCCCTAAGCCGCCCACCTCTATCTGTCCCGCCCAGGGTGAGACATGTCCAATATTGACCCCGTTATTGTCCCGACACACAGAGTTTTCTGAGTATTCTCCCAAGGTACCTGTGTAGCGTCTCTTATTTTGCGCTTTATGGCCACCTTATCCGGGGCCTCCCTACGTCCCCGTCCCTCCCATATCTGTGCTCCCATAATGCCTGTGATCACTTCTCCCAATATGCCACGTTTCCCCCGGTGAGCCCTTCCCCACCACATTCAAGGACCTCCCTGTATCCTTCCCAACATTCCCACTCAGCGGGACCCAAGGATCCACCCCATCTTGCCCACCCTTGCCCCCATCTACCACGCCACACCCCACGCCACACCCCACCACCCCATCATCCTTCTCGTCCCTCTGACATCAAAACATCTTTCCCACATTGCTTCTTTCCTAACGAGGTCAAGGAGGGCCCCATCTCAGTGGAGAGCCGGACCCCAGTGTAGCGGCGGGCGCCTGCTTCGAGGTCTAGAGAAGAGCTTGGAAGGGAAGCCCGTGACAGCTTTCTGCTATGACCCACTCAGGACCTAACAGTTCTCTATGATTCCTTGTGGATTTAGCACCAGATCCTGTAAACCCTTCTCTCCCCAGCCCCGCAATTTCCTGGTACCTCCACCACTGGGAGTTTAGGCTTCCGGCGCGCTCCTCGCCATGATCCCTAAACTCTCCCTGCTCTTTCTTATCAAGTCACCGTGAGCATCCCGGGGCCCCAAGGACCCTTCCCCATCTCTTCCTGGGGTCTCCAGGGGCCCCCCTTGTCTCATGCTCAACTGTTCTCTTACCTACAGCCAGGACTTGAAGGGCTGCGAGCAGGAGGAACATTTTAGGGGCTGAGGGCCAGGTGCTGTCAAATGCAGAGGGAGGGTGAGAGAGGCGGAACCCTCAACGTAACCGGGGCTGAGAGGGACAGACATCGAGCGCTGCTTACCCGGAGCCCAAGACCCTCAGAGACATGAAGGCACAGTGGAGAGGTGGAGGCCAGAGACCAGGAGGGCAGGGCCTGCAGGCTGGAGGATGCAGAGCCCGCGCAGGTCCCTCCTTGATGTCTTGGTGAAGGAAGGAGGGGAGGTGTCTCTCTTCCCTGTCACGCTGGCAAAGCCTTTTATCCCTGGTCAGGACAGCTGGCCCTGCCCCCACTCACTCCCGCCGCCCTGCTGCTGACATTGTTTTTTATTGCCTAGTTCCCATTCCAGGACTCCCTGATCCCATCCCCTCCCTCCTCTCTCTGGCCAAAAAAGCAGCCACAATTGTTCATGAGAACCCGCCCAGGGAAGATGCTATAATCCAGAAGGAATCCTGGGAGGGGACCCCAGGGCAGGGTGGGCAGGGGTTGGAGGTGGTGGATCTGCTGGTGGAGTCAGGACACCAGGGTGGGGAGGCCTCCAAGGAAAAGGCACCAAGGGGCTGAGGGGGGAGGAAGAGAGGCACTGAGAGAGGGACTCATGGGAGGAGACAGAGACAGGCACAGAGAGACAGACTGAAGGAGTCAGAGAGATGGAGACAGAGACAGAGAGAGACAGAGAGGGGGAGAAAGAGAGAGACAGACAGAGAGAGGGCAGGGCCTGCAGGCTAGAGAGAGAGAGAGAAAGGGAGACACACAGAGAGACAGCGGGAAAATGAATGGGAAGATAAGACAGTGGAGAGACAGTGTCCAGGAATACGAGGCCAGAGGGACACGTGCTCACAGGAGAAGGAGCGGAGGAGAAAGGTGGGAAAAACGTGGAAGCTGGATGTGACAGGGAACAGGAGAGGCAGCTGCTGGGAAAAACCCAGACGGAGGAGGAGGGAGACACAGAGATGCCGGGAGAGAGGAGTGTGGAGAAGCGGAGGGAGAAAAGCAAAGGCGGAGGGAAGAAAGTGAAGACAGATGGAAACACGCAGAAAGAAAAACAGCGGAGAGAGAGGAGAGGCCGAGATGCCCCCCACATGCTGCACCACCACAGACGCAGAACACATGGGAGACGTGGAAGGGAACGGGACACGGTGGGAGAAAGAGGAGGACGGGACAGGCAGGCAGATGGCAGAGGGGAGATGGGAAGAAGGGCAGCTCTAGGGGATGGGGACAATGACAGGGAAGACGGAGGCAGAGATGAGAGTTGGCAGTGCCAGGGGGAGATGGAGAGGCGGATGGGGTGGAGGACGGGCAGGAGGGGCGGGAGTTACCTGGGCTTGGAGCACGGCTGCCCAGCTTTCTTTCTCGCTTTTGGCTGCTGAGAGATGGGGGAACAGAGGCCCCAGCAGGGAGCAGGAAGGCTGGTGCCAGAACTGGCATTCCCCAACTTGGGATCCGTAGGCGGGTGGGGAAGAGTTAGGCATAGAGATGAAGTGAGAGCTGGAAATGCAGAGAGAGGGACAGGGACCCAGAGACAGAGGAAGACAGAGACCCAGAGAGAGGAGGGGACAGAGACCCAGAGAGAGAGGAGGGGACAGAGACCCAGAGAGAGAGGGGGACAGAGACCCAGAGAGAGAGAGGGGGGCAGAGACCCAGAGAGAGAGGGGGACAGAGACCCAGAGAGAGAGAGGGGGACAGAGACCCAGAGAGAGAGGGGGACAGAGACCCAGAGAGAGAGAGGGGGGCAGAGACCCAGAGAGAGAGGGGGAGACAGACCCAGACGGAGAGGACAGAGACTCAGAGAAGGGGGCAGAGGTTCAGAGACAGAAGGACAGAATCTAAGAGAGCATCAGAGACTCAAAATGGGAGAGGGCAGAGAACAGGAGAGACGAGTGAGAGGGGAAGGATTCTGGCCAGTCTGCAGAGGGTTCTGGAGCTGGCGGGGGTTCCATCCTCATTTCCAGGAGGGCCTACCCTCCTCGGCTCCTTCCCCAGCCCCTTAAGTTCCCTAACACTTGTGTCTGTCTCTGGGCCTGGGCAGCCCCACACGTGGACCACGTGATGACTCAGGAGGCATGTGATTGTTCCCGCAGCCTCAGCTTCCTCCGCCTGGACACCCGCCTTGGCTGGCTCTTTGAGCTGGTGCTTGGGCCGGGTCTGTCTGTGCACCTGCCTCTGAATCTCCACACTGTCTCTCCCCAGGTGCCGTTCTCTGTTTCCTGAACTGTCCCTGTTAACTACGGCCCTGCCTGCTTTGAGCTGAAGACCTTGGGGAGCCTTCCCGGCCTCCTCTGCCCTGGTTCAGGCTCTGCATCCACACAAGAAGCCCCTATTTTTTTAATTTTATTTTTATGTTTTGTTTTTTTGTTTTTGTTTTCTTTTTTTT
>CM052668.1:36587935-36613397 GCA_028533165.1 Leontopithecus rosalia
CCCTCCCCTCCTCCCGACAGGCCCCGGTTTGTGATGTTCCCCTCCCTGTGTCCTGTTATTGTTCAATACCCACTTATGAGTGAGAACAGGCAGTGTTTGGTTTTCTGTTCTTGTGTCAGTTTTCTGAGAATGGTTTCTGGTTTCATCCATGTCCCTGCAAAGGACATAAACTTATCCTTTTTTATGGCTGCATAGTATTCCATGGTGTGTACGTGCAACACTTTCTTTATGCAGTCTGTAATTGATTTGTGTTGGTTCCAAGTCTTTACTATTGTAAACAGGACCACAATGAACATACATGTACATGTGTCTTTATAATAGAATGATTTATAATCCTTTGAGTATACACCCAGTAATGGGATAGCTGGGTCAAATGTATTTCTAGGTCTATATCCTTGAGGAATTGCCACACTGTCTTCCACAGTGGCTGGACTAACTCACACTACTGCTTACAGTGCAAATGCGTTCCTGTTTGTCCACGTCCTCTCCAGCATCTGTTGTCTCCTCATTTTTTAATGATTGTCATTCTAACCGGCATGACATGGTAGCTCAATGTGATTTTGATTTGCATTTCTCTAATGCCCAGTGATGAGCTTTTTTTCGTTTGTTGGCTGCATAAACGTCTTCTTTTGAGAAGTGTCTGCTCATATCTTTGCCCACTTTTTTATGGGGTTGTATTTTCTTGTAAATTTAATTTTTTTTCTAGATTCTGGATATTAGCCCTTTGTCAGAAGGATAGATTGCAAAAATTTTTCCCCATTCTGTTGGTTGCCAGTTTAGTCTAAGGATTGTTTCTTTTGCTGTGCAGAAGCTCTGGAGTTTAATTACACCCCACTTGTCTATTCTGGCTTTTGTTGCCATTGCTTTTGGTGTTTTAATCATGAAGTTCTTGCCTTTGCCTATGTCCTGAATGGTATTGCCTAGGTTTTCTTCTAGGGTTTTTATGGTGTTAGGTCTTATGTTTAAATATTTAATCCATCTGGAGTTAATTTGTGTAAAGGTGTAAGGAAGGGATGCAGTTTCGGCTTTCTGCACATGGCCAGCCGGTTTTCCCAACACCATTTATTAAATAGAGAATCCTTTCCCCATTGCTTTTGTCAGGTTTGTGAAAGCTCAGATGGTTGTAGATGTGTGGCATTACTTCTGAGGCCTCTCTTCTATTCCGTCAGACAGAGTGAAAGCCTGTCTCCAAAAAAAAAAAAGATGATGCATATTAGGGTGAAAGAAAGATTCTTCAAATAATCCCCAATAAGATGCTGACAATGGGCAGAAAAAGATGTACAAAAAGAAAACCACAAGGTGGCTGGGCACGGTGGCTCACACCTGTAATCCCAGCACTTTGGGAGGCCGATGTGGGTGGATAACCTGAGGTCAGGAGTTCAAGACCAGCCTGGCCAACATGGCAAAACCCTGTCTCTACTAAAAATACAAAAATCAGCCAGGCATGATGGCACACGCCTGGAAGACTGAAGCAGGAGAATTGCTTGAACCCAGGAGGCAGAGGTTGTAGTTAGTGAGCTGAGATCAAACCATTACACTCCAGCCTGGGAGACAGAGTAAGACTCCATCTCAGAAAGAAAAGACAAGAAGGTGGCATATTAATATGGTTACAGTGGTTGCCTCTGGGTGTTTCCTTACTACTTATCTGCACGTGTTTTTTTAACCCACGTTTCCTAGGGTGAGACAGTATTATTTTTCTAAGGAGTCGGGGACAGGAGGGGTACAAAGTCAATAATAACTATACCTAATATTTAAAAAAACCCAAATCTGTTAGATTGAACATGATGTCTAGGCAAGAAATAAAAAATAAAAACCTAAATCTGAAGCTAAAGCAAGAGCAGTCCAGTGTATGGCTGTCCCAGACCAAGCCTTCTGCAGATATTTAAGCTGCTCATGGCTCATGTGTTTATCACATTCAAGGTAAGGTGATGGACTTGGGGGACAGAGTTGGTGTCTCTGAGACCATATGGCCAGCACAGGCAGATTCAAGACAACTCTACAGAAGAGTGAAGGAGAGAGAAGTCAAGTGGGGAGCTCAGCATGTTCATTCATTCATTTCCCTGCCACCTCCTTGAGGTCTTGGGGGCCCAGCCTTACCCTGTGATGCACCAGAAGGTGATCCTGGACAGGAAGGAGGCACTGGACTCTGGGCAAGGATTCTAGTGGAAAGAAAGAACAGGTTAGGGAGGAAGAGGGAAAGAAAAGATTCAACTTTCATCCAGGCCAGAGCTTGGCAAGGAGTAGTCAGCTGCCCATTCTTTCTTCAAAAGCACCAGGGTCCACTCTATATCATTCTGCACCCCGAAAGGATTCTCTCCTAAGCCCCAGGAGAAAGAAACTCATAGCAGTTCCTCTCGTTTCACTCAACAGAGTGTCTACCAGGCACAACCAATCAACCTCTGCCTTATCTTCTATCCCCGCAGCAACCCTAGGAGCTGGTGTTATCATCATCCCCACTTCACTCATTCAACAAATATTTTCCGAGCACCTACTATGTGCTAGGCACTCTACAAGGTACTAGAGGGTTACCTTAGATCCCCACGACAACCTCATAAGTTGGTATTACTATTGTCCCCATTTCCCTCATTCAGGCATTGAATATTTATTGACCACCTACTATGAGCTAGACATGCTACCAAGAACTTACATACTTGCATTATGTCCTCATGGAATTCTATAAACATGGTGTAACTATTATCTCCATTTTCTTCATTCATCCAACAAATATTTCCTGAGCACCCTCCATGTACCAAGCAGCCTGCATACAAATCTAAACAAACAGAAATAGCCCCTGCCTGTAAGGAGCTTTTGGTCCACTGCAGTAATCATCAGTAATACATGCCAAGATGCTCTACTAATAGCTAGCTCTCTAAGTGCTTTACACAAATTACCCTATTTAATCTTCATCCCCACCTCACAAGGTAGGTTAAAGTATTATATCATCTCTATTTTGCAGTTAAAAGAAACTGGGGACCAGAGATGAAATGATTTGTTACGTGAGCCCCAAAGAGTCAGGCTCCAGAGAGAGACATGCATCAAATGATTATATGAACAAATGCAAAACTGCGACTTCTGGACCTTGATATGTGTCCTAAAGGTAAGAGAAATATTACCAATGAGACAAAGTCAGCACACAGGAGCTAATCTGGTATACCAAGGTCAGAGAAGGCTCCCCCGAGGAAGATAGTCAAGCTGGTGCCTGAAAGATGAGTAGAGGAGAACTAAGTGACAAGGAAAGGCAAGGCATTCCCAGCAGACAACAGCATGTGCAAAGGCCTGGTGGTAAAATGAAGCATGGCAGACTCCAGGAACCAAGAGGGGGCCTGAGCAGTCTACACTGAAGGCTGTGCACAGTCTACACTGCGGGCCGCATATTTTGGAATTCATTCTGAGGGAAAGTACTGAGAGACTCTAAGCAAGCTATCAAAGCACTTATCTCCCAGAGGCACGAAGATGAGCCCCAACTCAACTTACAGGCAAGGAAAGGGACCGACACAGAGTCCTAGGATGACAGACCAAGCCTGGCTTTCAGGTCAAAATTCAGAAACACAAGCTTTAAGCAGGAGAGGGAAGAAAGGTCGACATGTAGCAATGAGAGCTTTAGCCAAGGACTCCACTCAAAGTTCCAGCCTTGTGCAGAGACGAGGCATTTAACAGAGCCCAGTAAGGCAGCATACTCTCCTCAAGTGGTTTTCCATCCAAGGCTGGATGTGCTATTTAAAAAATACTGTATCCTGGCAGGGTGTGGTGGTTCACACCTGTAATCCCAGCACTTTGGGAGGCCAAGGTGAGTGGATCACTTGAGGTCAGGAGTTGGAGACCAGCCTGGCCAACATGGCAAAACCCCATTTCTACTAAAAATACAAAAATTAGCTGAGAGTTGTGGCTTACGACTACAGTCCCAGCTACTCAGGAGGCTGAGGCAGGAGAATCACTTGAACCCAGGAGGCAGAGGTTGCAGTGAGCTGAGATCCCACCACTGCACTCCATCCTGGAGGCCCTGTCTTTATCTGGGTCCTATCTCCATTAGGGATTCTGGTTAAGCTGGTTTGGGGTACGACTAGGGCACTGAAACTTTTTGTTTTAAACGTCCACATTCTTCTTGGAAAAATGGCTGGGTAGGAAATATGCAAGATAAGCCAAGAACATCTTGTCACACTGGAGAACAAGGAAACTAAGCATAAACAGGATTGTTAGAAGGCCCAAGAGCCAACCAGAAGTGGCACTGCAGGCTAAAAAAGGGACACTTTGAGTTCTGACAAGGAGAGTAAGTGCAATGAGCTGAAACATACCATGTATGTTAGGTTTGTTTTTTGAAACCAAGTCTTGCTGTCTCCCAGGCTGGAATGCAGTGGCGTGATCTTGGCTCACTGCAAACTCCGTCTCCTGGGTTCAAGTGATCCTCCTGCCTCAGCCTTCCAAGTAGCTGGGATTACAAGCATCAGCCAAGACACTAAGCTAATTTTTGTATTTTTAGTAGAGATGGTGTTTCACCCTGTTGGTAACCAGGCTGGTCTTGAACTCCTGACCTTAAGTGATCCACCTGCCTCGGCGTCCCAAAGGGCTGGGATTACAGGTGTGGCCACTGTGCCTAGCCAGTGATGCCTTTTGTTAAGATAGTAAACAGACATTTCGGAGGAACAATATGAAATAAATCTTGGACATGCTGAATTTAGAATACTTTTAGACATCCAAGTAGAGATGTCCAGTAGGCAACTAGGTATTAGCAGATTGAGTTCTCAAAAGCAGAAGCTGGGGTAGAGATGAAAATGTTGGATTTACACATGAGTGAGGCCATGGACATGGCTGTGACTGCTTAAGGAAAGAATGACAGAAGGGCCTAGGGCTCATTGGTGGAACATCATTTAATGGCCAAATACAAGAGAATAAGTCAGCAAAAAAAAAAAGGAGAGTGGTAGGAGGAAAAGAACAGGTCATGAACCATTAAGCAAGAGGAAAGAGCATCTCAAGAGTAAGAAGTCACTTTGCAGGTTGAGGTGGAGCGGAGGAGCGGCGGGGCAGGGGGACATGGATTGTGTGTAATTCTCAGCAAGTCAGTTGTTACTCCACCTCTTTCTGGCTGATTTGACACAGGCAACAACCCAACAGAAAACCAATGCTGCTGAGAATGGCTGCAAGTTTTTATGTGCTGTCTTTTGAGGTGAGAAATCAAACCTGAGCTCTTCTTTCTCCTGATTTTAGGAAGGAATAAGGCAGATGTGAGAACACTGAGTGTGTCACCAGGCAGCATCACTGTTAAAAGGTCAGTACACAGATCAAGCTCACTTTTCTCCTTCTTCCATGTGACTGAAGTGGTTGACAAGGTTGTCACTCCCTCCTGTACCCACCACTGTCAGGGACAGCCAGGGCCAAACCTACTACTTGGGCAGAAGAGGCCAGGGCAGGTGTCCAAGACCAGATCAGCAGTCAGCCAGGGCAAATAGGCTCGCTCTTGTTACATGACTCCGGGCAACTGACAGAAAGGAGTGAAATGCGGGAAAGATCTCAGTGTGTTTGAGAACTAGGGAGATAAAAAGGTTTCAGCTCATGGTCTGTTTTAGTTTGAAACAATTTAAGCTTAAATAACTAGAGTCCAAAAAAACCAGCATGTCCACATGAACCAGCTGAACTCATTCCAGTCTTCTACCCTGGAGTCGGCTCCCTAAGTCCTGTTAAGAATAAAATATGCCATCCTTTCGTATTAAATATTTGCACTGATAAATGGAAAAAAAATCTTTCTCCCATGGACCCTATAAACTAGAAAACAGTGGCTATAGATTGGAGACAATTCTGATATTCCAGGGATCCCTGACCAGAATAATAGAAAATTACCCTAATTTCTCAATTATTAGTAACACACACACAGCGGGGGCAGGCTTACCTACCTCTGAGAAAACTGCACAGATTCAACAAGAACAAATAGTAATTAATGTGTTCCTTAATGGCTAGTGAATAATAATGTTAACTAAAACAAAAACAAGTATTATTTTTAAATCTACTATTGCCCCCCACCGACTATTTAAATCATGAAGTCTAAACTGACAGAACAGCAAATTAATACAGTCCTTTGGGAGGGAAATCTGGTGATACATGTTAGAAACCAATCCTGTTATTTGCTGCTTTAAAAAAAAATGACAAAAAATAATTACAAAACAGTTTCATAAATCATAGTATATACTTACAATGAATACTATGTAAACACTTTAAAAATGAGATGCTTGTGTGAGAACTAGCTTTGAAGGAGATACAAGGTATTCACAAATTCTATTGCATGATAGCTAGTATCTGTGGAACACCTAGTACTAGGGCTGTGCTGACTGTACACCTGCTGTTTAATTTTACAATAAGCTTACAAGGGAGGTGGCATACTAACCTCATTTAACAAATAAAATGGAAGCAGAGGCTTAAGTTTATTATCTAGTATCACTGAGGGAGGACATAGCAGAATCAGGATTTAAAATCATGAAACCTTGATTTCAGAACGTATACTTCCACTCACTGTGCCAGTTTGTCATAAAGTGTACATACTTTTGAATAAATCATTATTTAATATGCATCAATGTTATACATTTCTTAATATACAGCAATGTACATAAAACATCAACGTTATGTATTTATGTAATATGCATCAATGTATGAGTTCACAGCTCTTATGACTAAGGATTTTTGGATTTCTTTAGCAAATTTTAAGAAAACTGTTATGAATTAACAATTAACAGTAAGATGATACAAATATACGGCAAAAGTAATAAGAAGGCATGTCAATGACTGAAAGTTTGGAGAACAAAACTCACCTTCTCAAAAGGCACTTTCTTTTTTATATGCAATACTATATGAAATTTTCCCATTACCTCAGAGTTTTTTCAAAAAAATAAAACCACCCCCTCGAAACATTTTTCAAATAAAACAAGAGTAAAAGCACTATCTTAATGTGTATCTCAGAAAGAAACTAGAAACATAAAAGGGCAGTTATCAACTTGATTAAATAGTCCTTAATCATTAATGACAGTAAGAAAAAGAGATCAATACTGCCAGTTGTTACAAGAGCCTCAGTATACATACACCATACATCATGATAGAGTCTCTTCAGACCCAAAATTAAAGGTGAAAAGAGAAAGAAAACAGGAAGAGAGATGAGGCTTTTCCCTCAACTAATACACTCTAATACTAGCTTTGTAATACACGTATTTAGAACAAACAGTGCTACAGTGAGCATCTAGGTTAAAACCGTTATCAGAGAGGCAACTCCAGAATAAACAGATACAGCGTGCTCCTTGATGGAAAGACCTGCTAGTGAGAACCGACTGCTTCCCATATTCGTCTATAAATTTAGCACAACTGTAATCATAATCTCAATGGGATTTGTCTTAAAACTCATCAATTCTAAAATTCACCAGAAACAGTAAATTCATGAGAATAGCTAAGAAGAATTTGAAAACGAGCATATTTGCCCTATCAGATATCAAACTTCTATATAAAGCCACAGGGAAGGGGAGGTAATGGAATAAACACAGACAGACCTGTCACTGGAACAGAACTGAGAATCCAGAAAGAGGCCTTATGCTGTAGGAAGATGTTGTGGCATTTGAAATATGAACAGGTCAGTGAACAGAGAGACAAAAGCCTATCCATTTGGGGAAAAGTTAGATTCCTACCCTCACACTAGATACGAAAGGAAATTCCATACAAACTAAATGAGCTCAGTGTGAAAAATTTTTTTCACACAAAATACATGAAAAATTTTCAAAGATAATCTTCAGATGGCAGAGATTTTGCTAAACAATTAAAAAAAAAACCAAAGCTATAAAGAAGTGAAAGATCTGACCACATGTTAAAACTTCTATATAAAGACACCATAAACAAAATTAAAAGACAAGTAACAAATGAGGAGAAAATACGTGTAACACATATTACAAAAGATTAACCATGGTGATATCTAAAGAACTCCTATAAAGCAATAAGAAGAAAAGATAACCCAGAAGGGGGAAAAGTGGGCAAAGGTATAAACAGACAATATCCAGAAGACAATGTAACACCTAGTAAACTACAATCTAGGGGATTAAAGACGTCATGTTTTTTAAAACTAACAAATTACACATATTTACATGATATCAGAATGGGAAATGCCCTTCTAAACTTGTATCTACAGACAAAAATTACCAAGAAAAATCATTAAAATTTTCATAGACTTAAAAAAATCTTTGTACTAGCATTTGTCTAAGTCAATGTGAAAAATTCTAAGATTTATCTAAGCAGGAGAAGAAACACCGTTAATAAAAACATGAACACCTCATTATCAAACAAGGTGATTATAAATTAAAAAATACTTTTTTAAAACGTGAAAATCATTACACCTCGCTGATGCTTGGGAAAAATGCAAATCAAAACAATGACATGACAGTTTTCATATGTCATACTGGCAAATATCTAAAAAGTGAGAATGCCCAATATTGGCAAGGGTACAGGGCACCCAATTATTCTCTTACATTACTGATGGAATTTTTAACATGGGAAAATAGTTGTGATATGTTTTTTGTTTGTTTGTTTTTTTGAGACAGAGTCTCACTCTGTCCCCCATGCTGGAGTAAAATGGCACAATCTTGGCTCGCTGTAACCTCCACCTCCCCAGTTCAAGCAATCCTCCTGCCTCAGCCCCCACAAGGAGCTGGGATTAATTTTTATATTTTTAGTAGAGATGGGATTTCACTATGTTGGCCAAGGTGGTCTCAAACTCCTGACCTGATGATCCACCTACCTACCTCAGCCATCCAAAGTGCTGGGATTATGGCCAGCACGCCCAGCCACAATATGTTAAGTGAGGAAAAGACATATAAAACAAAGTAAGATCTCAACCATGTTCTAAAATGATAACTATGTTTTATGAGTACCTTTATGCTAGGGACCAGAACTGTTTACACATACTAGTGTTCTTCATATTCACAATAATCCTATGAGTTAACACTATTATTACCCTCATTTTATGGAGAAAGAAACTGAGACAAGAGATCAAGTGACAGAGCCAAGACTTCAACTCAGGTTGACTCTAGAGTCTCAGATCTTAACTACTAGCACAATGTACAGAAATTAATTAAAATCTTTAAACACAGTGGAGCTGAGTATACTGTCTACTTTAATTCCCTATTTCATCATAGACTTTCTACTACTTTACTCTCAAATACAATGATTTTTAAAAGGATCAATAATCACAAGACAGCAACAGTGTCCCTGAAATTCCCCTAGACATGCTAACTACAAAATAAAACTTATAAATCATAATCAATAGCTTTAATCCAATAACATTTTTCTAAATGAATGTTATTCATTTAGAATTATATATCATTAATATATAATCCAATAACATTTTTCTAAATGAATTTCATGTGGATCTGTACCACAAGAAACAGATTAAAGCAGTATTTTATTCTATCAGTGTATTTTAAAGCTCAAATGTGGCTGAGTACAGTGGCTTATGCCTGTAATCACAGCACTTTGGGAGGCTGAGGCAGGCAGATCATTTGAGGTCAGGAGTTCGAGACCAGCCTGAACAACATGGTGAAACCATGTCACTACTAAAAATACACACACACACACACACGAGAGAGAGAGAGAGAGAGAGAGAGAGAGAGAGAAACAACCTCTAATGTAGAATATGTATAATGATGAACATATATTCTGATGAACACAAACTTTAAATTATGGATGATTAGGCAGTCTTATGTCAAATTTGTTCTGTTTTGATTGCATGGTATCAAGAAAAACCTGATTCACAAGGATGAGTAGATGATAAAGCATGTTTTGCAAATGATAAAGAATGTTTTCTGTGTTTTTTAAAGAGTACATTTATGCTATCTAAGAATTTAATTACACCTCTCCAGAAGTTTTAAAAGTAAAACATTTCTAAATTAATTCTGTAATAATGTTAAGGAATGTGAATACTTGGTAGTTGTAAACTTTTTGATAAAAAATAAAAACTTTACAATATGTACTAATGCTGATATATGCATACAGCAGTCACGTTATTGCATATTGCAATTAGTTCTGATAGTATTGAATGTGCTTATATAATGTTATAGGAGCAAACAAGCACCACCCTAATATTTCAAAATATCAACATAAAACTACAGTCTTACTAATAAATAACCTTTTTATCCTTTCTAAGGAAGAAAAGAAAAAAACAATTTTAATTAAAAAATAAAATGACTTTTTTTTTTTTCCTGAGACAGAGTCTTGCTCTGTCGCCCAGGCTGGAGTGCAGTGGCGTGATCTCAGCTCACTACAACCTCCAACTCTCACGTTCAAGTGATTCTCCTGCCTCAGCCTCCCTAGTAGTATCTGGGACTACAGGTACGTGCACCACGCCCAGCTAATTTTTGTATTTTTAATAGAGAAGGGATTTCACTATGTTGGCCAGGATGGTCTCAATCTCTTGACCTCATGATCCACCCACCTTGGCCTCCCAAACTGCTAGGATTATAAGCACGAGCCACTGCGCCTGGCCTGAGCCACCCCACCCAGCCTAAAAAATAAAATGGCATTTAAAAAGTTTCAAGTCTATATACAAAGTGAGAAACTCTATTCCAGGGATTGTTGTCCTGGGTATGAGCATTATAGACAATTTACATTTTCTTCCTTTTGCTTATTTTCTCTCAAATATTCTAAATGCTTTTTTTTTTTTTTACTTTTTATTTTATTTTGAGACGGAGTTTTGCTCTGTTGACCAGGCTGGAGTGCAGTGGTGTGATCTCAGCTCACTGCAACCTCTGCATCCCAGGTTCAAAGCAATTTTCATGCCTCAGCCTCCCAGGTGGCTGAGACTACAGGTGCACACCCTACCACGCCTGGCTAAGTTTTGCATTTTTGGTAGAGACGGGGTTTCACCACATTGGCCAGGCTGGTTCCAAACTCCTGACCTCAGGTGATCCATCTGCCTCAGTCTCCCAAAGTGCTGGGATTACAGGCGTGAGCCACCAGGACTGGCCAACTTTGTATTTTAAAACTACTATAATTACAAACCACAGGAATTTGCAAAGAAGTACACAGGGAGTTCCCAAGTACGCTTGCCCAAATTCCTCCAATGTTATGTGACTCTAGTACACTGTCACCATCAGGAAACTGACCTTGGTACAATCCCAAGTTTATTCAGGTTTCACCAGCTTTGTATGCAAAATGGGCCTTGAGAATGCTAGGATTTGTACACACTGTGTGTGTGTGTGGTTGTATGAAATTTTAACACATTTGCCACTTTGTATAATCAAACCTGAGATAGAGAACTGTTCCATCCCTACACAGCTCCCTCATGCTACCACTTTATAACCACACCACCCCTCACCTCCCATTCCAAACTCCTAGCAACCACTAAATCTGTCCTTCCATCTCTGCAGTCTTATTTCAATAATGTTACATAAATACAATCAAACAGTATGTATGTATGTATGTATGTATGTATGTATGTATGTATGTAACTTTTGACTCTCTCTCTTTTTTGAGACGGAGTCTTGCTCTGTCATCCAGGCTGGTGTGCAGTGGCACAATCTTGGCTCACTGCAATTTCTACCTCCTGGGTTCAAGTGATTCTCCCACCTCAGCCTCTCAAGTAGCTGGGGTAACAGGCATGCGCCACCACGCCTGGCTTATTTATTTTTTAGAGAGACACAGTTTTGCCATGTTGGTCAGGCTGTCTTGAACTGCTGACCTCAGGTGATCCACCTGACTTGGCCTCACAGTGTTGGGATTACAGGCGTCAGCCACCATGCCCGGCCTTCACTCAGTATAACTCTCTTGAGATAACCTGGCAGTACAAATCAGTTGTCCTAATATATTAAAATTTAGCATGATATGCACTTGAGTGTATATAAACATTTATAACATTTTAAGTTTAAAACATTAAAATGTGAATCAAAGGCATATGAAATCTGATTCACTGACACAGAACAAAGATTCTGAGATACAAGCTTTGAAAAGTGGTAATCTAATACACATCTAGTACAATCCATTACAGGTTGATTACTCCTTATCGGAATGTTTTGGAGCAGAAATACTTTGGATTTGCATTTTTTTCAGATTGGGGAATGTTATGTGCATTCTATACCGGTAGAGCATCCTAAATCTCAAAGTGCAAAATCCCAAAACAGTATGACACTCAAAGGAAATGCTTACCAGGAAATTTAAGAGTTTCGATTTCCAGATTAGGGATCCTCAGGCTGTAGAAGCACTTGATAGAAGCAAGGCCCAGGGCTCAATGCCATGTCTTATTAGTGTTTACAAGAACGCCTGGTTTTGCACTTTTTACAAGCAAGCTCTAGATTCCAGTTCTTTCCCAACCCAGTTGAGTATGTTACATGCAAATATAACCACTTGCTCTTCTTCTCAAATGACCACAGTTTGCTACCCTTTCAAGTTCTTCCTAATGATTGACGAAATGAACTCCTCTTAAATTTCCAGATCTGGGTGGTGCTGTAGCGAGCACCACTCCTCAGGTCCAATTCTCCCGTCTCTGTGCAGCAGGTCCACATGACAAGGCCTCCCTCAGAAAGAGCTACCCCAATCTGGGACGGATTCAAACAAACTCTTCTCCCTCTCCCTCCCTCCAGGTGCCTAGATTCCCTATCTCCTTCCTCCCTAGGCTAACTGGCTAAGTCTTCCAGATAGCTCACCCCCATTGCCTATCTGTTAGCTAACTGTGTGTGACAGAGAAAGTCCTCACCCCTTCAGGTTTAGAAGGCAAACACTCCAGGAACGAACTTTTCCAACACAAATACCTTCACAGTAATTTCCCTGCCTTTCCAGAGTGCTCTAAACAGGTAAAAGCTCTATTTTTGTCATATAGATACCAAAAATGGCAGCATTCTTTTTGTTGCAATTTTAAAAATCTGGTTGATATGGTTATCGCTCTAACAATATTAAATCTAAATGGAAATTGAAGTGGTAGTAAAAGGCTGGCGCTGGGAGGTGAAAGGCCAAGGTGGGAGGATCGCTTGAGGCCAGCCCAGGCAACAAAGTAAGACCTTGTTACTACGAAAAATATAAAAAATGAGCCAGGCATGGTGGGGTGTGCACCTGTAGACCCAGCTACTTGGGAAGCTGAGGTGGAGGGATTTCTTGATGTGGGGAGGTTGAGGCTGCAGTGAGCCATGAATACACCACTGCACTCAGCCTGGGGAGACAGTGAGACAATGTCTCAAAAAAACAAAGGGAAGAAAAGAAAAAAGGAAAGGAAGGGAAGAAGGAAAGGAAGGAAAAAAGGAGAGGAGGGGAGGGAAGGAAAGGGAAAGAGAGAGAAGGAGGGAAAGGAAGAAAAAGGAAAGAAAAGAAGACGGGAAGACAAAGAAATAGTGGTAAAGCGCTTGTACTCTTCAGCCAGACTGCCTGGGTTAGAATCAGGCCTCTGCCACTGTACTACCTGGATCAAGTGTTAGTCAGTTTGTGTGGCTCAGTTTACTCATCTGTAAAATGGCTATAAAAGCTACCTGCCTCATGGAACTTTTGTGAGACTTTAATAATATATGTAAAGCACTTAGACCACTGCCAACACATAGTAAGTATTATCTGTAAGTATTAACATTTATCTCTACTACAGTCCAGATTCACTTGTTTGTGATATTTCTCTATTCCTCTTGGACTCTTTTCAGTTTAACCTGCTTCTAAAATTTCCATACCAAGAAACAATGACAATGTTAAGAATTTCATTTATTAAATTCATCTTGGTTAGTCAATACTACTAGAACAGATTCTCTTTTATGTCCTAGCAGTTAATAACATTTCACTAAAATGCAAGCATTTAAAGTACGGGAGTAACGGAACAAATGCCAAGCCAAAGCAGGCAATCTATGAGAACATATACATGACACTCCCCCGTTAAAAAAAGTCGGGGAGGAGGCCGGGCGCAGTGGCTCAAGCCTGTAATCCCAGCACTTTGGGAGGCCGAGGCAGGTGGATCACAAGGTCAACAGATCGAGACCATCCTGGTCAACAGTGAAACCCCGTCTCTACTAAAGATACAAAAAATTAGCTGGGCCCGGTGGCGCGTGCCTGTAATCCCAGCTACTCGGGAGGCTGAGGCAGGAGAATTGCCTGAACCCAGGAGGTGGAGGTTGCGGTGAGCCGAGATTGCGCCATTGCACTCCAGCCTGGGTAACAAGAGCGAAAACTCCGTCTCAAAAAAAAAAAAAAAAAAAGTGGGGGAGGAATAATACAGTCATATGGATGTTTGTCTATGTGTCAAATGGCTCTGAAAAGTTTCACGGCGGCCTATTGACAGGGAGAACTGTCTCTTTGGGTGAAGGGATATGAAAACTTTTCAGTGTACATGCCTTATCTTTCAAATCTGAAGCAGCAAATGCCATTACCTACACAAGATTTAATTTTTAAAACGAGGGTACAGAGGTGACTCTAAATAAGGACTTTGGAAGCCAGGTGTCAAGTCTCAATTTGCTACTACCTGTGTTATCTTGGGCAAATCGCTTAACCTCTGAGTCTCAGACAAAGCAACGAGCAATAAATACTTCTAGGTTGTATTTTTTTTTTTTTTTTTGAGACAGAGTCTCGCTCTTGTTGTCCAGGCTGGAGTGCAATGGTGCGATCTCACTGCAGCCTTCACCTCCTGGGTTCAAGTGATTCTCCTGCCTCAGTCTCCTGAGTAGCTATAATACAGGCACCTACCACCATGTCTGGCTATTTTTTTTCTTTTTGAGACAGAGTTTCACTCTTGTTGTCCAGGCTGGAGAGCAGTGGTGTGAATTCCGCTCACTGCAGCCTCTGCCTCCAGGGTTTAGTGATTCTCCTGCCTCAGCCTCAGGAGTAGCTGGGATTACAGGCGCACACCACCACACCCAGGTAGTTTTTTATATTTTTAGTAGAGATGGGGATTCACCATGTTGGGCAGGCTGGTCTCAAACTCCTGGCCTCAGGTGATCTGCCCACCTCAGCCTCCGAAAGTGCTGGGATTACAGATGCAAACCACCACACCTGGCCCTAGGTTCTATTCTAAAAGTTTTATTATCTCATTGGGATGGTAAATAGATGGCACTTTTTTTTTTAAAAGATATGAGAGAGGTAGTAATCCAACATTTTGTAAAACAAGGCAACTTTTTTTGTGGACTTCATTTTCAAATACAGTGGACCCCTGAACAACACAGGTTTGAGCTGCATGGACACATTTATACGTGGATCTTTTTCAACCAAATGCAGACCTGCATATATGGAGGCCCAACTTTTCACATACCCAGGATGTGCAGGGCCCACAGCAGGGACTTGAGTATGCCAGGATTTTGGTAGAAATAGGGGTCCTGGAATCAACCCCCTATCGTATATGTCCTATGCATGTATCATAGGACAATGGGACTACTTTTATAGTGTTAAGAAACATAAATCTGTCAAGCCTATTAACCTTTCCAGATCATTTGTACTATTCTTACATAGAAACCTTTCTTAGAGGGGTCTAATATATAGGAAATACCTACATACAATATTCTGCATTTTAGGGCTGGACGTGGTGGCTGATGCCGGTAATCTCAGCATTTTGGGAGGCTGAGGCAGGAAGATCACCTGAGGTCAGCAGTTCAAGACTAGCCTGGCCAACATGGTGAGACCCGGTCTCTATTAAAAACACAGAAATTATCAGGGCATGGTGGTGAGTCTGTAATCCCAGCTACTTGGGAGACTGAGGCAAGAGAACTGCTTGAACCTGGGAGGCGGGGCTTCCAGTGAGCCAAGACTGCACCACTGCACTCCAGCCTGGGTAATAGAGCAAGACTCCATCTCAAAAAAAAGAGAATATACTGCATATTAGTTTCTCTTGCACAACTTCAAAAGTGCTTTAAATGAACACATCTTTATGCTATGCCACGAAGTCAGCAATAAAATATATTAGAACAATTAACGTTTAAACATATAAATGACTGTATACAAGAAACTTATTATACTTACAGGCATTTATATTATCAAACACTGAAAAAAAAAGTAACATATCCTATCAATGGTAACAGCTATAACTGAGGACAGACTTTATCTCAGGAGCATATATGTAATCACTTTTCATCCTAACATTCATCTGGCAAAGTAGGTTAGTTTGTTTTTTGAGACAGGTTCTCTCTCTACCACCCAGGCTGGAGTGCAGTAGCACCATCCCGGCTCACTCCACAGTGACCTCAGCCTCCCCGGCTCAAGTGATCCTCACACCTTGGCCTCCCAAGAAGCTGGAATTAAAGGCATGTGCTACCATGCCTGCTTAATTTTTGTATTTTTTGTAGAGACAGAGTTTTGCCCTGTTGCCCAGGCTGGTCTGAAACTCCTGAGTTCAAGAGATCTGCCATGTGTCAGCCTCCCAAAGTGCTGGGATTACAGGAGTGAGCCAGGCCCTAAGTAGGTGTAAAAATCCCTATTTAACACAAGAAATTGAGGCACCATGAAGATAAGGCCACAAGTCTAAGACCTGGGAGAGCTGGAAGCCCCCCCAGATCCCTTAGATTTGAGCTCAGTATACCAAACCAAGGGGGCAGGGAGGGCTAACAATGGCAAGGCTGGTATAAGTTTGCAGCAGAATTTTCATTGATTTATGGGGAAATGGGGAAAAGTAAGGACATAAAAGTAAACTTTTTTTTTTTTCTGAGATGGAGTTTCACTCTTGTAGCCCAGCTGGAGTGCAACGGCACCATCTCTGCTTACTGCAACCTTTGCCTCCTGGGTTCAAGTGATTCTCCTGTTTCTGCCTTTGGAGTAGCTGGGATTACTGGTACACAACACCATGCCCAGCTAATTTTATATTTTTAGTAGAGACAAGGTTTCATCATGTTAGCCAGGCTGGTCCGAAAGTAAAGTTTTCAATATAACTAAATGATTCCATTTAAAGATCTTTTATTCTGGCTGGGTACAGTGGCTCATGCCTGTAATCCTAGCACTTTGGGAGTCCAAGGTGGGCAGATCATGAAGTCAAGAGATCAAGACCGTCCTGGCTAACATGGTGAAACACTGTCTCTACTACAAATACAAAAATTAGCTGGGCGTGGTGGCACACACCTGTAGTCCCAGCTACTCAGGATGCTGAGACAGGAGAATCGCTGTAACCAGGGAGACAGAGGTTGCAGTGAGCCGAGATGGATCGACCCACCACACTGCAACCTGGCGAAAGAGCAGGACTCCATCTCAAAAAAAAGAAAAATAAAATTTATTGTGAGAGATTCTGTTCTTTCCAATTGTTTGAGTAAAAATATCCTTTTGTTAAATGAAATGATGGTGACAGGAGACAGTGGTGTGATATTAGCTTTTATTGGCTGTACCCGGTAGAAATAAAAAATCAGGCCAGGCACGGTGGCTCATGAGTTCAAGAGATGGAGACCGTCCTGGCCAACATGGTGAAACCCTGTCTCTACTAAAAATACAAAATTAGCTGGGAGTGGTGGCACATACCTGTAATCCCAGCTACTCAGGAATCTGACGCAGGAGATTCACTTGACCCTGGCAGGCAGAGCCTAGAGTGGGCTGAGAACGCACCACTGCACTCCAGCCTGGTGAGAGAACCAGACTACGTCTCAAAAAAAAAAAGCATTTCTATTTTAGCCTCCTAATTTTGGGAAAATATTTTTAGAAATCTAAAAGTCTGGCCCTTTACATCATTATGGGCCCAAAATAATAGGGGACTTTACACAAAGATAACACATGCCCCTCAAGAGTCTGTCTTAAACCTTTATCTTATTCTGTTTGGATTAGGACATTTGGGGATTGTGAAATAAGAATAAAGTCAAGTATAAGCAATCCAAAACCATGTGCTGACACTGGATCCTGGAAGAGGGCTTTCTTCAGAATCTTTTCTCATCTGTTAACTTTTCTCTGGGCTCAAACTTTTTTTTTTTTTTTTGAGATGGAGTTTCACTCTTGTTGACCAGGCTGGAGTGCAGTGGTGCGATCTCAGCTCACCGCAAGCTCTGCCTCCCAGGTTCAAGTGATTCTCCTGCCTCAGCTTCCCCAGTAGCTGAGATTACAGGTATGTACCACCACACCCAGCTAATTTTGTATTTTTAGTAGAGATGGGGTTTCTCCATGTTGGTCAGGCTGGTCTCAAACTCCTGACCTCATATGATCCACCTGCCTCAGTCTCCCAAAGTGCAGGGATCACAGGTGTGAACCAGGTAGCTTCAAACTTTATTTATCTGAGACAGAATTTCGCTCGTTGTCCAAACTGGAGTGCAATGGTGTGATCTTGGCTCACCGCAACCTCCGTCTCCCAGGTTCAAGCAATTCTCCTGCCTCAGCCTCCCAAGTAGCTGGGATTATAGGCATGCACCACCATGCCCACTCACCTAATTTTGTATTTTTAGTAGAGACTGCTTTTTCCATGTTGGTCAGGCTGGTCTTGAACTCCCGACCTCAGGTGATCCACCTGCCTCAGCCTCCCAAAGTGCTGGTATTACAGGCATGAGCCACCGCGCCCGGCCTGGGTTCAAACTTTATTTTCCTAAGAGTCACATCTTTGAGTAGTACTGCTACACGGTAATCACTAATCAAAAGAAACTAACTTGAGGTGTCCAATAATCAGCTTTCATTTAAAGTCTCTTTCAGCTTGACAAAATAAAAACTTTCAATCTTTTGTCTACCTACTTCCAAAAGAAAATTAGTCTATATATGTATATATATGTGATTATATATATATATACACACACACACATGTGATTTTGATCAGCCTGTTTATAAACTACTTCCAAAATAAGTTGACCTGTCAATTCATTTATTAAATGAGTAGTTTATAAACTACTTGATTTTTACAAGTAGTTTATAAACAGGTTGATCAAACTGAAGAAATTTCTTAATTTCACTGTATAGACAGCAAGTAAGTTATTTACTCTTATTAGCATATCTTATTTTTACCTATCCTTTAACAAGCATCTAAGTTAAACTGTTTTATGTCCACAGCTACACATGAAACAACACTTTCAGTCACAACATAATAAATTCACATCTAAAACTATAAAGAGATCCAGTTACCTTTAGTCTTACATGTACTTATATATACTTTTAATATACTTCTTGATGTTTTATGATGCACAAACATGCAGCTCTTGCAGGATATATAACTATGAGAATATTTAGAGTGTATGCTTATTAAACAGTTCAAAACTCTCTTCTTTAAAGAAAGTCACTTTTAAGAACTTAAGCAAACAGTAAAGTATGCCTTCCATGTCCCAATGTTAAAAGTTCCATTTATTTTAGACTACTTGTTTCAAAAAAAATTTAAAATTGATCATAATTCTGCTTAAATTCCATATTAACCTAGAACCAAAAGTTATTTTTAGTTCTTGTTTCTTAAATACTTGAAATGTGCTGCTGCATGTTTTCCTTATATCTTAATTCATTCAACTAACTTCAGGTGGAAGGTACTTAGGAGTTTAAAAGCCCTTTCCCAAAGTGGAAATAACAAAGATTTTGCATAAAAGACGCTCAGTGTTTCTCAAAGGGTATCTGAGAGTCTAACCAGTCTATTAACCTGGTTCAGAATAACCACCAACAACAAATGTGAGCTTTTTGTCACATCTATGTATTTTCCCCTGTAAACTAATTCCTACATTTTAATTTCATTTTCAAAATGTTTCATTTGGCCATGTGATAATTATTTCCCCTGTAAAACGCTACAGGATTTTGGTTTAAGAGCAAATGAGGCAAGAGTACCTGGTCCATGATTAGGATAAGTGGAAGGATCCGCACCCTGAAGTTTGTAACTAATAACAAGACAAACTCCAGTGCTACCTTGTTCATGTAATCAACAATATGTGAGTCGAAATAAACTAGTGAGCTATATATTTCTGTCTACATACCAATTTACCAATCAACAGGAGGGGAAGAAATTGCTCAAATGTGACTACTGTTAACAAACATGTTAACAAACATCTAAATATTAGACATAGTCTCTATTAAAATCGTAACCTATCAATTCTGAAATCATTCCTTCGACTGGTTTTAATCCCCCCCAAAACAAACAAAAAAACCCAGCAGCCACCTTTAAAATGTAAATTCCTCCCTTTTTCAAAGTAACTTGCCTAGGAAAATGTAATGCGTTCAAATAAAACGTAACAGACCAGTTACATTAAAAAAAATAAAATGATTAGTAACACAAACCAATCGCTCAAGTTTAGCAAAGCGTGTGCTTTTAATCTGTTGTGGGTATCCTATTATATTAACCAACAACGTTTAAAAGTCACCCCAATGCCTAAAACACCGCCATACACATAACATACTTATATTTTACTCCAATGAAGCTTAAACTCAGACCCAAACTCAGACCATTTCCTCCTCCCGGCACACTGAATATACGAGGGGAAACCCAAGAAATCAAATCTGTTAAGTATCTCTATCTTCTTTCAGAGTAGGGTCAAATTCATGTTTGCCCGCAAATGTCACCGTCCCAGTAAGTCTACAAATTCTCCCTGGCGCTGGAGTACACAGGCCTGACCGCGGAAACACCTGTCCTAGCACCAGGAAGACACCGGGAAACGCAAGCCCCCGAGTCCGCGCCGGCCCCAAAGCCTCGGCTGCAGCTATGGGGGGACAAGAGGTGGCCGCTGGCCTCGCGGATACGGCGGACAGGGTCCCACACACCCTGCCCGCCTCCTAAGAACCAGAAAACCTGTCAGGCCAGCCGGGACCCACCCTCCTCAGACCCTCCTGCTCCAGCCCCGCACGGCCCCCGCCAGCCCGACCATCCCGGCCTCCCAGCTGTACTCTGTCACCTCAACCCTCCCTGGAGGCCTCAAGGCCCGGCCACCTTCGCAGCGCGGCCGGGGCTCGGGCCGCCCCTGGGGCAGAAGCGCCCAGCGACAGCCCCCCGCCCGCTCCGGCCCCGACCCGGCCCCCGTCCGTTCCCCCGCGGCCCGGTCCCCGCCGCCCCCAGGCCCCAGTTCCAGCCTCGCGCTCCCCACCCCCAGCCTCCGCCCTCGCCCCGCGCGGCCGCCCCCGGCCCACTCCCCAACGCCAGCTACCTGCAGGCAAGGGCGGCGGAGCACTTCACCTAGGGCTCCAGGTTGCAGAAGGCCCAGAGCTCGAGGTCCCGCTCCTTCTCCCGCTCCACATGGTCGGCGTAAATGGCGAGCAGGATCCGCACGCGGCGTACCAGGCCACCCGCTCCCCCGGCGGCACCAATAGTCTCAGCAAGACGGGCGCCGCCATCTTCCCTCCTCTGCTGCCACCGCCTCCTTCCGCCTCCAACTCAGCCGCTGCCGCCCGTCGGGGCCCGACCCAGCCGCCACCGACGCCGCCGCGCCCCATAGGCCTGGCCCAACCGCCCCGAAAGGAGTGAGGCGGCCGGAGCGGAGTTTGCGGGAGCGGGAAGAAAGAGGCCGAGGGCGCAACCGCCTAGGCTGCCAGCCGGCGGAGACTGAGGCTGCGCGTCGCAGCGCATGAAGGGGCGGGGCCCGGGGCGAGGGGCGGGGCCGGGCGAGAGGGAGGAAGGACGTAGGGGAGCCGTTGCCAGTAACACGATGCAAGGATCCCACTGTGGTGACTGGGCGAGCCCTCAGCCGGCCCATCCCTCTGGGGATGGCAAACAGTTGCCATCCTTTTGCCCTTTTCGTCATTATCACTTGATATTTCTTACCCAATCCAAATCACCCCTGGCCAATGATTGGGGCTCCTGAGCCACCCTCCTATAACCTGATCTTCCCACCACCACCTCCAGGAACTTTGTGTTCAACCTGTGCACAACATTTTTTTTTTAATGTGCAAAACTATGTTTTAAATTTTAAAACTATTTTTAAAAAAGTGATTCACGGGCTGGGTGCGGTGGCTCACGCCTGCAATCCCAACACTTTGGGAGGCCGAGACAGGTGGATCACTTGAGGTCAGGAGTTTGAGACCTAGTCTGGCCTACATGATGAAACCCCCTTCTCTACTAAAACTAAAAATAAAAAATTAGCCAGGCATGGTGGTGCGCGCCTGTAATCCCAGCTACTTGGGAGGCCGAGGCAGGAGAATCACTTGAACCTGGGAGGCGGAGGTTGCAGTGAGCCGAGATCGCGCCACTGCACTTCATCCAGGGCCATAGAGTGAGAGTCTCAAAAAAACAACAAAACAAAAAACAATTTTACGAATGCCTTGCTTCTCTGTAAGTTGAATCTGAGGTGGCTTACCATAATTCATACCATATAGAAAAATATATATGAGCTAATAAAATCAGTACCAAGAAAAGGAAAAGTCAGACCCAAGATCAGTGGTTCATGCCTGTAATCCCAGCACTTTGGGAGGCAGAGGCAGGCGGATCACCTGAGGTCGGGAGTTCAAGACCAGTCTGCCAACATGGAGAAACCCTGTCTCTACTAAAAATACAAAATTAGTCAGGTGTGGTGGTGCATGACTGTGATCCCAGCTGCTACTTGAGAGGCTGAGGCAGGAGAATCCCTTGAACCTGGCAGGTGGAGTTTGCGGTGAGCCGAGATCACACCACTGCACTTCAGCCTGGGCAACAAAAGGGAAACTCCATCTTGTTTCAAAAAAAAAAAAAAAAACAGAGAGAGAAAAAAAGTAGAATAAAATGAAAGTCCAGGAAAAAGAACACAGATAAGCAGGTTATAGGAGCTTACGCAATTATTAAAATTGGGTCATACATTTGGCTCTGAGCTTCCTGGTGGCCAAAACTAAAAGGAAGAAGCATGTATGTGCTTTTCTCACTGTCTCTAAGAAGAAACACAGTGTTTTTGGACACTCTCAGTGTTTCCCTAGTTCAGCTTTACATTTTTCAGGGGCTTTATATAGTGATTTTGAGTAATAAGCAATATCCTTGTATTCGTTACCTATTGTTGGGTAAAAATTGCCCTAAGTTTAGCAGCTTAATAAACAATAAACTTGTTTTTTCCTCACAGTTTCAGTGGGCTAGGAATCTGGGTGAGGTTAGCTGTGTCCTCTGGCTCAGGCTTTCAAGGGCCTTAACACTTCCATGTCAAGCTTTATCGCCCTGTACTAAGTCCCTATCTCCCCCACCAGCAGGGCAGGGTCAGGGGTGGGAGATACTCAGAGGACAGTAAGCAAGTCTGATTCATTTGTGTTACCTGAACCTGGTCCAGGGCCAACCTGGCACCTGGAGACCTCAGGAAATAAATTTAACAAATGAGCCAACACACACAGATGAACATAAGTGGCCCATGATGAGACTTAACAGTGACCAATTTCAATCACTGCCAGCCAGGGTGTCAGGGAAAAAAAAAATCAACAGGGGCTGTGACGTGCCTTGCCTCTCATCTCAGTTTGTTCATTGTAAAATGAGGACAATAATAGCAATGCCTGCCTCATAGGATTTATGTGAAGTCAAATTGAATTAACAACACCCCAAAGAATTTAGAACAGCTTCTGGTACACAGTATGTGCTCAAAAAATAGTTATTATTCTCATCTCAACTCTCATAATAGTAGTGTAAAAGGCAAGATATATGTTATATATGAGGTGGCTACTAGTGTAATTCTTTTTTTTGAGATAGAGTCTCACTCTGTCACCCAGGCTGGAGTGCAGTGGCATGATCGTGGTTAACTGTAACCAAGATTACTGTAACCTCCACCTCCTGGGTTCAGGTGATTCTCCTGCCTCACCCTGCTAGGTAGCTGGGATTACAGACATGCACCACCACACCTGGCTAAGTTTTGTATTTTTAGTAGAGATGGTGTTTCATCATATTGGCCAGGCTGGTCTCAAACTCCTGACCTCAAGTGATCCCAAAGTGCTGGGATTACAGGCACTGTCACCGTGCCTGGCCTTATAATTCTACTTAGATGAAGATCTTCAGTCTCAGTGATGTCACTTCCCTAGACTGCCTGACTCTACAGCAGGGGTTGTAAACTTTTCCTGTAAAGGGCCAGATAGCAAATGTTTTAGGCATTGTGGGCCATAGGGTCTCTATGGCAACTGTGCTGTTGTATGTTGAGAGCAGCCATAGATAAATGGTAAACAAGTGACTGTGGCTGTATAATCTGAAAGGAAGGCATCATGGTTTCCTGTAATGAGGAAAGAAACGGGCTAGAGGGTGCATGGGATTCCTCTCACATCATCAAGCACCATAGACCTCCACATCCTGGGGCTCTCTGCACATCTCAGAGAGCAGAGAGTACAGGGTGGGTGAGACCGAGAGCACAGGGTGGGTTGGGGGGTGGGAAACAGGGGAAAGTGCTCCTGGCAGGAAACAGCAATGCAAACTCTGAGACTGAGGGAGAAATCAGAGGGGGCAAGTGGAGGAGAGGGGAGAGGGAGAGGCAACTTTGGCTTGTCTTTGGTTCTGAGCACTGCAGAAGCCATGGAGGATATTTGAGCAAAGGAAGGATACTGATCACCCCTTTATTCATGCAGCAAACATTTCCTGACGCCTCCTTGGAGCTGGTGGGCCCTGCGCAGGGCGGTGGGGCAATGCGGCTGAGTCAGCCCCGGTCCCTGCCCTCAATGGGCTCCCTGTCTGATGGCAGAGGCGGGCAGGGACACTGGCAAATCAAGACCCGGAGGGATACGTGCCACCGTGGGGCTTAGGAGGGACACAGGAGAGGGCCAAGGTGGGGCTTCTAAGTCAGCATGCTGTGTCATGGAATGCTTCCTGAAGGAGGTAATGTTTAAACCGGGAGCTGGAGATGAGTAAGAATGAGCACAGGAGAGGGTCAGACGGGGACAAATGTGTGAGGCAGAGAGAACGGCAGGCACAGAGGCCTGCAGGCACGGGAGCCCCGAGTCCTTGCGAGCTTTGCCGTTCTCCTTGTGCAGGATGGTGGAGGGGTGGCCCGCCCTCCATAAAGCACTGGAATTCCTCTGGTGGTGATGGGGTGCTAGGGAGGGTTAGAGCCGACAGGGTCAGCTCTGGGGCCGTGTCCAGGAGAGACTGGAGTAGGGAGGATTCTGAGCCAGGAGCCCAGGGAGAGGCTGGGACAGAGGTCCCGGAATGGCTCTGGTAGCCAAAACTGGGGCCATGGCAAGGGTGTCAGGATGGTGAGAACAGACGTGAGGGCTATTTAAGAAGTTTTCACCAAGAGCTAGGAACCCTACTCAAAGCTGAGGGTGTGTTTCCTAAAAGTGAAGAGCCCTACATTTACTCAAAGGGGGTGTAAATCCAAGAGAAGTTTCTCCCAAGCAGACTGAACAAAAATACATATGTAGGCCCGGCACAGTGGCTCATGCCTGTAATCCCAGCACTTTGGGAGGCCGAGGTGGGCAGATCATGAGGTCAGGAGTTTGAGACCAGCCTGGCCAACATGGCGAAACCCCATCTCTATTAAAAATACAAAAAATTAGCCAGGCGTGGTAGTGCGCACCTGTAATCCCAGCTACTCTGGAGGCTGAGGCAAGAGAATCGCTTGAACCTAGGAGGCGGAGGTTGTGGTGAGCAGAGGTCACACCACTGCACTCCAGCCTCGGCAGCAGAGCAAGATTCGGTCTCAAAAATAAAGTAAAACAAAAATAAAGCTGTCTGCCACGTATGCAGGTGGCCATGGTAAAGCCAGGAGATCCTTTTGCTGAA
>CM052668.1:36613897-36805960 GCA_028533165.1 Leontopithecus rosalia
CAGCCGTAACAATAAACAAGGAAGCAAACGCATAAAGCAATGATAGATTAAAATAAGGTGGAGGAAGGAAACCCACAGAGGAGCTGAGATGGAAACTGGAAGGGAATGTCAGCTCTAGAGAAGGTGGTCGGGAGATGGTGTTTAAGCTGAAATCTGAAGGAGGATCGAAGACAGAGTGGTGGGAAGCGTGTCCCAGGCAGAAAGAACAGCAAACGCCAATCTCTAAGGTGGGAAGGCACCTCCCATGTGGAGAAAATAGAAGAAGTTCAAGGGGGCAGAGGCACAGTACACAATGGGGTGATGAGGTTGGAAGGATGGACAGAAGCCAGACACCGGGTGCCTGGGAGGCATTTGGGTTTACTGTAATTGCAGTGGGGACTCACAGATGGGTTTTAAGCAGGTTTTAACACGATGCTGCAGTGGGGACTCACAGATGGGTTTTAAGCAGGTTTTAACACGATGCTGGTTTAAGAAGACGTTGGCTGCAGAGTAGAGAATGGACTTAGCATGGCGAGGGCGGGAGGGGTTGGGGGTCGAGGCTGGAAGCAGCAGGAGCAGTTAGGATGCTGCTGCATCTGTGCAGGTGAGGGATAAGGGTGCCCTGGAAGAGGGTGACTGAGAGGGGACTAGCAGGTGGATTCTTTATCGTGTATTTTGGAGCTGAGTGACAGGAGCTGCCAACATGGGAGGTGAGAGCAAGGGAAGAATCAAAGACGCTCCCAGCTTTGACCCAAGCATCTAGGGAGAGGATGCCAACTTAGAGGAGACACGGGGGAAGGCTGGCGCACACGGTGGAGCTTAAACAGAAAAAATGGGAGGGAATAGAAGTGGGATGGGGGTCAGGGATGTTCACTGTCCATCAGCCGAGCATCAGGGGCCCCCAGGTTTGCACACAGAGGCTGCCCAGCACAAAGCACTTTTCAGTGCTGGCTCAGAAACATCTGAGAGACATCTGAGAGCTGCCACCAAGCTAACTCAATTGGAGCTGGCACATTTGAGGAGGCAACTGCGAGGGAGTTTGGATAATCAGTGACACACGTGAGCTCAGAAGCAGGGAGGCATCAAGTCAGGATGGCTGAGGTTCAAATCTCAGCCCTTCCATGCCACGTTAGACAACTGACCTCATTTCTCTCCATTTCACCACCTGGAAAATGGGTGTCCTTGTGTCTCATGGGGCTGATGGGAGAATTAAGCAAGACATGTCACACAGTAGGCACTAGGAAAGTTTCCAGCGAAGAGCCCATCAGGACACGAGGGAAGACAGAGGTGGGGGGTCCGTCCGCTCATCCCAGGAGCACTCACTGTGTGTACACACTCACCCCAGGCTGTTGTAGGAGCTGGGACCCACCAAGGAATGAGGCAAACAGAACCCTCCTCCCTCGCTAACATGGAAACAGATTTGCAGACAGAGTGGTGTGGTGTTTAACAGCCAAATGATCTGGATTCGAGGCCTGGCTCTGCCACTTGCCCAAGTTACTTGTCTTAAGGCTTGCTTTCTTCCCCTATAACATGGTACTAATGAGAGTACATGGTAAAACACCAGCTCTACCAAAAATACAAAAGAAAAAAAATTAGCCGGGTGTGGTGGCAGGCAACTGTAATCCCAGCTCTCAGGAGGCTGAAGCAGGAGAACTGCTTGAACCCGGAGGCATAGGTTGCAGTGAGCCGAGATTGCGCCACTGTACTTCAGCTTGGGTGACAGAGTGAGACTCCATCTTGAAATAAAATAAAATAAAATAAAAAATAAATGTTGGTGGAATAAGTGAAATTAGGGTTGGTAAAAATGAGTGTTGAATCCTTTTTCATATCACACACACAAAATTAGCCTGAAGTCAATCAAAAACCTAAAAGCAAAAGTGGAAACTAGAATGCTTGTGCAACAGTGCTGTTCGATATGGTAACCACTAGCCACATATGGCTACGAGCACTTGAAATGTCCTACATTTAGTAAGAAAATAATATAAAATTTTAATTAATATTTAATATTGATTACATGTTTATAGGATGCTACTTTGGATGTGTCAGGTAAAATAAAATATTATCGAAAGTAATTTCACCCGTTTCTTGTTGCTTTTTTGTTGTGGCTACTAAAAAATTTAACATGACATATGTGGCTCACATTGTATTTCTCCTGAACAGTGCTGCTCTACAAGAAAAATTAGATGATATCTATGGGTATACAATAATTGCTTAAACACAGTCAAAATATGAAGTATGAAAGAAAATATATAAATGGGACTTCACCAAAAATGAAAAGATTTCTGTTCATCAAAACACATGATTAAGAAAATGAAAAGGCTAGCCACATCTGGGAGATAATTTTATATATGTAATATATAATATATGCCTTAAAAAAGGCTTGAGGGATCCTTCTGCCTCAGTCTGCCGAGTAGCTAGGATTACAGACATGTGGCAGCATACCTGACTAATTTTTGTTGTGTAGAGGCAGGGGCTCATTATGTTACCCAGGTTGGTCTTGAACTCCTGGCTTCAAGTGGTCCTTCCACCTTGGCTTCCCAAAGTGCTGGAATTAGAGGCATGAGCCACTGTGTCTGGACCCCAATTTCAATCATGGGCAAAAAGACTTGATTATATATTTCACAAGAGGAAAGGTCCAAATGCCAGTGAATACATGAAAAGGTGCTGAACACCACTGACATCAGGAGATAAAAATTGAAGTCACCATGGAGGCCCTATCACATCAGCATTTGAATGGCTAAAATTGCAAAGCTCGAGTGCACCAAATGCTGGAGAGGATGTGGAAGAACTGGAAATCTCATGTATTTCCAGTGGAGATGTAAATAGTACCACCATTTTGAAAAAAAGTGGGAGTTTTGTACACAGTTGCACGCACTATATCCACCCTATGGCCCAACAATTCTACTTCCAAGTACTCACTCAAGAAAGGTGAAAGCAAAAGTCCACAGAAAGACCTGGACATGAACATTCCCAGCAGCATTACCTATAATAGCCAAAAGGCGGTATCAACTCAAAAACACATAGCAGATGAACAAATAACTACAGTGTGCTGTTTCCATGTAATAGGATAATACTCATCAATATATAGTAACAAACAATATATAATACACACAACAGTGTGCATGAATTTTGAAAACATCTTGAGTCAAAGAAGCCAGATGCAAAAGCATGTTCTGTAATTCCACTTATATGAAGTTCAAGAACAGGCCAAACTAATCTACAAAGACAGAAATTTCTAACAGTGACTGCCTCAGGTTGGGAGTGGGATTTGGGGATTAATGTGAATGGCACGCAGGGGAACTTTCTGAGGTCCTGGGAATATTCTATATCATAATTGGGATGGAGATTACATGGTTATGTATTTACCAAAACACATTGAATTATGCAAATAAAATCTATGTATTTCACTGTATGTAAATTTACCTTTCAGGAAAGAGAAATTAAAAACTTAAATGATGAAAAGTTTTGATTCCCTCTTTTTTTTTAATTAAACTAGCTAGTGATCTATCAATCTGATCTGTTCTTTCAAATAGTCAACTTTTGGGTTTGTTGTCTTTTATATGAATTTTCGTATCTCAATTTCATTCATTTCAGCTCTGATTTTGGTTATTTGTTTTCTTCTGCTATCTTTGGGGTTGGCTTGCTCTTGTTTTTCTAATTCCTCTAGGTGTAATGTTATGTTGCTAATTTGAGATCTTTCTATCTTTTTGATAAGGGCATTTAGCATTATAAATTTTCCTATTAACACTGCTTTAGCTGTGTCTCCGAGATTCTGGTACGTTGTATCTTTGCTTTCCTGGATGTTAGGACCAAACTGGACTAGAGTAAATTGTGTGGTTCCTTCTGTCCCAAAGAAAGGTGTATTTTTACCCTGGGAACTACATCAGCCCCATCTGGCTACATTAAGCATCCCAGTCTCCTCTGTATCTCATGCTGGGCTGATGAAAGCATTATTGGTATGTCAGTACTGGTATGTGAGAATCTGATTCCGTCATCATGTTGCTAGCTGGTTGTTACATACATTTCACAGCATAGTTGCTTTATAGTGTCAGTGGGCTAGATACTTAACCACTTAACACCACTTTCTGTGGTGACATGTAACACTCTTTCACTTCCATGTTTGGCACTCCCTTAAGGACCTTTTATAAGTCAGGTATGGTGGTAATGGATTTCTTTAGTTTTTTCTTATCTGAAAGGGATTTTAATTCTCCTTCATTTATGAAGCTTATTTTGGCAGGATATTAAATTCTTCGCTAGAATTTATTTTAAGAATGATGAATATAGGCCCCCAATCTCTTTGGCTTGTTATGATTTCTGCTAAAAGCTCTTCTGTTAGCCTGATGGGGTTCCTTTTATATATGGCCTGCCTCTTCCTTGTAGCTGCATTTAATACTTTTTCTTTCATGTGAACCTTGGAAAATCTAATGACTATGTATCTTGGGGATGGTAATCTTGTATAGTATCTTGCTGGGGTTCTCTGAATTTCCTGAATTTATATGTCAACCTCTCTAGCAAGGTTGGGGAAATTTTTGTGGATGATATCCTCAAATACGTTTTCCAAGTTGCTTGTTCTCTCTTTCTGAGATTCTAGTGGGACGTAAGTTTCATGGATGATACCCTGAAAGTTTGCTTTCTCCCCATCCCCTTCAGGGATGCCAATGATTTATAGATTTGACCTCTTTATATAATCTCTTATTTCTTGGAGGTTTTGTTCATTACTTTTCATTCTTTCTGTTTTAATTGTACTTTAGGTTCTGGGGTACATGTGAGAGCCAGTCTTCAAGTTTTGAGATTCTTTCCTCAGCTTGAATACTTGTGATTGCACTGTGAAATTATTGTAGTATGTTTTTCAGCTGTCAGACAAGTTAGGTTCCTTTTTATACCAGCTATTTTGTCTTTCAGTTCCTGTATTGTTTTATTGTGATTCTTAGTTTCCTTGGATTAGGTTTTGCCATCTCCTGAATCTTGATGATCTTCATTCCTATCCATATTCTGAACTATATTTCTGTCATTTCAGCCAGCTCAGCCTGCTTAAGAACCTTTGTTGGAAAACTGGTGTGGCCACATGGAGGACACAGGACACTCTGGCCATTTGAGTTGCCAGGTTTCTTGCATTGGTTCTTTCTCATATCTGTGAGTGTTCCTTTAACGGCAGTATAGGTTGAGTCTAATGAATAGCATGCTATTATCAAGGTCACCACCAGAGTGGTTCCAGAAGGAGATGTAAAGGTGATTTTAGATGTGTGATCATTTCTTTTTTCAGGTGAAAGATATGGAAGAGTTTGATAGACTGTGAGAACAGACCTGAAACAATGGGAAGAACTGAAGTCTTGACATATTTATAAGCTCAGTGTATTAGATTTACAAGAGCTGTCTGATAACTTGTGGGAATCTTGCTGGGCTGTGAACTTGCCCGAGTAGGCAGCTGAAGGGCTATAAAGAATAAAGAATGTATGGAAGACATAACTGACTCTTTAAATCAAACTCTCTGTTTAAGGGAGCATAGTTTGTTCAATTTCAGTAAAAGAGAGTAACAGTGACTATACTAAGTTTACAAGAAAAAAAGAAATCAATGAGTGGAATTTGTAGGCTCAAGGGGTTTAAAGAGTTAATAAATTGAACATCAATTTAAGAAATAATTGGTTTTAAGTAGTCCCCTATTTACACAAAAGCAGACCTCAACAAAGGCACACTGACCATTTCTAATGTGAGAAGTGGGGCCTGGGGTCCCTACTTCACACTTGACTGCACCAGTTCTGAGTAGTGAGGGCAACTCCCAAGTCCACAGAGCTCAAGAGCCTGAGCTGATTCCAACCCAGACTAAGCTGGCTGCAGGCAGGGCCAGGATGTCTCTGGCCTAGTCCCATTTGCAGATCGGTGTTGAGTTCCAGAGGTGGACTTGTGTAGGAAAGAACCTTGCCAAATGGAGGCCTGACCTTTGCTCGCAACTACTTGGAGGGAACCTCTAAGCTCCTGGAATGTCTCGCTTGATTAGAGCCTCTTTGTTTACCTGAAAGCCTTTGACTTCACCAAATAGTCGAATAATATAACTAACAATAAGGACTTTGGGTCATTGGTATCAGCTCTATCTGTGGAGCAGCTGAAACTAAGGTCAGCCATGTAGACAGTCATCCACATCTATGTGACAAAGCCACACAAGGACATCAAGGCTCCAGTGAGTGTCCTTGGCTGGTGATGCTCTATGCATGTTGTCACATGTCATGTCAGGAGGAGTTACTGCTGTCTATGATTTTACTGGGAGGGGACAATTGGAAACTCCCTATTTGGAATTCCCTGGACTCTGTCCCATGCTCTTCTCCCCTTGGCTGACTTTAATCTGTATCCTTTTGCTGTACTGAGACATGCATGAGGATAACAGCTTTCAGTGAGTTCTCTAAGTCCTACTAGTGAACTAACAAAACTGAAGGTGATCAGGGGACCCTTCAATGTGCAGCTGGCATCAGAAGTGAGGGCAGTCTTGTGCACTGCTCCTTAACTACTCAGGACTGCTGGATTAAAGGCTATGCAGGCTGTTTGAGGATAAAGGGGATTCCTGGCAACATTGCCTGGTTTGAACCCAGCATTGCCACTTACCTGCCACATGATCTCGGTTATCTCTCTCCCCTAAGCCTCTTTCTATACCTGTAAAATTGGGATATGAAATGTTTCCTCTTCATAGCGCTGTTATGGTGCTTAACTTCAGAAGCAAGTGGAAAATGTAGAATGTAAAATCCTTCTTAGCTGGGCTCTTGTGTCTGAGGTCCTTATGACTAAGGAAAAAGATGGGATGAATACTAAAAATAAACCAGCAACCATGGCCAGAGAAAGCACCTGATCAGCTCTATTTGGCTGCATCAACATGCAGCATTCCTTTTAGACAGAGCATTGTGCCAAGTCCCTGCAGAAACATGTCCCTCCCTCCATCTAGACTGTGTATGGTCAGTGATGCCTGGTCTGAACGGTCAGGATGAAGATGGCAGAACTGGCTTCATACAGAGCCCGTGGCATGACCCTGACTGTCTCATGCAATGAGACCCTCGTGAGGACCCTGCTCTCAGGAGGGGGTTGTGTAGACTTGGAGGGTGCCTCAACTTTCAGGGACTCACTCTAATTCTCTCAAGCAAACCACAGAACTATACCTGGCCCATCTCATTTACAATCCCCCATTACTTTGAGCATCTTGTCTGAAACCCTGTCTCTCCAGTCAGGAGTGGCAGCATCCAGTGCTCACCTAGGGGCAGGAGGCAGCCTAGGGACCAGCCCCAAAAAGCCCTTAATCTCTTTCTGGAGCTCAGCTTTGTACCTTTTTCAAGAGAGCAGAACGTCACAGTCTCTCCCAGGGCAAAGTTTTGCTTGGTGCAGCCAGAGAGGACACTAATGAATAGTGACTCCTCCCTGTCTATCGGGCCTGGAGACCACAAAGAATGTTAACCTGGGATCTTTGAGGAGCTGTACACAAGGTAGATTTCTGACAGGTCCCCACCCGTCCTTGTGGAGCTGTCTGAGCAAACCCCATCACCCCAAATGCTTCACACCACCAGGGGGAGCCATAGAGTTGCATGATCCATCAGCACTAATCTTTGTCTATAACCTCCTGGGGATAGGGATAAGAAGCAGACAGAGAAGGTGAGAGGCAGGAGCCCCGAATCAGCTTCCAGAGAAGATGGAAGTGAAATGAAGAAATAATAATAATGACATTAACAATAGCAATAATATTACTAATAACATTAAATAATAACTACTTCCTGTAGTTTTCATTCCTGTTTGGTGAGATTGTAAATCTTGACATACGTTAGTCTCTGAATGGGTGGGAATCAGGTGTCAGGAAGCATTTGGGGGCCAAAGAGGATGGAGAAGATCGATGCAGGGATCCCTGCAACTCTCTGGGTGAGCAGCAGGGGGCGCCATGACTAGAGCAGGGAATGTTGAGTTGGATGCACAGACATAAGCAGACAGTCTGTGGGAAGTCCACAGACTCTGTCTCAGAAGGAAAATTACTTGATTTCTGTGTGCCTCAGCGTCCTTATCTGCAAGTGGACATCAGAGCTTCTATCTTTATGAGCCTGAGAACAAAAACCAGGCAGAATAAATGAACAACCATAGCAGCAACAACAAACAATAACAAGAGCCAAACCAAGTAGAGAGATGGTCCCTATCATCTGACCCTGAAATCCAGCCACATTTAAAACCAGGTCTACCCCTCAGATTTCTCAGACAATAGAAGTCAATGCATTATTTTCCCCTTTCAAAGTGGTGGAGGGAGGAAGCATGCTGTAACACTGGAGGGAAACAACTATGATTTTTATAAAAACATTAATTCCATTATGCGTTTCCTTAAGGTTGCCTAATGTACACATTGTGGGAGAGGCCATGAGACTTGCTACAAAGCCCTTTGGAGTTGGAGATCATGAAGCCAGCAAATGGTCAAGGGCTGTGAGTCTCCGAAAATCTGTCCTGGTAAGTGATGATGACATCTCCACATGCAAACCTGTCTCCAGAGAAGACACATTCCCATCCACTCAATGCTGCTGATCCTCCTAAACGATTCCAATGGGCTTTTGCCCAGTGAGAAAGGGGTATTTGTACGTACATTCACATTCTCTTTCTTATTCATCAGAAGTTATTTTTCTGAGCCCTTCACATTCTCAATAATTACTAAGAGAAATTTCTTCATTAGCTCACACTCTATACCTGAACATTTGTGCATCTCACAGTGGTTCCCTTTGAGTCCCTTTCCTTTTGAGCTTAAACCTTCCTTGGAGTAATCAGAAGAACCTCCAAATAGGTAACACTAAAAGAGATGATGTTTATTCATTTTGTACACGCTTAAAACATAAATTGTATTTTTGCTAGTTGCAGCTAAGACTTGTATTTTAAAACAGGGCACTAACTTTCCTTCCTCCTATGTTAAAACATTTAAAAAATATCTTAAAAATCATTTTAAATCTGGGATAAATTTCTTTAAACTTAATTTTCCAATAATTTCTTTAAAAAGTCATATTTCAGAACTCTATCTCTATTTCAGAACATACTCTATTTCAGAACTCTAATATCACTAGAGCCCCCCAAAAATCCCCAGAGTTTTTAGGCATAAAAATTCTCTTGTCTTTCAGCAGACACTTGATCAGTTTGCCAGCATCAATTATCTTGGCTATGAATTCATATGGCAGAGTCTACATGCTGAAACATTAAATTAAAAAATGAAGTGATTCATTTTCTTCTAGCTGTCCCAAAAATAAAGCATGTAAAAACTTCAGTCACAAATATAAAATACTGTCAGAACAGAATGTTAAACACTTTTTCATTATTAAACATCATTATTAAATATGTGATAAATAATATAGAAAATAATACCTATTGTTTAAGAGGCATGTATATATGATGGTAATAAGAAGCCTGGCTCCATTTAAGTTAGATTACATCTATTTGTGGATATAAACAGAAGCCCGCGTATGAGAGCAGAGAACGGCAGAGGAGGAGAGCAGTGGGGAGGATGGTGTTGCCTATGTGGGGCCCTGCTGGCCACACAGCAATCTGGAGCCTTTAGGGAGAGCATAGATTCAATGGGACTTTCACTCTGACAGGACCCCTCAGCCTCCCTGAATAGAACAGACCCAGTTGGGTCACAGCAGCCACAGAGAAACTAGAAAGGTGCTTCCTGGGTTCTCCAGGAGGAGGGATAGGGGCTTGAACCAGGGAGGCAGGGGTAGGGTGAGGATATGCTTTTGGATGTGTGTGGAAGGTTGAGCTCACAGGGTTTTCTAATGGATGTGGTCAGCAAGGGGAAGGCAAGACCCAGGATGAGGCCCAAATATTCCCCTGAGCACCAAAAAGAAGGAGCTGTGTCCACAGAGGACTTCAGAGGGAAGGCTTTCACGGGCAATGATAATTTTGAAAATCCCCGACATCCAAATGGAAATAGGACAGAGACAGCTAAATGCAAATGCCTGGAGTACAGGAGGGAGGTCCAGCTGGGGATGTTTCAGTGCACAGCTGGAGTAAAGTGATGATCACATATGAGGTAAGGAAGTGATGATGACAGGCGGAAGAGGACACATATTTGTCATTGGTGCTTTTGTGACCAATATATGCTATCTTCAATCTTCTTGATAATAGTCATCCTAATGGATACAGTCAGATCTGTGCCACATGATCTAGGAAGGCAGATTTCCAAATCTTAGGTAAGAGATCAGCATGGCCACACTGTCTGAAACTCTTGACAAACAAGAGGGAGCAAGAGGGTTAGGAAATTTCTGAAAAACTAAATTCCAACAAGACAATTACAAACACATGTTAATGCCCAAACAAGCAACTCACAAAAGAAAAATACAAAGAGCCATAAACATGAAAAACTAAGCCTGAACTTTTATTAGAAGGGGAACCTCAAACCTACACATGGTCAGAAGTCATTCATCTCTGCACAGAGTGGAGGGAAACTCTGAAGTCAGGTGTTAAATATACCTTAAAAATGAAGATGTGAATCTCACTGCATGTATTTAGTGATCTTTATCAGGCATAATTTACATGAAATAAGGTGTCTATATATTACACTTATATTATCTGAAAATATGTCTTTGGGCCGCATTTAACTATGAGAAGCATATTTTTTCATTAAAGGAAATGCTAATCTCTACAATGAGGACCTTAAAAAAAAATCGCTCCTGTCCACACTACACTGAGTGGCAGAATTAACTGAAAAGAAGTGTCTTCTGCACTAGTTCATAGAACCAGTGTTCTTCTTTATGTTTTACATGAAGATGCTGCATGGTTCTTATTTTGGAGGTGTCATTGAAACTGCACATCTGTGTACTACTTATCAGGAAAAAATTCTATAGCCACATTTATTTAAAAATACCCAATATGCTACCATGACACATGGCAAAATCATCAGTGTCCACAGCTCTAAAGCTAGACGATGTGTGTGTGCTAAGGATGTGAGGTGATGGATGGGACCATCTCAAGGGTAGGGCCAGGTCAGTGCTATCTCTTCTGTCCATTGCCACCTACACACAGATACTATTTATTTGGTGAATGAACGAATGGCTTCCACCTTCACTGCACCTAGGGCCACTCTTCATTGTTTTAGTCCCAGACACTCCCATACACCCTACAGAATCCTACATCCTGCAGGATCAGTGACCTCATGGCTCAAGATGAGGCTGTGTCTAGGGCCAGGAGTGACCAGTTCCCAGGTGTAAACAGGGATGCACATAAAAACACCTCAGAGTGAGAGGGTCTTCGACATGGGTGTCCCACACTTCAGATGTCCCCAGAGGTTCTGGTCCAAGCTCTGGCACTGGAGGGAAGTCCTGAGGTGGGAGGCAGAAAGTGGTCTCTGCTCCTTCTCTGGTCCCCTTTGGGCAGGTCTCTGAGGTCACTTGGCTTTGGAGTTTTCCTCCATTCTGTGCAGAGGCGGATGACCTCTGACCATCTATGGGTTTGAGGTTCCTCTTCTGTAAACTGCCAAGATCTCATGCTTCTCCCCACATGACCTGGTTTGGTCCCCACAGTCCTCTTCTCTGCTCACACAGGAAGCTCAGGAAGCCTCTGCCTGAGATGCTCCTGCTGCTGCTCCTGCTGCCACTACCCCTGCTGTGGGCAGGTGAGTGTTCCTGGGGCTGTGACAGGGGCTGTGGGGATGAGCCCAGCTGACCCTCATGTCTCTACAGGGGCCCTCACTCAGGATGCAAGATTCCGGCTGGAGGTGCCAGAGTCCGTGAGGGTGCAAGAGGGCCTGTGCGTCTTTGTGCATTGTTCAGTCTTCTACATACAGTATGGCTGGAAAGATTCTACTCCTGCTTATGGGTACTGGTTCCGGGAAGGGGTCAGTGTAGACCAGGACACTCCAGTGGCCACAAACAACCCAACTCAAAAAGTGCAGAAGGAGACCCAGGGCCGATTCCACCTCCTCGGTGATCCCGGGAGGAACAACTGCTCCCTGAGCATCAGAGACGCCAGGAGGAAGGACAGTGGTTTATACTTCTTTCGGGTGGAGAGAGGAAGAATAAAATTTAGTTACAAATATGCCCAGCTCTCTGTGCATGTGACAGGTAAGGCATGGGCTCCAGGAGTGGCACAAGGGGAAAGTTAAGGGGGCCACGGGGAAGGGCTCAGATGGGACTTGTATCCTTGAAGGGTGTTGGGAATGAAGCATGTCAGGCTCAGGAGAGGAGCTGGACCACTGCCTGAGCTTCCCACAGGGCCACACCTTGGATATCCCTCCTGATCCTGCATCCCCACCTCTGTCTTTACCAGCCCTGACCCACAAGCCCGATATCCTCATCCCGGAGTTCCTAAAGTCTGGCCACCCCAGCAACCTGACCTGCTCTGTGCCCTGGGCCTGTGAGCAAGGAACACACCCCATCTTCTCCTGGATGTCTGCTGCCCCCACCTCCCTGGGCCCCAGGACTCTCCACTCCTCAGTGCTCATGATCACCCCACGGCCCCAGGACCACAGCACCAACCTCACCTGTCAGGTGACGTTCCCTGGAGCTGGTGTAGCCACGGAGAGAATCATCCAGCTCAGTGTCTCTTGTGAGTGCTGGGGCCAGGATGCCTAGGTCCCTGAGGGTGTGATGGGGAGAGGAAGACCCGGAGATAGGAGGACCAGGACTGGGGCCACTTGGTGGCTGTGTCTTGGAGGCCTCGCTGAGTAGGGGAATTATAAGGACCTAAGCTGTCACTCGACATTTCTGTGGGTTTCTAGAGGAATGCCTACCTTCATCTCACTCCCACCCCAACTAAATGAGAAATCCTCTCTTGCTGTACTAGATCCTAAAATGAACCCAGCGATTGAAGCCTCCCTAGAAGATGGCACAGGTAGGACAGAGCCCCTACCCGTGGCACTGAAGAGCAGGGCCTTCAGCTCAGGGCAGAGCCAGGCTCTTGCCTCATCCTGACTCACCATGGTAACCATAGACCCCCTGTTGGCCAACTCAGGGACCCTCCCTATCCCCAACTCCCATGGACATCTGAGCACGTGTCTACATAGGCCCACAGATTCCTCCAAACACACGTCCTGGCCCCACAATAAGGACCAAGTGACATTCACACAGCAGGACCAGCCTTTGAGCCCCCTATCCTCCACCTCCTAAATACTCCTCCAGCCTCAACTTTTTTTTTTTTTTTGAGACGGAGTTTTGCTCTTGTTACCCAGGCTGGAGTGCAATGGCGCGATCTCGGCTCACCGCAACCTCCGCCTCCTGGTTTCAGGCAATTCTCCTGCCTCAGCCTCCTGAGTAGCTGGGATTACAGGCACGCGCCACCATGCCCAGCTAATTTTTTGTATTTTTAGTAGAGACGGGATTTCACCATGTTGACCAGGATGGTCTCGATCTGTTGACCTCATGATCCACCTGCCTCGGCCTCCCAAAGTGCTGGGATTACAGGCTTGAGCCACAGCGCCCGGCCTCAACTTTTAATATTTCCCAGTAGTTTAATGTATTTCTGGACAGGTAATGTAATCATATGGGCAAAAATGCTAAATCCATAGCAGAGTATGTCCTCAGAACCAACCAGTGTCCATCCTGGCTGCTCTGAGCCTTGGTGTATTCCCGGGAAGGATCTCAGAGGTCATTTGGTATCAGCAGCACAGACTGTCCTCACTCTCCTCTTGGACTGTGTAGTGTCCATTGAAGAGTTGGACCCTAATTCTGTAAATATCTTCTCGAAATGGAAACTCATGTTTCTATCAACAGAACAATGGATTGAACAGTCTTCTATCTACTTTACAAGTCTATGTCTCTGTCTGTGGGATCAGTTCTTTAAAGCAAACCGCTGGGTCTTATGTTCTTTCTGATTTTGAGAGATATGGCCAAATTGTTTTCAATCAACAGTGGACAAATTTACATTTCCAACAGTGTGGGGTGAAAGTCTTGTCTTTTTTTTCTTTCTTTTTTTTTTTTTTTATTTTGAGTCTCACTCTGTCCCAGGCTGGAGTGCAGTAGCATGGTCTCAGCTCACTGCAACCTCCGCCTCATAGGTTCAAGCAATTCTCATGTCTCAGCCTCCTGAGTAACTGGTAGACTACAGGTGCCTTCCACCACACCTGGCTAATTTCTTGCATTTTAGTAGAAATGGGGTTTCACCATGTTGCCCAGGGTTGTCTCCAACTCCAGAGCTCAGGCAGTTGGTCTCCCTCAGCCTCCCAAAGTGCTTGGACCACAGGCATAAGCCACCATACCCAGCCGAAAAGTGTGTTTTCCTTAACCCAATGTGTAATGAAACCTTTTGCTTTTTCCCAGTTAGATGAAAATTGGTATCTCCATATAATTTTTCATTATGTGAATTTTTAAAAATGAGATAAAATTAAATTGAGATAACATTAAATTGACCACTTTACTCATTTTAAATTATATGGTCTTTTAGTCACATATTGTACAACCATAACCATGATCTAATCCAAGAACATCTTCTCTACTTCAAAACCACTCCGTCCCCATTAAGCAGTCACTTCTCATTATCCCCTCCTCTGGCAAGTACTAATCTGCCTTCTGTCTCTACAGATTTGCCGATTTCTGACATTTCATGTAGCGGAATCACACAAACGCAGCCTCTAGTATCTGATTGTTTTCACATGATGTAATGCTGTCAAGATTCACCCCTGTGCTATGTATGAGTTCTTCATTCGTTTCAAAATCTAATATCCCATTGTGTGGAGAGACCACGTTTTGCTCATTCACTCCTCAGCTGATGAACATTACAGCTGTTAACACTTTTTGGCGATTACTAATAATACTGCCAGGAACATTCATGTACAACTTTTTGTTGGAACCTGTGTTTTTATTTCACTCGAGCATATCCCTGGGAGTGGAATTTTTAGGTCATGCTGTAACCCTGCATTTAACTTTTTGAGGAAATGCCAGACTCTTATCCAGTGTCAGCACCACTTTACACGGCACCAGCAACATACAGAGTTGCAAATTCTCCGTATTCTTTTGAACATTCTCATTTTTCTTTTTAAAAAGAACTATGGCCTTCTAGTGCAGGTAAACTCATTGTGGCTACAGTATGCATTAACATACTGATGAATGGTATTGAACATATTTTCAGGGACTAATTGGTATTTGTATCTTTTTTTGGAGAAGTTTCACTCAAGCTCTTTGTCTACTTTTTAATAGGTTAATTTGGGTTGTTTGTAATTTGAGTGGTTTGTAAATTACATGCTCTTTTTATATGCTGCATACTACACCCTTATCAGATCCATGCTTTACAAATGTATTTTCCCACTCTGTGGGTTGTCTATTTACTTTCTTAATAGTGCCATTCAATGCAAAATAGTTTTTAATTTTGATAAAGTCCAAATTATGTATCATTTCTTCCTCCAATTGTTGGACAGTCAGGCACAGCTTAGGGTGAGCCCTGGGCTGATGTGGTACCACATCCAAGGTTGCAGGAAGGATCTGGAGAACCAATGTCCAAGTTGTCTTGGGAGAGGAAGGACATGGATTGTGGTTTAGCAGGTGAATGGGCCTCATCCCACCTTTTTGCAGGGAAATCAGGAACCATGGCAGAGGTGGTTGTTCTGGCCGTGGGAGTAGTGGCTGTGAAGATCCTGCTTCTCTGCCTCTGCCTCATCATCCTGAGGTGAGCACTGCCTGAAGACCAAGGGCAGGCATGGGGAGGGCAGAGGACATGATGCTGAATCTCAGAATCTCAATCCTGGGGCTATGCAGACAGTTTAAAAGGGCCCGGGGCCAGGCAGGAGGCTGAATTGGTGGTGAGAATTTCAGATAGGCCATTTGTAGTCAGTTTGTATCTTTCCCAACTGTGGGACAAATGCCAGGATGGGGAGCTTCCTCCTGTCATCAAGGAGGTCCAGACCTGCTCTTCCTCCTTCATGATCCCTCCAGCCTCTTAACAGAGCACAGGAAGGTGAGTTGGCTGCCCTTTGCTCCCCCACGTGGCGACACTGACAGGCCCTTATGTCTTCACTCAGTGTCAATTTCTACAAGAAGGCAGCAGTGAGGGCAGTAGAGGTCCAGGAGAATGTATATACTGTCATGGATTAATCTCTCAGGTGAGTGATGTGGACCTCTCACCCTCCAACATCCTGCTGGACACCTCCTCCACAATGGCCTCCAGGATTGTTCTGCTCATGGCCAAAGTTAAGCTCTCTTCCTCCTCAAACCCACTTCTCCTGGGACCTTCATCCTGCAGATGACACAGAGGCCTCACCTCTAAAGTCAGAACCAGGGTGTGGGTCTCCACCTTGACCCCCTCCCTTCTCCAGATCCCATAAATCACTAGCTCTTGTCTCCCCTTCTTCTAAGCAGGGCTCATCTTGGTACCCTTTTCTCCATCTTGACCCCGGTCATTCTTGCGACTCACCTCTTCCCTGGTCACTGAACCCTTTTCACCTCCTGCCTCCATCTCTCCCCAACACAGGCCTCCAGACTGTGCTTCCAGATGTCTCCTCATCCAGTTCGTCCACAGTCTGAACAGTCATGTTTCCTCTCCATTGCTGGAGAATGAAGTGAAATGCCACTGCCTGGACTGAAGGCCTTTCATAATCTGTCCTCGGCTGGACTCTGCTCCTGATCCCCCTTTTTCTTGCATCACCCAAAGTCTCACCACACCCATTAGGCCAAGCCCTCTGTGACTCGGAGACTTTGCATGTACAGTTCCTTCTCCTGAAATGCCCTTCCTCCCCATTCCTGCCAGTCCAGGTCTTTATCATCCTTCAGGTTGTCTTAAATGTCACCCAGGTGCGTCTGTATTTTGTGTAATTCTTGTATATATCAAGCAGAGATGTGGCATTTATTCATTCATTTATAGACATATTCAGTAACTATACTCGATATATATACATATATATATATAAAACTACTATGTGCTAGCATTTCTGAATGTGCAAGAAGTTCATCAACAAATATAGACTCAGATCTCTGTCATCAGGCTGTCGTTCTGAAGAGCAGAAGGATAAAAATAAAAAGAAGTAAGTAAAACAATATCTCCATGTTGGATGGAGATATTTGTTTAGAGAAAAATAACACAGGGAAAGCAGCACAGAATTTACTGGGAAACAGTTTCTATATCTGACGGTGGAAAGAGGTGATGTTTAGGCAAGACATGAAGGTGCTTAAGAGGCACGCTCTGTTTTTGAATAAGAGAAAAGCATTCCAGGAAGAGGATAAGGGGAAGAGCAAGCGCATTGCTCAGAGGTAGCAGCAGGCCTGGATGCTGCAGACACAACCAGGGCCCCGTGTCTGAGAGTAGAGGAAGGCTAAGGAGGGGAACAGCAGGGAGGATGCTGCAGACTGTGTGGGGTGCTGCAGGGCATACAGGAACCTGGAGCCTTTGGGAAGAGCAGACACAATTGGACTCTCTCACTCTGACCTTGACTGCCCAGGTCAGAGCTCCCCCCAAGTGGGTCATGGCAGCCACAGGGAGACTGGTAAGGCACTGTTGGGTCCCCCAGGAGGAGGGATGAGGACTGAGCCAGTGAGGCAGGGTGGGCTGAGGACATGTTTTTGGATGTGTGTGTAAGGTCAAGCAAACAGGGATCACAAGCTAACGATGTGTTCAGTGAGGGGAAGGCAAGACCAAGGATGAGGCCAGAAAGGACTGCAGAAAGAATGGCTTTCTTAGGGGATGATAATTCTGAGAATCCACCTGACATTGCAATGGGAATAGGATGGAGACAGCTGGATGTAAATGTCAGGAGCTCAAGACAGGGGTCCAGGCTGGAGATGTTACAATGCACAGCTGGAGTAAAGCCAAGACAACAAAGTAAGGAAGGGGCAATTACAGACAGAGAAGAGGACACACATTTGTCATTGATGACCTTGGCAACAGTAGGTCTTTGTTTTCTTGTTTACTAACTCTGATCATTTACTTAGATCCTCTTTGATTTTTTAACACCATATTTTCTGCTTTATTGAAGTGTAATTGACAAATTAAAATTGTATATATTTACAATGTATGTGATATCGTGTGGCTATTCACCTCTTCCCTTCATTATTATTCTCACTTAATTGACAAACTTGTATATATTCATAGTATACAACATCACATTTTGAAATACTGTGTGTATACATGGTAGAGGGCCAAGTCTAGCTAAATAATAGACCCATTACCTCACACACATGAATAACTCTGCAAGTTAAACTAACACCCTGTGGTCATCTGAAGATTGCTTTGTATCTGGCAATATTTGTTTTCTTTTTATTTGTTTTATTTTTCCTTATGATAAGAACATTTGAAATTTACTCTCTCAGCCATTTTGAAATGTATGGCATAGTATTTTTAACTGTAGTCACCGGGCTGTACATGAGATCACCAGAACTTATTCCTCCTGTGTAACCAAAACTTTGCTCTTTCACCAACATGTGGCCATGATCCCGAACCCGAGATCCTGGCCACCAAGGTTCCACCCTCATTTTATGACTCTGAATTTTTCAGATTCCACATAAAACCGAGATCATGCAGCAGTTGTCTTTTTGTGCCTGGATTATTTCACATAGCCTAATGTCAGCCAGGTTCATCCATTCTGCCAGGGGCAGAATTTCTTTCCTTTTAAGGCTGAATAATATTCTACTCTGTGGATACTTATGCTGATTCCACATCTTAGCTATTGTGAATAATGCTGTAATAAACATAGAAGTGCAGATATCTCATGGGGTTACTGATTTCCCTTCCTTTGGATATATACCAAAAGTGGAAGTTCTATCTTTAATTTTTTTGAGGAATCTCCATACTGCTTTTCATAATGGCTGTACTAATTTACATTTTCACCAATAGTGCACAAGGGTTCTCTTCTCCACATCCTCACCAATACTTGTTACCTTTTGTCTTTTTTTATAATATCCATTCAAACAGGAGTGGGATGATGTTGCTTTGCCATTTTCACAAGCATTTCCCAAATGATTAGTAATGTTGAGCATTTTTTCACATGCCTGTTGGTCATTTGTATATCTTCTTTTGAGAAATGTCTATTCAGTTCCTTAACCCTCTTTTAAAAGGGTCGTTTTCTTGTTACTGAGTTTTTTCAGTTCCTTCTATAGTCTATTTGCTATAGAGGAATACCTGAGGCTGCATAATTTACAGACAAAAAGAGTTTATCTGGTTCACACTTCTGCAAGCTGTATAGTCAGCCTCACACCAGGATCTGCTTTTGGTGAAGGCCTCTGGTTGCTTCCCCTCATGGAGGAAAGTTAAAGAGAGCTGGTATGTTCAGAGATCAGTCATGGTGACAGAGAACAAGAGAGAGGTGGGAGGTGCCAGTCTATTTAAACAATCAGCTCTCCAGTGGAAACTACCTGTCCCTATGACCCAATCACCTCCCATTAGGCACTACCTACAATACTGCAGATCAAATTTCAACATGAGATTTTGAAGGGTCAAATATCCAAACCCAGAGCAGATATTAACCTCTTACCTGATGTATGGTTTGCAAATATTTTCCCCCATTCTCTAGGTTGGCTCTTAATTCTATTGTTTCTTTGCTGTGCAAAAAGTTTTTTATTTTGATGTAATCTCATCTGTCTTTTTAGCTTTTGTTGCCTGTGTTTTTGGGGTCATATCCAAAAAAATGATTACCTTGATCAACATCATGGAACTTTTTCCTGATGTTTTCCTCCAGCCGTTTTACAGTTTCGGTTCTTATATTTAAGTCTTGGCTTTGTTTAAAGTATGAGATAACAGAATCAATTTTATTGGAGTGGTGAAAAGGGTCTTAAGATTTAATTGGAGAAAGTTCAGAAAAGAATCAGAGGGAGGGGGAGGTGAGAAGTACAAATAGCCCTTTAAGGAGTTTTGTTGCAAAGGAGAAGAGAGAAATAGGTCTGGAGAAGGAGGGCTTTTCTCAGTTCTCTGCAATCTTCCATAGGAGCTCGATGAATTCATCCCTGGAGAATAGTCTCCTATAACCACCATGGAAAATTACCATAAACTTGATGTTTTAAAACAAAATATATTATTCTCTCACAGGGAGATCAGAAATTTGAAATCAGTAAAGCTGGAGAGAAAACAAGGTGTTGGCTGGACTGCAACACTAGGAGACTCAAGAGAATCCATTCCTTGCTTTTTCCAGATTATTTCAGCTCTTAACATTTCTGGACTTCTGGCAAGACCACTCCTGCCTCTGCCTCTGTGCTCATATGGCCTTACCCCATTTTGTGTGTATCAACTCTAACTCTGCTTCTCTCTTGCCAGAACACTTGTGATTAGATTTACGGTCAACTGTGTAAGTCTCCACTGGTCAAGATTGTTAACTTAGTCAAATCTAAAAAGAGACTTTACTTACATAGTAACACATAGAGGGTTCAAGGAACTAAGACTTAGGTTTATTCTGGGGGGTCATTTTTCAATTCACTGAACCGAGCTGCCAGGTGACCTTCTGCACCCCTAGAATACCTCCATCTGCCCTCCAGCCATGTCTTCTCTTTATTATTATTTTCCCTGTTCTCCCTCGTCCTGACACACTAGAGGATCACCTTGTGTAACAAATATTTATGGAAACTGGGGCTGCTGTACTATAAAAGACATTGTTAGGACAGCCAAAAGATAAGTTACAGACAGGGTGAAAATATCTGAACATAGATATCTGATGAACGACTTGTATCCAGAATATATCAAGGACTCTCAAAATAAAAATACCAGTAAACAATGACCAAAAAAGCCCAGTTTTATAAACAACAAAAAAGCAGGCACTCAAGAACAAAAACCAAACACACTACTGAAAATGAACAAAGATCCTTTATCTCATTAAAAATAAAAAATAAAATTAAAAAAATAAAAAATGAACAAAGGGTGTGAATGACATTTCTACAAAAATACAAAAATGGCTGAAAAGCACATAAACAGATGATCAACATCACTAGCTATTAGGGAAATGCAACTCAAAACCACAACACAAAAATGTCAGTGGGGCCAAAGCTGATTATTGGAGATTTAACACCCCACAGGCAATGGATTTATGCACATTAGGGAACTTCCCTGCTATGTCGACATCATCTTACACTTTGCAAGCAGAGAGTCCTGAAATCAAATCTGTACTCTTTCATTTGCTAAGTGTATGATATCATGCAAGCTCCTTAACCTTCCATGTTTCCATTTTGGCTCTGTAAAATGGGTGCAAGACATCCTATCTCACAGAGATATTGTGAGGGTTAAATAAAGGTACACATGAAAAACACCAATCCTGGTGCGTAGTGACAGTTTGGTGCATAATGGTTCCTTCCCCCTTGAACAGCAGATGCTAGTGACATTTGGTCCAGAGTTCTCATGTGGTCTCATCCCTGAAACTGTATCAGCAACATGTCTGTCTCACTCGATGCTCAAAACCCGAGCAGAGATGTCTTCCTGACTTGCCCTCTAACATCATCTCTCTCTACTCCTGAATCTTTTCTTTCCATCCCCCCTGTCTTTTTATAGGTCCTGCTACAGGCAAAGTCAGATATTGCACTTTGGGAATTTTCTAAAACTCAGAGCTGAACATAGTCAAAGTAGTTACCTAGCTCCTCAACCCACAGAATAATTTGAAGCTTCTCAACATGAAATCCTAAGTAAGAGATTAGCAAACCTCATTTGTAAAAAGCCAAATAGTAAATATTTTCAGCTTTGCAAGCCATAACGTCTCCATTGCCACTATACAATCCTGCCATTGTAGCACCAAAGCAGCCACAATCTGCAAATGAATTGTATGAATGTGTTCCAGCAAAATGATATTTACTAAAACAGGCAGCCCGTGGGCTGTAGTGTGCGCCTGGCCTCAACTCTCAGTTCCTCTGAATCTCTCAGTCTCCTTCTCCACTGGCACATCCTACACTCAAGCCATTCTCTGTGGACCCCGTTCTCTCCCTGTTTGTGTGCATCCACATCCCTCCTCCATGAAGGACCGTCAGTCACCACGTCATCATCAGGCTAACACCTTCTTAGTTTTCAAAATGAACTCAAAAGTGGATGTCTAGATAAGATGGCAGAGGGAAGCAGAATCTCATAACCATGCTCCTAAAAAAACCTAAGTGAAATAATAAAAATCATTTTAAGAAAATCAGCCCCAACTTTACCAGCAGCACCCAAACCATAATAGGATAAACACATAAGTTGATCATGACCCTTAAATAAACAGATGGAAGATTCTGGTGTTGCTTAAAAAAGGCATGATGCCAAAACCTCACTCCCTTATCCCCCAACGGAACAGTTGAGTCACATGTCTTTCTATGATAAGGGCTGGCTGGTGATAGGGATCAGTCTGTCCACTGAAACATTAAAAGTTAACATTTAGACTTCCAGTCCAGACAAGATGACATCGGCCCATTTTGTCCCTGCTCCAACCCTCTAAGCAAAACTATAAATCCTGGAGATGGTTCAAGAGACACCGAAGGAGACTCTGAAGAGTGATAAGAAGGTGAGCTGGTTTAAGACCCCAGGACTGGAGGAACAACACAGTGGCCAGGTATCTTGCATCTCCCCACACCTGAGGAAGGATACCCCAACCCACCATTTCACAGCCCCTGACCCAGTAGCAGAAGGCAGCTAGGTGAGCTCCTCAGGTTCATCCTTTCCTGGGTTGAAGAGGAGTCCCCAACAAAAAACATCAGGAGAGACCCACATCACTGAAAAAGGGGATCAGTGTGAGCCAGAAACAAGTGGCCATGAAGCGCTATCATTCTCCATCAGGCCTGAGGCCCTCCTTTTCTGCCCAGAGATACTGCGACCAGTGGACAGAACTGGAAGAAGAAATCCAGTCATAGTCTCTAATATTCCTGACTCCCAGTTTGTTCCTTTATCAATTGTAGAATCTAGTCTCTCACTTTCAGAAGTGTGTGTGTGTGTGTGTGTGTGTGTGTGTGTGTGAGAGAGAGAGAGAGAGAGAAAGAGAGAGAAGAGAGAGGGGGTAGGGGGAGAGAGAGAGAGACTGGTATAAAGCAATATATATATATGTGTGTGTGTACATATATATATACACACATATATATATATATATATATATATTTTTTTTTTTTGAGATGGAGTTTCACTCTTGTTACCCAGGCTGGAGTGCAATGGCACGATCTCGGCTCACCGCAACCTCTGCCTCCTGGGTTCAGGCAATTCTCCTGCCTCAGCCTCCTGAGTAGCTGGGATTACAGGCATGCGCCACCATGCCCAACTAATTTTTTGTATTTTTAGTAGAGACGGGGTTTCACCATCTTGACCAGGATGGTCTCGATCTCTTGACCTCATGATCCATGTGCCTCGGCCTCCCAAAGTGCTGGGATTACAGGCGTGAGCCACTGTGCCCGGCCAGCAAGATATTTAAAGAGCAGTACAGAGATCAGTAAACAGAGGGTCTTACCAAGTACATCCTCCTTCCCTGTGGCTCAGCCAGGTGGCACGGACAGACAGACATTGTCCACAGGAAGGACACTGCTTGAGAGTTAACTGGAGCAGTGGAAAAAGGGGCCAGAGAGAAGAGCCCAGCACCATCCAGTCCTGAGTGTCTGCCCCACCCCTGACTCCATTCATCCCTCACAAGCAGGCCTGGGCACTTCTCACCCCTCTACCCTCCTTGGCTAGGACTAGGATCCTAGCCTCTAGATTCAAGACCTTCTGCAGAGTTGGGAAGTATTTCACTTTTTCACTTCAAATTGTCACAGTGACAGTTTCCCTGCCTGGGTCTTCCCAGGGGCCAGAGTGTCTCCTAGTGGGTGGAGCATCATCCCTGGGAGCTGTGAGGCAGAATCTTGGTCAGAATCCAGTGCAGAGGTGGCAGGAGTCCAGGGAAGGGTCTGGTGACATCCTAGGCTAATGAAACTGGTTAGAAGTAACTAAGACCCCCAGGGTGTGCTTTCATCCTCAGATTTGGGCTTCTCACTCCCTATGGGTATTAACTAGGGATTGGTTTAGTTCTGGGAAAAGGATGGGATACATGGGTATCCCCAGTAATTAGAGGGGAATAAAGCTGATCTTGGACATCATTGGTAAGAAAGTGTTAATCACTCAAGATTCTTAGGACATTTTACAGCTATTACAAGACCTTGGGAAACGTTTCCTTGTGATATTGTAGCTGTCTTCCCACCAGACCTGAATAACCACAAGGCTGCTGCTTCTCTTTCTCCGTCTGAGCAGATTTTCACTTTTTCATTCTGTGACAAGATTTTCCTCTGTCTGCGTTTTCTGGCATTTGTGTCTGAAGTCTTCTGCTCTCTCTGCATGATCTCAGCCACTCCAAGGCTCTCACCTGCAATTTCTCCCCAGACACTTCCTGCAGTTTCTGTCTAGCTCAGGCTGTCCTGATCCAGAGTCATGAAGTGGCAGGAAGTCTGGGCCCTATTGATAGGGCCCGGAGACTTAGAGAGAGGAACTTCATGCCCTTCTAACATTCCCCAATGTGTGCCTCTGTTTGAGGGCTCAGAGGTGCCCATGTGGGGGTCTGGCTTCCTCTTCACCTGTGTCCTTTCCAGGATCTACTACCCCAAGTGATCACACCCTCCCCAAAGTAATCCCTTATCTGAGTTCCTCAAATACCACAACAGGACTCACCAGCTGGTCCTCCTGAGAACCAACCTTTTTTTTTTTTTTTTTTTTTGGAGACAGAGTCTTGCTGTCACCAGGCTGTCATTGCAACCTCTGCCTGCTGGGTTTAAGTGATTCTCCTGCCTCAGCCTCCTGAGTAGCTGGGACTACAGGCATGCATCACCACGCCCAGCTAATTTTTGTATTTTTGGTAGAGATGAGGTTTCACAATGTTGGCCAGGCTGGTCTTGATCTCTTGACCTAATGATCCACCCACCTTGGCCTTCCAAAGTGCTGGGATTACAGGCAGGAACCACCGTGAGCGACCCAGAGCCTGCCTTTTGAGGCATCTGACATCACTACTGTTTTTTTTACTGGCAGGGTTGGAGACTGCTAGAGAAGAAAAGTGAGAGAAATTTGAGTTCCTTTCTGCTTCAGGACAGAGGAAGATTCTGGACCTGGGAAGGTCCAGACATGGAGACTCCATGATCATATCTCCTACACCTCTCTCACATGCAGACCTCACAGTCATATCTCCTATGCCTCTCACATGGAGACCCCACGGTCATATCTCCTATACCTGTCTCACACGGAGACTCCACGATCATATCTCCTATACCTGTCTCACACGGAGACTCCACGGTCATATCTCCTATACCTGTCTCACATGGAGACTCCATGGTCATATCTCCTACACCTCTCTCCCACGGAGACTCCACGGTCATATCTCCTATACCTGTCTCACATGGAGACTCCATGGTCATATCTCCTACACCTCTCTCACACGGAGACTCCACGGTCATATCTCCTATACCTCTCTCTTCTCTCCTAACCCACCTTTGCACATCAGAGAAACTCTTTGCTGATTCGGCCCTGCCATACACAGAAAAACCAAAGAACTTCTTTTTACTCTCATACCTGGCTTCTAAAACTATTCCCTATAGTTGTAAGTAAGCAAAGCAGGAAGAAGGAAGATATAGACACAGATATAAATATAGATATAGATGTATATTTTTTATAATGCTTTAGTTACCAAAATTAAAGAATTACTTTATGCAAGATTCTGCTACTTGTGTGTTTACCTTTCTGTAGATTTGGTAAAGCTGCCAATCAATACATATTTATCACCTACTGTGAACAAAGCAAGTCCATGGTACTTGTGAGAGTTAAACATCTTTGCCTTCAGGGACTCACTTTCCATAGTGGGACTTCAGTGCACTGTGAGGAAACTCACCCTCTCACCTGCTCCCTGCCCATCTCCAATCTATTCTCCACAGGGAAGACAGAGTCAATTCTAAAAATCCACTTTTCTGCTCCCTCCAGTGGCTCCCAGTCACCCAAATGGGAACAGCAGAAATCCTTAAGATGAGTCCAAGGTGTTACATGGGCTTTCTTATTTAGCCCAGGTAGGGAACCTGTTTCTACCATCCAGAACAGACCACAAACCAAAATGTTAATGCATGCACAGACACAAACCCAAATTTCTTCATTTATTCTATCAAAGGATAGTTTTCAAAAAAAGGGGTAAAATCATGACTTTCATACAGATATAAAATTGACACGTTAACGATTTTTATTTAACTCATTATTAATGAGGAAACCAGGAAGAGTTCAAGGAAGCACCAATTTATATGAAGTGAAGGAATGTGGAAATAGATTGTGGATGCATATAAATCAACCCAGGTGCCCATCCACGTTATGGCAGGTAATGTGGATAAAGAAAATACGGTATGTACACATCATGGAATACTATGCAGCCACAGAAAAGAATAAAGTCATTTCCCCCAGCGACATAGATGTAGCTAGAGGCCATTATCCTAAGCAAATTAATGCAAATAGAAAACCAAATATTGCATGTTCTCATTTATAAGTGACAGCTCAGCATTGGGTATACACAGACATAAAGATGGGAAAAATAGACACTGGGGACTCCAAAAGGGGAAAGCAAGTGTTGAAAAACTTACTGTTGGTTACTATGCTCACTATTTGGGTGACAAGATCAATAGAAGCCCAAACCTCAGTATCACACGACACACCCTTGTAACAACCCTGCACATGTACCCCCCGAATCTAAAACACAATTTTAAAAAATGCTAGGTTCAAATAAGGACAGAAGGGTGTTCTCCAGAAATTACAAAATTTTGTATTGGAGACACCAGGAATCTTGTTTTCCTTATTCTAGACAGGCGGTAACCATGCGACCAACGACTGGGTGCCTTCCCGGGGACCGACCTCCTAGGAGGCGGACTGGCGCGAGCTTAGCTAACCGCGGGCCGGGGCAGGCCATGGGGGCGCGTTACCTGATTGAGGAACTGGCTGGCGCGGGACTGCCGCTGACTCGCCGGGCGCCGCGCTGGTCACAGCCTCAGCTCCTCACCGGCCGCCTCACTGGGGCGATGACCGCCGGCTGCCCTCGGGGTGAGCAGGTGACTGGCGTGGTGGAGGCTGAGGAATGCGCCGCGGTTTCACCTGGCGACTGATCCAAATTGGCCTTGGATCCCGCAAGGGGCTCGGGGGGCTCGCGGGCCTGAGTGATCCAGGTGGCCTCACCTGCCTGGGCTGCCCCATGCTCCAAGTATCTGAGGGACGCCCGACTGACAGAGCAGCCCCGCTCTCCCGGAAGCCCACTTTGTGCAGTCCCGACACAGGTCCCTGCAGCCGAGGAGTACCGGGGATGCCCACAGGCCAGGCACTGCTTGTGAGGCCAGGCATCCTCCGTCAGCGCGTGGAGATGGCGGTGTGAGGGCTCCACTGCCGCCCTGGGCCACCCCACGCGCGCCTCGCACGTTCTGCGTCTACCCCAGAGCCAATCAGTGGCTGTACAGGCCTCTCTTATAGCCAATCAGCAGCTTCAGGTGCCTGCTAAGCAGCCCCTTAGCGACGCAGAGGGAGCTTTCCCCCACGAACACGTGCCTCTGGGGGCCGACACACAGCTGCCAGAGCCAATCAGGAGCAGAAGGTGCAAGTCCCGCCCCCCCACGTCAGGCCCAGAGGACTCTTAAGGGCTTGAGCCAATCAGCAGCAGTGGGTGGTGCCAGGGTTGCTTGGGAACCAATTTTCTCCTCCCCGAGGCTTTTGCTCACCATGTTCATGAAACCACGCTCCTCTCCAGGCCCGAGGACTCCGTTCCTCTTAATGAAATCTACTTTATTTTCTCACACTTTACTCACTGCACACTTTCGAACCACTTCTTGCTGTTCAGTAATATTTTTGTGACAGCACCACTAGGATACAGGCTCACTGCAGATAGAGTTTTTGCTGTGTTTTTGTTTTTGTTTTTTTTTTGTTGTTTTATCACCCCCGTTTCCCTCACGGGGCTGTGCCCTCCTCGCTGTGGCCTCCCTCGCTGCTTTGGGATGAACTTGCCTTTCAGGCAGCCCTGAATGGCCTCGCTAGGCCTCCCTTCAGCTGTGCCCTCCTCGCTGCTTTGGGATGAACTTGCCTTTCAGGCAGCCCTGCCCATCTCGCACCTCCCGGCTCACCTGTCCCACCTGCCTGTGGTGGGTGCCCCTCCAAGTCCGCCTCGCCCAGCCCAGATCCCCAGGCGGCTCCGCCCCATAGATGGGAGGCAAGTGTCCAGGGTGCAGGGGCAGTGAAGGCGTGGTCGGCTGAGGGACCTGCCCCGTTCTGGGAAGAGAGTGTGAGTGTGCAGGGAGGGGACAGCCCCGAAGATGTCAGAGGCGGGGCAGGAGCAGCACAAGTGTCCTCTGTGAGGAACCCTTCCCTTCCTTTTTCTCCTTCCATCCTCTGAGCGGCCCCATGTTACAGACTGGCCCAGACCCCTGTGTGACTCTGCGTCCACCGCCGGCCACACCAGGCTGTGCTCACAGGAACACATGGAATCCTCTCGACCACTCCATGTACTCCCTTGCCAGGGCTGCCTTGAGAAAGGAACACAGACCGAGTGGTTTCAACAACGCATTTGTTTTCCCAGCCTTCTGGAGGCTGGAAGTCTGAGACCAAGCTGCGGTCAGCGTTGCTTCCTTCTGAGGCCTCTCCGTGTGGGTGGCTTGCGGGTGGCACCTTCTCCCTGTGTCCCACGTGCTCTTTCTCCTGAGCATGTCTCCGTCCTTCTTTCTTTCTTTATTTTGAGACCGAATCTTGCTTTGTCGCCCAGACTGGAGTGAAGTGGTGAGATCTTGGCTCAATCTAGCCTCCGTTTCCTGGGTTCAAGTGATTCTCCTGTCTCAGCCTCCCAAGTAGGTGGGATAACAGGTGTGCACTACCACGTCTGGCTAATTTTTGTATTTTTAGTAGAGACGGGGTTTCACCATGTTAGCCAGGCTGGTCTCAAACTCCTGACCTCAAGTCATCTGCCCGCCGAGGCCTCCCGAAGTGCTGGGATTACAGGCCTGAGCCATCATGCTGTACCCCTTATCATCCCTTCTAATAAAGACACAACTCATGTAGAATGACAGCCCACCCTAACAACTTCATTTTAACGCAGTCACCTTTTTATAAGTCCCCGTCTCTAAATATGGTCATGTTCTGAGGTGCTAGGGGTTAGGACATCAGCATAGGAATTTGTAGGAGACACAGTTCATCCCTGACACCCACAAGTATAGACATCCAATAATGCACAGAGCAGGTAAGCCCCTTCCCAAGACAGCACCATAGGTTTTACAGTGCCCAGCTCAAGCCAGCAGCCAATTGGCTACTGAGCCTATACCCCTGACCTCTCTCTGTGAGGACTCAGATGAGGAACACCCAGGGCAGTGGGGACCACCAGGAGCTCCTTACTGAGGGCAGGACTCCGAGTGACCCTTGAGGATGGTTAGGGCTGGACACGCAGATGCTCAGGGCCTGCTCAGGAACACAGAGCATGTTGGCCACACCTGAGTGCAGAGAACCTCGCTTCCTCATGCTGAGTTCTCCCTTAGGCTGAGGGGAGGGTGCTGTGATCCCTCCATGGGATAGATGAGGAGACTGAGACTTGGAGGGAGAGGGGCCAGGACCCTCACACTCCAGAGCCAGGGCCTCCCCCAGCATCTTAGGCTCAGCCTTGTTCCCCATGCTGGGCTCCCAGGGCCTGGGCTTTACAGTCACCTCCAGGAATGCTGGGTCAGGGGGCACTAAGTAGGTTAGGAAGGCCCAGGACCACCTGTGGGACCACATACTCATGGCCCCTCAGAGTCCTGGTCCCCTCCACTCTGCCCCTGTATACCTGAGACCGAACCTTCTAGCTGCACGGGGCCCTTGGTTCCACAAGCCCTGCCTGTGTTTCCAGCACCAGGCTCCTTACTAACAGGAGCTGGGGTGGCTCAGGGCTCCTCTGCCCCACTGTTCATTAGGCAACTTCCCAAGGAAGGAGACAGTCTGTCACACTCTCCCCTTTTTCTCTACCCCCCAAAAGGAGGAGATGCTCCTGGTGTGGTTGTTGTGCTCATTCATTAAACATCACCTCCCCCACCTCGGGGAACCCCTCCCCATCTCTCATGCCTCTTGGTTCCTCCGCCCGTCCTTCCTGAGTCCCAGCCCTGGCAGAACTAACCCTCCCAGGAACCTAGAAACTATAATGGCCAGGCAGTGTCTGCTTCCCTTGGTATGAACAGTGGTGTGGGAGGGAAAGGCTGTGGGCAGAGAGCCTACAGCAGTGGGTTGGGACCTCCCTGCTGTGTGCAGCCCCCCTAAAGACCCCATCTGGAAAGTAGAATTGGCCACTCCTCAAGAGCCCTGATAGCCCTGGCAGCGTGGGGCAAAGGTCCTCTTTTGTGGTCAGTTATTTCTCTGACCTTACCCCTAGGCTTCCTTTGGGGCCTCCTCTAGGGCCCTGTGACACCAAGGCTCTGTGATTCTCACCCTAAAGAAGCCCACACTGCAGCTGCTGCCCCTGCTGTGGGCGGAAGAGTGGGCCTCGGGGAGAGGGGCCGTGGGGCTAGACTGGGCTGACCCTTGTTTTCCCACAGGGGCCCTGGCTCAGGGTATGAGATTCTGGCTGGAAGTGCCAGAGTGAGTGACGGTCCATCTTCCACCCCCATGGGTCCCTGTATGACTCTAGTCCTGTCCATGGCTACTGTCCCAGAAAGGGGATGATTTCCATCAGGATCCTCAAGTGGCCAGAAGGAATCTAGGTGGAAAAGAGCAGGAGGAGACTCAGGGTCGATTCCACCTGCTTTAGACCCCAGGCCAGAACCTGCTTCTGGATGTCAGAGATACACGGAGGGGAGACGCAGGTACAGATCTCTTTAGGGAGAAAAAAGGCATCTGATACTCAGAGGTGTTCGAGGGGTACATAGAGGGGTAGCTCAGAGCCTTCACCTTATCTACCCTCGGAGCAATGAAGGCATCTTGTTAGAGAAACCTGTATGGACTAAGAGAGCAAGGGAATTGCCAAAAGCACATAGGTGCCCTGTCTTCTGCTCCAATGTCTGACCAGGAGTCACAGCCTGGCCTTGTCCATAGGCCATTCCTAAAGGAGGACAGAAGGACAAGAAACAAAGGTCTGTCCCTCCTCTGAGTGCCTCCTCCAAGGTTGACCCAGGCTCTCTCCAGGACACCTGACGTCTTGAATATCTGACTCTCACCTAGGCCCCTGTTCTGTATGGTCAGGCCCCTCCACAGGGCTGCCGACATCTCCAAGGTCAGGGCTCTGCTCTGCATCAGCACCACGGACAGCACCACTGTCGTTGCCTGGGCAACACCAGGAGCCAGAGCCTGTCCTGGGAAGAGGGAATGCCCCCTATGGACAGTGCCCTGTTTCCTGCTGGGGTTGGTCACATGCAGAAGTCAGAACTTTGTAGCTGGCTGGCTGATGGTTTCCAGTATAGTGGGAGGGCGAAAGGAATGGAAACACAGTACCTGAGAGTCCAGGGATTCCAGAGCTCCAGGGAATTCACATTCCCATGGCTGCCTGAAAATTCCAACCATGTCCACGCTGCCCATTCCTTCCCAAGAATTCACTTCCACCTCCAAAGAGCAAGATCCTCCTTATTCCCAGTCTGCTTCCCGCTTCACAGCCACCTACCCTCTGGCATCAGAAACATCAGGTGAGTTGTCTGTCTCCCAACCCAATGTTGCTCTCCTCAAAGGCAAGGACTGGTCCTGTCCTGTTCACCCTTTGCTGGATATCTCAAGGTACAGCACAGTGCTCTTGACCTAAATGCAGAATGAATGAATGAATGAATGCATGAATGAAATTTCTTTCCTCATCTCATGTGAGAGACTTGACAGTTCTTCCCTCTCAAATTAACATCAGCTTTCCCTGTCCTAGCCTAGTCTGTCCTGGGCAGACAAAATTGATGAAGTGGCTCCTAATCAGACACTCAGGCAAGAGACAGGTCACCTGTGTGATTTGGGCAATACACTTGCTCTCTCAGCACATTCAGGCTTCTATGACAAAATACCATAAACTGGCTGACTTATAAGCAACAGAAATTCATGTCTCACAGTGCATAAGCTGGGAATTCCAAGATCAAAGTGCCAGGAGATTGGTGCCTGGTGAAGTCCTGCTTTTTCATAGATGATGCCTTCTCACTGTGTTCTCACATGGTGGAAAGCCACGCAAGCTCCTTGGGGTCTCTTTTACAAGTGCACTAATCCTATTTATGAGAACTCCACCATCTTCGAATACCATCACCTTAGAGGTGAGAATTTAACTGGAAAAGGACAAATATTTAGATCATGGCACTTGACACTGAACCCTGGTGTCTTCTACAAAATGAAGTGGGGATACATACAGGGGCCTCCCAGGTCTTCTGGGTCATAAATGGGTTATTAGAACCTGTTTTATGCTTAGATTCTCTGCAACTTTCTCCTTTTTCTACTTTCCGTTTTCCTGCTTTTCTTTCTTTCTTTCTTTCTTTTTTTCTGAGACGGAGTTTCACTCTTGTTGCCCAGGCTGGAGTACAATGGTGCGATCTCGGCTCACTGCAACCTCCGCCTCCTCAGTTTGAGTTATTATCCTGTCTCAGCCTCTCGGGTAGCTGGAACTATCGGCACCCACCACCAAGCCCAGCTAATTTTTGTATTTTTAGTAGAGACGAGGTTTCACCATGTTGGCCAGGATGGTCTTGATCTCTTGACCTTGTGATCCACCCACCTCAGCCTCTCAAAGTGCTGGGATTACAGGCATGAGCCACCGCGCCCGGCCCTTTTTCGGCTTTTCTTTGTAAATTGGGGACCATGGGAAACACATGGGCCATGGCTCAGCCTTGCTGACCACAGAGATGCTGCAGCTGCCTCTACTAGGAGAGACTGATTGGGCGAGGATAGGTGGCGCAGGATGGGGCAGTGGCAGCGGATATCAGCTGCAAATACAAGTATTGGAGATAGAGGTGTAGGTCAACTATACACACCCAAGCCCTGCACCTTCCCTTCTCAATTGTCATAGCTGATCTACTCCAGGTCATGGGCAATTGGGGGATAACATGGAATGCACAGATGCATGAAATTACATGGAAGAAAACAGACTGTAATTGTTTATGTACACAGCATCTTGAGAAAAACCTATGCAACACTATAGTATTCAAGACAGTGCACGCAGATGATAAAACTATGTAGCAAAGCAAGGAGAAAATCAGCATTCAAGTGAGACTAGGGACATCTTCAGGAGGGAGTGAGGCACGACTGATAGGAAGTGGAAACTATGAATGACATGACTTCAAGTCCTTCAGTGGGAAGAACTCAAGTAACAAACGTTTAATAAAAGAAAAGCAGAGGCTAAAAACCTGTATACCTCATGTGTACATGAGAGATAACCAGGGGGAAAGAGTAGATTTCAAAGAGGTGGCTTCGAATTCGGGCTTAAAAGCATCTTCCGCGGAAACAAAGAAAGAAGGGTGTGGGCAGGCCAGTTACTGGAAGGTGAGATAGGGAAACACACTGGGAAGGAGGAGCCAGGCTTGTTTTGCAGGTCACGTGGGTGCCTCCTCCCTTGTTGAGAGTCTGGTGAGTGCGTCGCCTTCTCTTCCTGGTACAGAAGGAGACCTCTTTACCATTGGAGATTACTTTGTAGATGTGATTTTCCCTTTTAAAAGAGTAACTTATTCCTTGATTCTCAGAGTGTCTCCTGTGTCTGTAGGCTCTCAAAATAATCTTTATGCCAAAAAGGCACACTTTGGATTGGTGTATTTTGGTCTCCTACAGCTGTATTTTGGGGTGATGTATTTTTGGTCTCTTACATTCTCATAAGGTTCAAAAGATCTGTTGTAGGTAAAGCACTCAAAACAATAATTAATACTAAACGCTCACTAACAGTGTTCTCCAATTAACTGAAACTATTTCCAGCTATTTGCACAAGTCTCACACGAAGTTTGACTTGATCTTTGGTTTGAAAGGACTGGAAAGTGAAGGGTTATGACTCCCTCTTGTGGCCATACTATGAATTACAGCCTCTGCAAATCCCCATAGAAGTTGGACCCGGCAGTGGAGAACGTACTAGCTCATTCCCTTCTCCTGTATTGAGGATCACAGGAGGTTCTCCCTTGGCTTGCTCAGTATTGGATGGGAGGTTGGTTAAAAAAAGCATCATCCCACGAACTGCTGCAGAGAAAGAAGAAGGTTTCCCATGGCACTACACTACAGGGAAGTTTTACAACAAAACCTTTCAGCACATGGGGACAAACGTATTTCCTGCATTCAAATCGAACACACATTCCTCTCCCACCTCCAGAAGAGAAGAGACTGTAACTCTGCCTGGTATCAGGAAGCACGGATGCACACGTGCAGGCTGCTCAGAGCTCCTGCAAAGTGAGAGAAGCAGACACACGCGGGAGCCTTGGCAGTGGTTGCTTCAGGAAGCGGAAGCATTCCTAAGAAAAAGACGGACAAGGGACGCCCCCTCGGGAGCAGCTTAGCAGTGTGAATTAGAAAGAATGTAGGGAAATAGCCTCCACCATTTATTTATTTGTTTATTTATTTTTTTGAGACGAAGTCTCACTCTGTCATCTAGGCTGGAGTGCAGTGGAACGATCTCGGCTCGCTGCAACCTCCACCTGCCAGGTGCAAGCAATTCTCCTGCCTCAGCCTCCTGAGTAGCTGGGATTGCAGGCACATGCCACCACGTCCGGCTACTTTTGTACTTTTGGTAGAGATGAGGTTTCATATTGACCAAGCTGGTTTCGAACTCCTGACCTCAGGTGATCTGCCCACCTTGGCCTCCCAGAGTGCTGGAGTTACAGGTGTGAGCCATTATGCCCAGCCTATGTTCCTCTGGCTGGACTGGAGGACAGTAAGGAAACAGTGCAGAGCTGATGCTTTCCAAACACAGTTGGACAGAGTCCCCTGGTCAGCAGTGAGCAGGGGATGCAAGCTCACCTCATATCATGAGCCCTAACTGCCATCAATGAACAAAAAGCTATTAATAAAATCCAAATCCTGGAACAGATCTGAGGAAACAAATGTCAACATTGACCAAGTCAATAAACATGTCAGTGTCTCTGGCCAAAGATCACCAGGTACCAGGAGCAGATGTGTAGTTGGGTTACTACTCATTGCAGTCAGGAACCATGAACACCATGAAGTGTATCAGTAAGAGGATATTAGAACTGGCTTATTGTAGGATTTGGGCTTGTGTTAGGTGATTTAGGGAAACTTTTTAAAAAGCAGTGTTTGTTTCTTTGGATGTCAGGAAGTCAGGATAATTCTAACACTGGATCTTAATACATCTAATCAAGAAGGAGAAAAAACTAGGCCAAAACTACCTTAGTCAGTTTGGGCTAGAATAAGAACTATCACAGACTGCACTTTGGGAGGCTGAGGTGGGTAGATCACTTGAGGTCAGGAGTTTGAGACCAGCCTGGCCAATATGGTGAAAGCCTATCTCTACTAAAACTACCAAAAAAAATTAGCTGTGGGTGGTGGTGGGTGCCTGTAATCCAAGCTACTCAGGAGTCTGAGACAGGAGAACTGTTTGAACCCAGGAGGTGGAGGCTGCAGTGAGTTGAGATCATGCCACTGCATTCCCAGCCTGGGCAACAGAGCAAGATTCCATTTCAAAAAAAGAAAGAAAGATCACAGACTAGGTAGCTTAAAAAACAAACATCTATTTCTCATAGTTCTGGAGGCTGGAAGACCAAAATATGAATGTCAGTACAATTAGCTTAATAATTGATTCCCTCCTCCTGGTTCACAGATGACTGCCTTCTCACTATATCCTCACATGGGGGAGAGAGAGCTCTGGTCCCTTCCTCATTCCTATAAGTGCCCTAATCCCAGCATGGGTGTTCCACTTCCATGAGCTCACCTAAATGCCATTGCCTCTCAAAGGTCTCATCTCCAAATATCATCACATTAAAAATTAGGACATCAGCCCATTGGCCAGACGTAGTGGCTCACGCCTATAATCCCAGCACTTTGGGAGGCCAAATCAGGCAGATCACAAGTTCAGGAGTTCAAGACAAGCCTGGCCAGCATGGTGAAACCCCGTCTCTACTAAAAATACAAAAAAATTATCCAGGCATGGTGGCTCATGCCTGTAGTCCCAGCTACTTGGGAGGCTGAGGCAGAAGAATTGCTTGAACTCGGCAGGTGGAGGTTACAGTGAGCTGAGATCACAGCACTGCACTCCAGCCTGAGTGACAGAGAGAAACTCTGTCTCAAAAAAATTTAGGACATTAATATATGAATTTTAGGTTAACACCAACACTCTGTCTATAGGAAAGCCTATGGTTGTAACTGGTAAATAATCATCAGTCTTTCCTGTTACCCTAGATGGGAGATATTTGGCCATTTTTCCAATTCAGACAGTGGTCTTGCTTGTGTCTATGCTGAGACATGACTACGCTGTGCTCTATTCTTGTCTTGATCCATTATCTTCAAAGAATGTCCTTGTCTGGTGTTGATGTCCTGTGCAGTGATTGACAATAAGAGTTACACCAAGACCCAGCTGTGAGTGCCAGGCCAGCTGCTGCACATTAAGGGCTGCCCCGCTATTTTGTAAAGGAAAACTTTAAAATGTAATTCGGTCTTTTTGCACTTGTAAAATGTTTTCTTCACTAGAAATTAGGTTGACGGGAGGTGGAGGTTGCAGTGAGCTGAGATTGCGTCACTGCACTCCAACCTGGGCAACAGAGTGAGACTCCATCTCAAAAAAAAGAAAGAAAAAAAAGAAAGAAAGAAAGAACAAATTAGGGTGAATCCAAGTTTCTCCTCTGGTGATATTTCACTCTCCTTCTTGCCCTGCAATGTACTATTCTGACTTGAAGGGGAAAGGACGGAGGCCCAGCTAAAAGCTCCTGCAATATACACAACCCCAACCCAGACAAAGCAAAGACATGTGGCCTGAAAAGCCCTCAGGAGCGCATTAATTGTTCTTGGTTGGAAGTCATTTCAGAATGATGCTGTAGCGAGGAGGAAGATATGGAAGCATTTTACATTTTAGGGAGGGTGAGGGAAGTGGGTGGTCATGGTGACTTTGTGCTTAAATATGCTCCTCTGCCGGAAAGTTGGATCTTTCAAAGTGCCGTAAAGAAAGCACAATCATAATTTGTAGGCACAATGAAAATGAATGCTGTCATTTGGAAGAGCAATATTTGCAAATGTGTCCAGAGCCTGGGATTCGTTCCCCTGAGAGACTCCCGTCTGCAGGACCATGGACAGCACAGGCTCCGGGGCCTGGGGCTCCACGGTGGCTTCTGCTGGGGAGTTGGAACGCCCTCTGGGGGAGGCGTCCTGAACTACAGGACAGCCCGGGGTGGGAGGAACCCTGAACCGGGTCCTGAGCTCAAAGGACCCAAAGACTCTGGTCAGGGAAGGTCCAGATCCCCCTTCTTCCGATAAATCCTCCTCGGTTCCCTCGAGGTCTCAGCTGCAGCCACTACTGGGGTCTCCATCCTCGCCGGGACCCTGGCCCTCGGCCCTCCCTCCTCAGGACACAGTCAAGCTCACACAGTTTTCTCATGGATGTGGTCAGAGAGGGGAAAGGAAGAGAAAGAATGGGGCCAGAATGCTTCCCTGGGCACCTGGAAGGAAGGAGCTGTGTCCATGGAGGACTGCAGAGGGGAGGTTTTCAGGGGAGTTGATAATTCCTAGAACCCCCCTGACATCCGAATGAGAACTGGAGGGAGACAGCTGGATGCAAATGTCTGGAGCTAAGGAGAGGGGTCCAGGCTGGAGATGTTTCAATGAACAGCTGGAGTAAAGTCATGACCACAGACGAGGAGAGAAAGGGGTGATGACAGACAGAGAAGAGGATACATTTGTCATTGATGACGTTGACAACAGCAAGGCTTTGTTTCTTGTTTACAATTAATTCATGTAGATTCCCTTGGAGTTTTTAAAACCATGTTTTGTGCTGTATTGATATATAATTGACAAGTAAAAACTGTATATATTTACAGTGCACATGATTTTTGTGAACACTACCCTCTGCAGTTTATTATTATTATCATTTACTTGACAGACAATGTGGGTTACCCCCCATATAGGTACCAAGGTAGGAGAGCTAAGCAGAATCCTGGTACAATTAGGGCCTGAAGAGTATCTCAGTTTATAGTGTTACTACGCAGTTATTTCCCTTTATATAATCCTGTCCATATAATCATATATTAGTTCATAGAATGAGTGCCTAAATAATATCTTACCACTCAGTTATTTCCATATATATATATATATATATATATATATATATATATATATATATATAAAACTATATCTTAGGTCGCAATTGGAGGAATGCCTAGAGTAGACATGGTATAGAGCATGAATTGAGGAAAAGCAGCTTATAGTCAGAGGAATGTCTGGAGCAGACACAGTTCAGAGCATGATTTAAGGGAAAAACAGTTATACCAGGACAAGAACCCATGGCCCAGGTGGCAGCGTTCAGTATTGTAAAGATACCTGATTATGGCAGGCTTGGGGCGAGAGCCACTCCTCCTGATAAAGGAATTGTAGGACCTTGCAATCCCTCGAGCATCCAAAGGCTCAAAACTCCTCCGGATAATTGCACCTTGGTTACTGTGAACTTTATCAGCTCTTCTTACTGTGCTAGCTCAAAAAGTATCCTCCTATAGAACTCATTGGAAGCTGCCAGCAAGTGGCGGTAGACCCTGACAGCTCTGTCACTGCTATGTGACTTAAGCATCCTCCTATAGATCTTCTTAGGAGTAGCATGCCCATAGATAGAAATATTGCACACTGTACCCTCTTCACTGTGCATGGCCCACCTCCATGCCTCGGTGACCTAATGGGGATGGACCCCTTACTGCATATGGCCCACCTCCATGCCTCGGTGACCTAATGGGGATGGACCCCTTACTGCACACAGCCCACCTCCTTGTCTCGGTGACCTAATGGGGATGGACCCCTTACTGCACGTGGCCCACCTCCATGCCTCGGTGACCTAATTCGGATGGACCCCTTACTGCACATGGCCCACCTCCATGCCTCGGTGACCTACTGTGAATGGACCCCTTACTGCACACGGCCCACCTCCTTGCCTCAGTGACCTAATGGGGGTGGACCCCTTGCTGCGTACTGTCCACTTCCTAGCCTAGGTGACCTAATTGGGGTGGACCCCTTGTTTTATTGCTCACGACCCTATCACTATCCTTAAAGATGACTTCACTCATTACCCTGTACCCTAACCTATACCCAATAAATACAGACGCTTCTGGACATTCAGGGCCTCACCTGTCTCCACTTATAGGTGGCGTGCCCCCCTGAGCCCAGCTGCGTTTTCCTTGTACTTCTGTGTCCTGTCTTTTTATTTCTCGGATCCTGCACCTCAGCACAGCATAAGGGACACCCCACGACCCTGTAGGGCCCTTAGCCCTACAGACAAAAATTATATGTATTAATGGTATACAACATCATGTCTTGAAATACTCTATGTTTACATGGTGGAAGGGCAAGTCTAGCTAAATAACAGGTACATTATCTCACACATTTATGAACACCACTGCACTATGAAGTAACACCCTGTAGTCATCTGAGATTGCCTTTGTAAACTAAAAATAAAATCCTGAGCACCCCCCACTGACTGAATGGACCTCTTGGCCAAAGGGACCCCAGAGAAATCTTAAAAACAGATTTCCCAGCCACGATGGGACAGGAAATCGACACACGTTATTATACGCTGCCTTTTGTAGTTTAGACACAACAACATCCAGCATTAATATTAAAATAGAGATCATAAGACTGACAGGACAGACTCTTTGTGGCAAAGAGACACCGAATTACATACAAGACCTAAAGCCATGCCAGGCAAGGTTAAATCATGCACCCTTACACTTAAAGAATAAACTATGTTCTAGCTTCTACAAGGTTTCGGTTTTTCTCCAGCAGCTAGGTAAGCACCGGCCTTGAGAGGGTCACTTGAGATGGCCACTTGTATATCTTCTTTCGATAAATATCTGTTTGGGTTCTTAGCCCTCTTTTTAATAGTTATTTGTGTTCTTGCTATTGAGTTGTTTTTAGTAGAGTTATTTGTGTTCTTGCTATTGAGTTGTTTTTAGTTTCTTTTATGTCTTGGATATTGTCTTAGTCCATTTGTTTTTCTATATTGGAATACCTGAGGCTGCATAATTTATAAAGAAAAGATGTTTATTTGGCTCATGTTCTGCAGGCTGTATGAGAAACATACAGCAGCATCGGCGTCTGGTGAGGGCCTCAGGCTGCTTCCATTCATGCCAGGAGGCGAAGGGGAGCCAGGGTGTGCAGAGATTACATGGTGAGTAAGAGAGAGAGAAGGAGACAAGAGGGAGGTGCCAGGCTCTTCTGTGCAACCCTAAAAAAAGGTTCATGTCCTTTGCAGGGACGTGGATGAAGCTGGAAGCCTTCATTCTCAGCAGACCAACACAAGAACAGAAAAACCACACACTGCATGTTCTCACTCATAAGTGGAGCTGAACGTCGAGAACACATGCACGCAGGGAGGGGAACATCACACACTGGGGCTTGTTGGTAAGCGGGGGCTTGGGGAGGGATAGCATTAGGAGAAATATCTAATGCAGATGATAGGTTGATGCGTACAGCAAACCACCATGGCATATGTAAACCTATGTAACAAACCTGCACATTCTACACATGTACCCCAGAACTTAAAGTATAAATAAAAAGAGAAAATAAATTTTAAAAAAACAACCAGCTCTCATGGGAACTAACAGCGCAAGAACTCACTCATTACCATGAGGATGACATCATGACCCAAACATCCCACTGGACCCCACCTCCACCACTGGGGATAATTTCAACATGAGATATGGAAGGGTAAAATTTCCAAACCCACACAGATAATCGCCTCTTATCTGATTTATGGTTTGCAAGCTTTTTAAAAACCAACTTTATAGGTTAGCTATTCACTCTGTTGATTGATTCCTTTGCTATGCAGAAGCTTTTTATTTTGATGCAATCTCATTTGTCTATTTCAGCTTTTATTGCCTGTGCTTTTGGGATCATATCCAAAAAAATAATTTCCCAGGTCACTGTCATGGAGCTTTTCCCTGATGTTTTCCTCTAGAAGTTTTACAGTTTCAGATCTTGTATTTAAGTCTTTCATCTATTTTGAATTAATTTTCTATATGGTGTGAGATAACTGACAATAGTAGTTTTTTCTTTTTAATTGAGACAGATGTCACTCTGTCACCCTGGGCTGGAGGTGGTGGCACAATCATGGCTCACTGCAGCCTCAACCCCATGGGCTCAGACAAACCCCCTGCCTCAGCCTGTTGAGTAGCTGGGACCAAAGGCATGTGCCACCATGTCTGACTAATTTTTTATTATTATTTGTAGAGATGCAGGTCTCAGTCTCACTATGTTGCCCAGGCTGGTCTCGAACTCCTGGGCTCAAGCAGAAGCTGACTCTCCTGCTTCAGCCTCTCAAAGTGCCTGGATTACTGGCATAAGCCACCATGTACGGCTTACAACAGCAGTTTTAATGGAGTGGTGGCAGAGGGTTTGAAGACTTAATTGGAGAAAGTTCAGAAAAACAATCAAAGGAAGGGTGGTGAGAGGAGTGAGTACAAATAGCCCTTTGAGGAGTTTTGCTGCAAAAAGAATTGGAGAAATGGATGTGGAGAAGGAGGACTTTTGTCCGTCCCTTCTCTGCGATCTCCAGAGGTGCTCAATGAATTCAACCCGGTTTTAGTCTCCTATGGCCTCCATGGCAATTTACCACGAACTTGATGTCTTAAAAATGAAGATATTGGCCGGGTGCAGTGGCTCACACCTGTAATCCCAGCACTTTGGGTCGAAACAAGCAGATCACGTAAGGTCAGGAGTTTGAGGCCAGCCTGACCAACATGATGAAATCTCATCTCTACTAAAAATACAAAATTACACACCTGTAATCCCAGCTACTTGGGAGGCTGAGGTGGGATAATCCCTTCAACCTGGAATGTAGAGTTTGAAGGCTGAGATAGTGCCATTGCACTCCAGCCTGGGCAACAAGAAAAAAACTCTGTCAAAAAAAAAAAAAAAAAAAAACAAGATATTGTTTCTCATAGTTCTGGGAGCCAGAAATTTGAAATTAGTATGGCTAGGCAGAAACCCTCCAAGATTCAAAAGAATCCATCCCTTATTTCTTCCAGATTATTGCAGCTGGTGTCATTCCTCAGCTTCTGGCTGCACCACTCCTATCTCTGTCTCTGGATCACGTAGCCTCACACCCTTTTGTATGTGTCACGTCTCCATCTGCCTCTCTCTTATTGGATGCTTGTGATTAGCTTTGGGAGTCAACTACATAATCCAGGAAGATCGCCATCAGTCAAGATCCTTAAGAGAATTAAATCTATAGACACTTTACTCATAAGGTAATATTTATAGGTTCAAGGAATTAATATCTAGATTTCTTGGGGCAGAGGGCATTGTTCAGCTTACTGAGCTGCCCATGTGACCTTCCTCCCCGCTAGGATGCCCCCATCTGACCTCCAGACCTTGACTTTTTATCATCTTTGCTTTGCTCCTCCATATGCTGACACACTAGTGGGTCACCTCCTGTATGATGTATACTCAGGGAAATAAGAACCTGTGGTTCTGTAAATAACAGTAATAATAATAAATTGTTAAGACAGCCAAACAAAAAGTTACAGACTGGGAGAAAATATCTGAAAATAGGATCTGATGAATGACTTCTCTCTGTTGTCAGTAGGCCAGTTCAGGTTCTTAACTTTGCTGCCCAAAAGAATTTGAGAGTGAGTCCAAAGTAAGAGTAGGCAAAGAAGTTTATTGCAAAGTGAAAACACACTCTAAGAGGCAGAGCAGGCTGTTCAAAGCTAGAGACATCACCTAATGCCTTAAAATAAATCCCTTTATGGGAGCTGTACATGCATATTCATAAAGTACTTGTGAGGTCAATTATGTGAAGGTAGACATGTGGTTGGTGCATGCACTCAGCATCGACATGCTCTAACACAAATTGCATGCATCATTATTGTACAAAATCTCTACCTCGGAGTGTGTTTTTTACCACCAAAATGAGGAAAAGGTCACTATAAGCTAAATGTTGAACCCAGCTGCGCATGGAAGACCCTGAAGAAGTTCCTAATCCCCTCACCCAAGGCAGGAATTTGTAGCTAATAGCTTCTGGGGCTTTTGGTACTGACTGGCTGGAGACTGGGGAAGCTATATTATGAAGAAGTGGCTTTTGTTCTCATTCCCAGGCCACATTGGGTACAGGAACTTGTAACCATCTGGTGGTGGGCCAGTCCTGTAGGATTGCTTATCTTGCAAAAGAGTTAAATGCTGATGCGCAAGAGTGCAAGTGAAAGGAGGCCGCTGTGAAAGGGGCCTGTGTGGCTTCACACAAAGGAACCTATCAGTATGGCCTCTGAACCCTACGTTTATCCTGCCTCATATCCAAAATATATCAAGAACTGGATGGTCGTGGTGGCTCATGTCTGTAATCCCAGCACTTTGGGAGGCCGAGGTGGGTGAATCACTGGAGGTTAGGTGTTTGAGACCAGCCTGGCCAACATGGTGAAACCCCATCTCTACTAAAAATACAAAAATTTAGCCAGGCGTTGTAGCATACTCCTGTAATCCCAGCTACTAGGCAGGCTGAGACAGGAGATTTGATTGAACCTGGGAGGTAGAGGCTGCAGTGAGCCAAGATCGTGCCATGGCACTCCGGCCTGGGTGACAGAGTGAGACTTGGCATCAAAAAAAAAAAAAAAAAAACTGAGGTGGTCAGATCATGAAGTCAGGAGATCAAGACCATCCCGGCCAAGATGGTGAAACCCCGACTCTACTAAAATACAAAAAAATTAGCCAGATGTGGGGGCAAGCACCTGTAGTCTTAGCTACTTGGGAGACTGAGGCAGGGGAATTGCTTGAATCCGGGAGGCGGAGGTTGAAGTGAGCTGAGATTGAGACACTGCACACCAGCCTAGTGACAGAGCAAGACTGTCTCAAAACAACAACAACAACCAAACAACTATATATATATCAAGAACTCTCAAAGCAAAAATGTTAATGAACAACAACAACAGCAACAAAAGTCCAGTTTGGGGCTTTTTGTTTTTATTTTTATCCATTTATTTTACTTTTTGAGATAGGGTCTCTTACTCTGTCACCCAGGCTGGCGTGTAGTGGTGCAACCTTGGCTCACTGCAACCTCGACCTCCTGGGCTTAGGTGATCCTCCCACCTCAGCCTCCTGAGTAGCTGGGACCACAGGCATGGCGATCACACCTGGCTAATTTTTGTATTCTTTGTAAAGACAGGGTTTCACCATGTTGCCCAGGCTGGTCTCAAACTCCTGGGTTGAAGTGGTCTGCCCACCTCAGCCTCCCACAGTGCTAGAATTACAGGTGTGAACCACCAGGCCCGAACCCAGTTTTAATTTTTAAAAGCAGCTACTCAACAACAAAACCCAAATGATATTATTAAAAATGGATGATGAGTATGAATCACACAAAAAAAGTACAAACGGCCAATAAGCACAGAAATAGTCAACAACACTAGTCACAAGGGAAAGCAAATCAAAACCATAACATCAAGACATCATGTTGTACACTTTCAATAGATACATTCAATAAACAGCAAGAGCAAAAACAACCACGGTTTAAAACAATACCAATCACGACAGCTGTTATTTTAAAACATGGGCAAGGACAAGTGCTGCAAGAATGTGGAGAAATGAGAACTCTGGTGTATTTCTAGTGAGAAAATAAAATAGGAAGCTGCTATAGAAAGCAGTAGAAGGTTCAAAAAGTTTCAACAAAATAGAATAAAAATAGAATGATCACATGATGCAGTAGTTACACTTCTGGGTATACACCCAAAAGGACTGAAAGCAGAAATTTGAGCAGATTTTTATGCAACTATGTTCACAGCAGCATATTCACAACAGCTCAAAGGTAAAAGCAACCCAAGTGCTCAACAGACAAATGGATAAACAAAATGTGTTATATATACAGAGTGGGATATTATTTTGCCTTAAAATAGCAATACTACTTTAAATTAAAATAGCTGACACATTTTGCAACATGGATGAGCCTTAAATATATTACATTAAGCCAGTCACAACAGGACAAACACTCTGTGATTTCATTTATATGAGGTGTGTAGACTAGGCACATTCACAGCCACAGAAAGTAGAACCATGCTTGCCAGGGGATATGAGTTAACACTTAATTGATATAAGAAGAGAAATTATTAGAACAGAACTGGCCCACCAACAACAGCTAGAAGTCATTCACCAGATAGCTATTTTCAAGATGCTGAAACAAGGTTTCAGTTTGGGAAGAGGAAGACATTTCAGGAGATTAATGGTTGTGTTAGCCTATTCTTGCATTGCTATAAAGGAATACCTGCGTCTAGATAATTTATAAATAAAAGAGGTTTAATAGGCTCAGAGTTCGGCAGGCTGTACAGAAAGCATGGTGGGAGCTTCTGCTCGGCTTGTGGTAAGGCCTCAGGAAAATTACAGTCAAGGCAAAAGGTAGAGGAGGAACAAGCGTTTAATGCGATAAGAGAGTGGGAGCAAGAGAGAAGTGGCGGAAGGTGCCACACACTTTCAAACAGCCAGATCTTGTGAGAATTCACTATCTCGAGGATAGCACCAAGCCATGAAGAATCCACCCCAGTGACCCAAACGCCTCCCACCAGGCCCTACCTCCAACATAGGGGATTACATTTCAACATGAGATGTGGAGGGCCAAATATCTAAACCATATCCATGGTGGTGATTTACAACAATGTGACTATACTTAATGCCACTTACCTGTATGCTGAAAAAAGGTTCAAATAATAATTTTTTGTTTTGCTGCATATTTTACCATGATTTTCAAAAAGCAATTGAAGATTTGATCAGGCACATCACGAAAACAGAAAAATGAACGGCAAACAAGCCCAGGAAAATATGCTCAATATCATTTGCCATTAAGTAATCATGGATTAGAACCAGAATGAGGTAGTATTACATGTCTAATAGAATGACCAAAAAAACAAAACAACAGTAAAGTTTGTTTTCAATTCTGCTAATATCAAGTGCTAACAAGGATGTGAAGTGCCCAGACTCATATCTACTGCTGGTGGGACTACAAAGTGTTATATTCACTTAACAATTTGGCAATTTCATATCAATTTAAACTCACACCATATAACCAAGCACCTGGCTCCTAGATATTTATCCGACAGAAATAAAACTTATGTCCGCGTACAGAAACCTACATGTCAATGTGTTTTTGTTTGTTTGTTTGTTTGTTTTGAGACGGGGTCTCACTCTGTCACCCAGGTTGGAGTGCGGTGGTGCAATCTCTGCTCACCGCAACTTCTACCTCCCAGGCTCAAGCAATCCTCCCACCCCAGCCTCCCGAGTAGCTGGAACCAAAGATGCACGCCACAACACCCAGCTAATTTTTTGTATTTTTGGTAGAGATAGGGTTTTGCCATGTTGCCTAGGCTGGTCTCAACCTCCTGAGTGCAAGCTATCCTTTTGCCTCAGCCTCCCATACCGCTGGGATTACAGGCGTGCGCCACTGCAACCGGCCCATGTCAATATTTATAGCAGATTTATTTCACAACCACAAAAACCTGGAAACAATCTGAATCTTCTTTAACTGGTAAATGTCTACTAAGAATCCACCAAAACCTTCAGTCAGCAATCCACCAGTCAGCAATTAAAGAGAACAATTATTGATGTATTCGCCCAATCACAGGGCTGAGCCAGAAATGCATTATGCCAAGCAAATGAAACAAGGATTTAAGGGCAACATTTGGTATGATTCCATATATATGGCATTCTATAAAAGGCATATCAATATGGATGAAGAAGAGATCAATGTCCTTTTAGGAGTTAAGGGCAAAGAGAGGGTTGACTACAGCAGCAGGGTGGACCGCAGGAGGAAGTATTGTAGGTAATGACAATCTGCTGAGTCTTGATAGTAGTTTTGGCTACATAGCTATCTACATCAGTTGGCCACATAGAATTGTACATGATAAAGACTGAATCCAACTGTATCCAAATTTAAATAAAATTAAAAATTGGGCCGGGTCTGGTGGCTTGCGCCTGTAATTCCAGCACTTTGGGAGGCCAAGGTAGGCAGATCACGAGGTCAGGAGTTCGAGACCAGCCTGACCAACGTGGTGAAACCCCGTCTCTACTAAAAATACAAAAATTAGCTGGGTGTGGTGGCATGCGCCTATAATACCAGCTACTCAGGAGGCTGAGGCAGGAGAATCGCTTGAACCCAGGAGGCGGAGGTTGCAGTGAGCCAAGATCATGCCACTGCACTACAGCAACAGAGCAAGACTCTGTCTCAAAAAATAGTAATAATAATAAAACAAATGGAAAAGCATGAGATACTATTAAATTCTTACTAGAAGTATCAAAATATAAAGAGTGAAAATACCAAGTATTTACAAGGGTATGGAACTACTGGTATTCTGGCACATGACTGGAAAAAGTGGTAAAAGTCAAATTATTTTTGGACAAATTTGGCAATTTCTACCAAAATTAAACATACAAGTAGGGTTTGGTCTTATCATTCCTCTTCTTACGCATACTCATGAGGATAAAAATATGTCTATAAAAAGACTTACGTGTGAGTATCATTAGTGAAAAAAATGGGGAAGTCTCAAATGTGTATCAGTAGGTGAATAAATGTAAGGCTATAGTACATCCATATAATGGGATGCTATTTAGCAATATCACACTGTGAACTACAGGTACATACAACTTAGTTCAGTCTCAAAAAATACGCTGAGTGTCAGAAATACAGACAGAGGTGAGGACATTTCTTCCTAGGAAATTTTGAAATAGGCAAAAGTGACACACCATGAGAGAGAGCATATTGGTGGTTGCCTGGCACAAGAGGTGGGAATGATGAACTACAAAGAGGTTAGGTAAAGTCCTTGGTGTAGTAGAAATGTTGTGTATATTACTGTGGCAGTCACAATAGGGCTGTACACACTTGTCAAAACTCATGGAAACAAACACTTCAAGCAGGTGCACATTATTTCAAGCAAATTATACCTACTTCATCATAGTTCATTAGTAAATTGTACCTTGTTCATTAAACAAGCACAATAAGACTCACATAGTCACATGTATCCCTCTAATCCATGAACATGGTATAATTTTTTACTGTTAAAACTAAATATACTGGATATTCTATTATATGCATATACTATATTTTAAAATAATATACAGCAAGACATTATTTATTGGGGACTCAATTCCTTATATATAAAAAGAGGATGAAAATAGCTCTCTATGGTAGGTAGGATGAATGAACATTTTTCTAGATACTACTGTGTATAGAGATTTTACCTGTATATGGTTGCAAATACTATTACGTCTTAGGCATTGAGGATCTGCCAGATGCATACCACACAGAGTAAAATGAAAAACCATATAAGCTGAAGCTAAATTTTAATTTTGTCTGTACATTCCACTGATGTCTGGAAATATTATCTCTTTGGGTTACATTTAACAATGAGAAGCATATTTTTACATGAAAGCTAATCTCTATGGTGAGCCCCATAGAAAAAAAAATTGCTCCGTCCCCACTGCAGGGAATGGCAACACTGATGGAAAAGAAATTTTTTCTGCATTTATTCATAGAAGCTTTTGTTTTACATGAAAGTACTGAATATTTTTTATTTTGGAGATGTCACTGAAACATTGCAAATCAGTGTCCTAACTGCCAGGTGAAGAAAATCGTATTTCCTTAAAATACCTAATATGCTACCATGATGTATGACAGTCACCAGCATCCACAGTTGTAAAGCCAGACAGGATTTGTGTGTGGTGAATGGGAGGCTATGGATGGGGAGTATCTAAAGGGTGGGGACCAGGTGAGTAGCATCTCTTCTTGCCTCCAGCTCCATTGACATATAGATGCTTGCTATAGCTTTGGTGAATAAATGAATGTATGAATGGATAGCTGCCACCTTTACTGCACCTAGGACCCTTCTTCATTTCTTCTGCCCCAGACACTTAAACGAACCCTACAGAAACCTATATCCTGCAGGGCAGACTACCCTACAGGTCAAAAAGAGACTGAGATTTGGGCCAGGCCAGGACTGACCAGCTTCCTCGTGTAAACAATTGTGCACAGAAAAGCACCCCAGAGTGGAAGGACTTTAGACATGGGTGTCCCATGCCTCAGATGACACCAGAGGTATAGGTCCAGGCTCTGGTGCTCCTGGGAGGCAAGACTCAGGTTCTGCTTCATTTCCTCCCCTCTCTGGGCAGGTCTCTGGCATCTCTGGCCCATGAGGGATCTGTCCAATCTGTGTGGAGGAAATTAGTTCTGAGCAAGTGTGGGTCTGAGATTCCTGTGCAGGTTTGAGGTCTCCTGCTCCTCCCCAGCTTCCCTTTCAGTCCTGCAGCCCTTCCCCTGCACTTCCTTCCTCTTCTCTGCTATACAGGAAGCCCAGGAGGTCTCTGCCTCAAAATTGTCACTGCTGCTGCTGCCCCTGCTGTGGGCAGGTGAGTGGCTGCAGGGAGAGGGGTTGTGGGGCTGGGCCAAGCTGATCCTCATTTCCCCACAGGGGCCCTGGCTAAGGATTCAGGATTCTGGTTGAAAGTACAAGATTCAGTGACAGTGCAGGAGGGTCTGTGTGTCCTTGTGCCCTGCACTTTCTCCTTCCCATCCTACTACCTCAGGAATAACCCAGTTCATGGTTACTGGTTTTGGAAAGGAGCCACTGTATCCCTGGACTCTCCAGTGGCCACAAGCAACCCAGATCGAGAAGTACAGGAGGAGACCCATGGCCGATTCTGCCTTCTTGGGGATCCCAGGAAGATCAACTGCTCCCTGAGCATCATAGATGCCAGGAGGAGGGACAATGGTTCATACTTCTTTCGGATAGAGACAGGAAGTACCAAATACAGTTACATATCCACCCAGCTCTCTGTGCACATGACAGGTGAGGCGCGGGCTCCAGAAGCGGCCACAAGGGGAGTTGAAGGGTACTACAGGGCAGAGCTGGGATGGAACCCTGGTACTGGGAGGGGTTCCCCAGAGGAAGTGTGTGGAGGGCAGGAGACATGATGCTGAATCTCAGAATCTCAATCATGGAGGTACTCAAACACCTTAAGAGGACCTGGAGCCAGGCAAGGAGCTCAACTGGTGGTAGAATCCCACATGGCTCATTCATAGTCAGGCCTGAGTCTATCCCAACCATAGGCCAAATGCCAGGGTGGAGAGGTTTCTGTTATGATCAATGAGATCTTGAGGGCTAGGTCTGCTCTCTCCACCACAGTTCTTATCAGCCCCTTTGCAATGCACAGGGAGCTGAGTGTGCTGCCCTTGCACCCCAGGCTGGCCACACTCATATGCCTTAATATCTTCACTCAGTGTGAGGTCCTACAGGAGGAAGGTGGTAAGGGCAGCAGCGGCTGTGGAGGCTACAGACAGTCATGGGCTAATGTCTCAGGTGAGTGTTGGGGACATCTTATCCTCCAACATCCTACTGGATGACTTCTCTCAATGGTTCCCAGGATTGGTACATTCAGCATGGCCAAAGTTGAACCTCCCATCTCCCTCCCCAAATGCACTTCTCTGCAGCCTCATCTCTAAAGTCAGAACCAGCCTGTGGGTCTCCACCTTGACCTCCTTCCCTTCTCCAGATCCCATAAATCACTCACTCTTATCCCCCCTTCTCCAAAGCAGGGTTCATTTGATGCCCTTTCTCCATCCTGACCCTGATTATGCCTGGGGCCTCACCTCTTCCCTGGTCACTGAATTATCCTCTCTTTTGCCTCCATCTCTCCCCAACACAGACTCCAGACTGTTTTCAGATGCCTTCTCTTCTAGTTCCTCAAGTCTGAACAGACTTGTCTCCTTGTTTCCTCTCCATTGCTGGAGAATGCCACTATCTGCACTGAAGGCCTTGCATGCTCTGTCCTCTGCTGGACTCTCCTTCTGATCCCTCCTTTCCTTGTGTCACCCAAAGTCTCCCCACACCCACTGGGTCAAGTCTTCTATGAGACTGACCCTCTCTGAGACTTTGCAATGTATAGTTCCGTTTCCTAAAAAGTCCTTCCCTCCTATTCCTGCCAAACCGTGTTCTGATGGTCCTTCAGGCCCAGTCTTAAATGTCACCCATGGGTGTGTGTGTGTTTCTTGTATGATATTGAGGGAAGGAATGACATTTATTCATTAATCCATAGATTCTTTGGTAAATAAACTGAACACCTACTATGCACCAGTATTGTTGTAGGTGCCAGGGGATCAGCAGCAGAAATAGCCTCAGAAATCTCAGTATTAGGAAGGTATTCTGGAGGTAAGATGGACAGAATAAAAAAGAAAAAAGCAATAGAAAATATTTAACTATATAGGATGGCAATATACGTTTAGAGAAAAATCATGCAGGGAAAAAAGCATACGATAGATTGGGGAACCATCTCTTTACCTGATAACGGGAAGAGATGGTATTTTTGCTAAGCATCCTAGGAAGAAGGAAAAGGAGGGACAGCAAATGCATTGCTTAGAGGCAGCAGTAGGCTTGAGCTCTGTGAACACGCCTAGTAACCCATGTCTGAGAGCAGAGGGAGGCAGAGGAGCTGAGCAGCTGGAAGGACAGTGCAGGCCACACAGGAACCTAGAGCCTCTGTGGAGAGGAGAGACTTGACTGGACTGTCACTCTAACAGGATCCCTTGGCCGCCCTGGTCAGCGTAGGCCTGAGTGGGTAAAGACACCCACAGACAGACTGGGACAGCACTGCTGGATCCTCCAGGAACAGAGATGGGGGCTTGAACCAGAGAGGCAGTGTTGGAGTGAGGACGTGTTTTTGGATGTATGTGGACGGCCAAGCTCACAGGGTTTATAATGGATATAGTCATCGAAGGGAAGGGAAGAACATGGATAAAGCCAGAATGTTCCTCTGAATATCTCACTCTTTTGAATTGCCAATGTCTTTTTTTTTTTTTTTTTTTTTTTTTTTTTTTTTTTTTTTGGAGACAGAGTTACTCTGTTGCCTGGGCTTAAGTGCAGTGGCGTGATCTTGGCTCACTGCAACCTCCACCTCCCAGGTTCAAGTGATTCTCCTGCCTCAGCCTCTCGAGCAGCTGGGATTACAGATGCTTGCCACCATATCCAGCTAAATTTTTTTGTATTTAGTAGAGATTAGATCTCACCATTTGGTCAGGCTGGTCTCGAACTGCTGACCTCAAGTAATCCATGCATCTTGGCCTCCCAAAGTGCTGGAACTACAGGCGTGAGCCACCACTCCCGAATTCCAATGACTATTATTCCACACTCTATGCCCATGTATACACATTATTTAACTTCCTTTATACATGAGGATGTCTGATATTTGACTTTCTGCTTCTGAATTATTTCACTTAGGATAATAACCTTCAGTTCCAACCATGTTGCTGGAAAAGACATGATTTCATTCTTTTTCACAGCTGAGTACTATTCCATCATATAACCCCCATTTTCTTTATCCAATCATCCGTGGACAAGCATTAGGTTGATTCCATATCTTTGCTGTTGTGACTATCATTGCTGAAAACATACCAGTGCAGATATCTTTTTGATGTAATAGTTTCTTTTCCTTTACCCAGTAGTGGGATCCTTGGATCAAATGGTAGTTCTATTTCTGGTTATTTGAGAAATCTCTCTACTGTTTTCCGTAGAGGTATAATAATTTACCTTCCCATAAACACTGTATAAGCATTCCCTTTTCTCCATACTCTCACCAACATCTGTTATTTCTTGACTTTTTAATAACAGTCATTTCATCTGGTGGAAGAGGATTTCTCATTGTAGTTTTAATTTGCATTTCTCTGATGATTAGTGATGTTGAGCACTGTTTCATATGCTTGCACTTGTATGTCTTCTTTTGAAAACCACCGATCCATGTCCTTTGCCCACTATGTAACGGGAATATTTGGTTTTTGTTATTAAGCTGTTTCAGTTTCTTGTACATTCTGGATATTAGCCTCTTGTCAGATTCACAGTTTGCAAATATTGTCTTCCATTCTGTAAGCTGTCCCTTCACTGTACTGACTTTTTCTATGCTGTGCAGAAACTTTTAGGTTTAATTACATCCCATTTATCTATTTTTGGTTTTGTTGGATTTGCTTTGAGATCTTAGTTGTGACTTATTTGCCTAGGCCAATATCCAGAAGAGATTTTCCTAGGTTTTCCCCAGTATTTCTATAGTTTCAGGTCTTACATCTTTTAGTCCATCTTGAGTTCACTGTTGTGTATGGTGAGAGATAGGGGTCCACTTACATTCTTCTGCATATGACTATCCAATTTTCTCAGCACCATTTAATTAATAAGGTGTCCTGTCCCTGATGTATGTTTTGTTGACCTTGTCAAAAGTCAGGTAGCCATAAGTACACGGGTTCTCTATTCTGTTTCACTAATCTATGTGTCTGTTTTTATACCAGTACCATGCTTTTTTGGTTACTATAGCCTTGTAGTGTAATCTGAAGTCAGGTAATGTGATGCCTTCAGCTTTGTTCTTTTTGCTTAGGATTGCTTTGGTTATTTGGGTTCTTTTTGTTTCCATATGAATTTTAGGATTTTTTTCTAATTATATGAAAAATGACATTGGTATTTTGATAGGGATTACATTGAATCTGTAGATTGGTTTGGGCAGTATGGTCGTTTTAATGGTATTTATGCTTCCAATCCATGAGCATGGGATGCTCCATTTTTCCATTCATCTGTGTCATCTACAACTTCTTTCATCAGTATTTTGCGCTTTGCCTTGTACTGATCTTTCACCTTCTTGGTTAAATAAACTCCTAGGTATTTTTTCTGTTGCAATTGAAAATGGGATTGACTTCTTGATTTTTATTCTGTTAGATTACTGTTGGTGTATAGAAGTGCTACTCATTTTTGTACATTGATGTTGTATCCTGAAATTTGACTGAATTTATTTATTAAATCTAGGAGTCTTTTCAAAGAGTCCTTAGGGTTTTCTAAATTTAAGATCATATTGTCAGCAAACAGATATAATTTGACTTCCTCTTTTCCAATGTGGATGCCTTTTGTTTCTTTCTCTTGCCTGATTAATTGCTCTAGCTAGGACTTTCAATATTAGGTTGAATAGCAGTGATGAGAGTGATCATCCATCCTTGTCTTATTCCAGTTCTTAGGGGGAATGCTTTCAGATTTTCCCCATTCAGTATGATGTTGCCTGTGGGTTTGTCATAGACAGCTCTTATTATTTTGATATACATTTCTTCAATGCCTAGTTTGTTGAGGATTTTTATCATGAAAAGATGTTGGATTTTATCAATAGTGTTTTCTTTGTCTAGTGGGATGATTATATGGTTTTTGATTTTAATTATCTCAATGTGATGAATCACATTTATTGATTTGCATGTGTGGAACACTCCTTGTATTCCTGGAATAAAACCCACTTGATCATGATGAATTATCTTTTTGATGTGCTATTGAATTTGCTTTGCTAGTATTTTGTTGAGGATTTTTGCATCTATATTCATCAGGATACTGGACTGTATTTTTCTTTTTTCATTGTGTCCTTGCCAGGTTTTGATACCAGGGTGATAATGGTTTCATAGAATGAGTCAGGGAGGATCCTCTTCTCCTGAATATTTTGGAAGAGTTATTCTTTGTACATTTGGTAGAATTTAACTGTGAAACTAACTGATCCTGGACTTTTATTTGTTGAGAGATTTTTTTTTAAATTGCTGATTCAATCTCATTACTTGTCACTGGTTTGTTCAGCATTTCTATTTCTTCCTGATTCAATCTTGGGAGAATCTTATGGTTCTAAGAATTTATGCATTTCCTCAAGGAAATGTTCTCTCGATGTTTTGAAACTAAAGATATTATTCTCTCACAGTTCTAGAGGCTTACAATTTGCAATTAGTAAGGCTGGGCAAAAATGAAGGTGTTGGTTGGACTACAACACTCCAGAGACATGAGAGGATTCATCCCTTGCTACTTCCAGATTATTACAGCTGGTGTCATTCCTTGACTTTTGGGCAGACCACTCCTATTTCTGTCTCTGGGCCACATGGCCTTAACTCCTTCTGTGGGTATCTCTGCTTTTCTCTTATCAGGACTCTTGTGATTAGATTTAGGGATCAACTGCATAATCCAGGATTTCCACTGGTCAAGATCATTAATTTAATTAAATTTGTAAGAACACCTATAAGGTAACAATACAGGTTCAAGAAACTAAGACCCAGATTTCTTTGGGGGTCATTATTCAGATTAATGAGCTGCATGTGACCTTCTGCCCCATAGGAGGCTGCCATCTGCCCTCCAGACCTTGCCTTCCCTTTATATTATTTTCTCTGTTCTTCCCAGTCCTGACACACTAGTGGGCCAACTCATGTAAAATGCATTTATGGGAATTTTGGCCTACTTATCAATGTAAAAGATACTGATAAGACAGCCAAAAGATAAGTTACAGACTAGGTGATAACACCTGAATATAGGTATCTGAGGAAAGACTTGTATCCAGGATATATCAAGGACTCTAAAAAATAAATAAATAAGTAAACCACAACAAAAAAGGCCCACCCTTCAGCCCCACAGGGACCACTGCAGCCCCCAGGAGCATAGAGAGTCTTCCCAGGCTCTCCGAGGCATTTGGGGCTCACCTTTTCCACAAGCTCTTGATTTCTCCGGTACAGTGCTTGCTTCTCCTCCATCCACTTCATGTCCTTAAAAATGGAATAGAAAGAAATAAAAACACTGCTACAGGAGCTCATAAACCAACGTTTAAACTGTGATGTAGCAGAGCACCAAAGATCAGCCCGGCCAACGTGGCAATGCCCCTCAACCACCTATAAAACAAACTGGTTTTATACCAATTTGTATAAAACCATGTATGTAAAGACTTGTACTTGAATACCTATAGAGAGAAAACTGGAAAATCCTTGTCCATCACTAGGTGAGAAATAAAACATTATAGTATACACATAAATGGAATACTACTTAGCAATATCACATTGTGACATACAGATACGAACAACAACCTGGCTCAGTTTCAAAAAATATTATGCTGGATGAAAGGATATAGAGACAAATTAGTGCATCCTAGGAAATTTTCAAATAGACTAACTCACAATGAAAGAGGACATATCAATGGTTGTCCAGCATAGGAAGGGAAGAAAAGCCCTTGGCATGCTAGAAACGTCTATCTGCAGCGTGGTGAGTATGTGCATTTCAAGTAAGTGTGCTTTATTTCATGCTCACACCTAATTAAGTTCATTAAAGAAACACAGTAAGGCTCACATATTCACATTTAATCTCTGGTCCATGGACACAGTATGACTTACTTTATTGTTAAAACTAAATGTGGCTGGGCACAGTGCTTCACGCCTGTAGTCAAAGCACTTTGGAGGCTGAGGTGGGAGGACTGCTTGAACTCAGGAGTTCAAGACCAGCCTGGGGGAACAGAGCAAGACCCCATCTCGCCTAAAAAAAATAAAAACAAAAAATTACTGCAGTCTGGTAGTATGTGCCTGTGGTCCCAGCTACTAGGGAGGATGAGGTGGGAGAATCACTTGAGTCAAGAAGGTCAAGGCTGCAGTGAGCTGTGATCATACCAGTGCACCCCAGCCTGGGCAACAGAGCAAGACCCTGTCTTTTAAGAAAAAATACAGTAAATGTACTGAATTTTCCATGATATGCCACATGCTAAATATTTAAATAACTTATAACAGATATTATTTACTAGAGACTTCAGTTATATATCAAATTTATATCTGATATTTATATCTGATATATCAGATATTATTTACTGGAGAAATTTATGTCAGATATTATTTAATGGAGACTCAATTTGTTATATATCAAATGAGGAGGCAGGATGAATGAAGAGTTATCTAGATACTATTGTGTGCAGGTATTTGACAAATGTATGGTGACAAGTACTAATACTTGAGTACCAGGTATCAAGGGTTTGTTGGGTGCATACTGCACAGAGTGATATGGACAAGCATGTGGCTGGACCTAAAGTTTAATTTTCTCTGTACATTCCATTCATGTTGTCTGGAAATATTATGTCTTTGGGCCATATTTAACTGTGAAAAGCAGATTTTTACATGAAGGAAAATGTTAATCCATATCATGAGCCTCCAAAAAAAATTGCTTCTGCCCACACTGCGCCAAATGGCAGCAAATGGAAAAGAAGTTTCTTCTGCACTGGTTCATAGAACATGTGTTCTCCCTTTTGTTTTACAGGAAGATGCCCATGATTATTATTTTGTAGATGTCATTGACACTGTGCAAATCAGCATACTAGCTGCCAGGGGAAAATTCCATAGTCATATTTTTTTTAATTCACAATATGTTACTATAACACATGGCAAATTCCCCTTTTCACAGCTGTAAAGCCAGACAGTGTGTGTGTGTGGTGAGGACAGGAGGCTATGAATAGGGAGCATTTCAAGGGCAGGAATCAGGTCAGTGGTATCTCGTCTCAAGCCTCACCTATACACAAAGGTTCACTGTAAGAATTAAATAAAGGGGGGAAGAAACATGAAAGGTGGCTCACCAGTCAAGACAGGTTTTCAAGAAAACAAACTTGAGAGGAGCCTCTGGCCGAGTTAGGTCAGAGACACACTCTCTTACAGACTAAGAGTTTTTAAGGATTTAGGGTGGAGAGTTTGTCAGAGGCTTGGACTGCTTCTGTGTTTCTTTGTTGTGCTTATCTAGGAAGGAGAGTTGTGTGTCTTCCCATACATCTTTCTGGAGCTACAGGCATACACCCTGAGCTTCCCTATCTTAGTGCACCTGAAGGGAAAGGAATGTGCTTATTAAGGCCCGACGTTTTACTACAGCCCATTGTATGAGGGTTAAGTTTGGCAGTTACCCAAGAGACTTTCCCCCCCAGCTCTCTCTGTGCCCTAGCTGTCTTACCCGTGTTTTACTGTCTGCTCTTTCTGGCTGCTTGTAGTTAGAAGAGAAGTGATTTTCTTGAAATGCATGAGGCTAGAAAGGGAGCTGGAACTTAAAGTGGTGGCGTTTGTCCAAGATGACGGTGCTTCTGATCTGTCACTCACTATATCTTGAGCGAATGAATAAATAAATAAATGGCTGCCACCTTCAGTTTACCTAGGACTCTTCTTCATTGCCTGCCCCAGACACTCACATGAACCCTATAGAATCCTACATCCTGCTGGACCGATCACCTCATGGGTCTAGGTGAGGCTGTGACTCAGGCCAGACTGCAGTGACCAGCCCTGGTGTAAACAGTTGTGCACAGAAAAAAGCACCTCAGAGTGGAAGGACTTCAGACATGGGCATCCCATGCCTCAGATGTCACCAGAGGTACTGGTCTAGGCTCTGGTGCTCCTAGGAGGCAAGACCCAGATTCTGCTCCATTTCCTCTCCTCTCTGGGTGGGTCTCTGGCATCTATGGCCCATGAGGGATCTGTCCAATCTGTGTGGAGTAAACGAGCTCTGAGTACATGTGGGTCTGAGCTTCCTCTTCTGTGCAGGGTTGAGGCTTCCTACTCCTCCCCAGCTTCCTGTTTGGCCCCCCAGCCCTTCCCCTTCCTCTTCTCTTCTCACACAGGGAGCCCAGGAAGCCTCCACCTGAGAGATGCCACTGCTGCTGCTGCTGCCCCTGCTGTGGGCAGGTGAGTGGCTGCAGGGAGAGGGGTTGTGGGGCTGGGCCAAGCTGATCCTCATTTCCCCACAGGGGCCCTGGCTAAGGATTCAAGATTCTGGCTGAAAGTGCAGGATTCAGTGACAGTGCAGGAGGGTTTGTGCGTCCTCGTGCCCTGCACTTTCTCCCTCCCACCCTACCTCAGGAATAACCCAGTTCATGGTTACTGGTTCCGAAAAGGAGCCACTGTATCCCTGGACTCTCCAGTGGCCACAAACAACCCAGATCGAGAAGTACAGGAGGAGACCCAGGGCCGATTCCGCCTTCTTGGGGATCCCAGGAAGAACAACTGCTCCCTGAGCATCGTAGATGCCAGGAGGAGGGACAATGGTTCATACTTCTTTCGGATAGAAACAGGAAGTACCAAATACAGTTACATATCCACCCAGCTCTCTGTGCATATGACAGGTGAGGCACGGGCTCCAGAAGCAGCCACAAGGGGAGTTGAAGGGTACTGCAGGGCAGGGCTGGGATGGAACCCTGGTACTGGGAGGGGTTTAGAAGTAAAGCCTGTCATGCTTACAGGGGGAGCTTGACCAGAGCTTGATCTTCTCTCAGGGCCTCACCTGGACCCTCCCTCCTGATCTTGCATCCCCTGCTTTCGCCTCACCAGACTTGGCCCACAGGCCCAATATCCTCATCTCTGGAGCTCTAGACCCTGGCCACTCCAAAAACCTGACTTGCTCTGTGCCCTGGGCCTGTGACCAAGGAACACCCCCCATCTTCTCCTGGATGTCTCTGCCCCCACCTCCCTGGGCCCCAGGACTATCCACTCCTCAGTGCTCATCATCACCCCATGGCCCCAGGACCATGGCACCAACCTCACCTGTCAGGTGAAGTTCCCTGGAGCTGCTGTGACCACAGAGAGAACCATCCAGTTCAATGTCACCTGTAAGTGCTGGGCGGGGATGCTAGGGTCTCTGAGGGTGCAGGGGAGACAGGATGGGCTGGGGCTGAGGACATTTAGTGTCCTGGAAGCCTGGCCAAGTTTTGGAGCTAGAAGGACATAAGCCCTGTCCCTTCTGCATTTCTGTGGCTTCTGGTAGGAGTAAGGGGATATGTCTACCCTTATTTCATCCCCTACCCCCAAATAAAGGAAATCCTCTCTTCCTCTCCTAGATGCTCCACAGAACCCAACCACTGGTATCTGTCTAAGAGATGGCCCAGGTAGGAAGGAGCCTCCCTGCCCGGGGCTGTTACTGGCATTGAGTTTGTATCAGGTTTGGTCAGATTGGACTTTCTGAGTCAAATGTTCAGAGGCAAGGCCTGTAGTTAGACACAGGTAGACATCAGGCACCTTGGATAAGGATATTTGGAAATTACTAGCAACTTCCTTCTTCCCCATCCAAATAATGCTCTTTATCTCCCTCCTGTCTTGGGGTGTTTTACTTTATTTTCAGTTGATATATATAATAATAGTACATATTTATGGATTGCATAATGATGTTTCAATACTAATAACGTATAGTAATCAGATCAGGGTAATGGCATATCCCTCATCTTGAACATTTATCTTTCAATTTCCTCTTTCTAGCTATTTGAAACTATGTATTATTGTCAACCATAGTCATCCTGCAGTGGTATAGAAAACCAGAACTTATTCTTCCTTTCCAGGTGTAATTTTGTATCCTTTAACAAATCTCTTTCCCTGTCATTGTTCCCCTAACCTTCCCAGTCCTTATTATTCTCTGTTCTACTTTTTATTCCTATGAAATCAACTTCTTTCGATTCTGCTTATAAGTGAAAACGTATAGTATTTAACTTTCTGTTCCTGGCTTATTCCATTTAACAAAATGTCCTCTAGCTCAAACCATGTTATAGTGAATAACAAGATTTATTTATTTTTTAGGGCTGAATGATAATCCACTATGTATATATGCCACATTTTCTTTATTCATTCATCTGTTGTTGGACACCTAGGTTGATTTCATATCTTCCTACTGTGGCTAGTGCTGCAATAAACATGGAGGTACAGACATTTCTTCAATATACTGATTTCCTTTTCTTTGTATAAATGCCCAGTAGTAGAATTGCTGGATCATATGGTAGCTCCATTTGCAGTTTTTTGAGAAACTTACATACTCTTCACCATATTGGTTTTGTTAGCTTACATTCAGGCCAAAAGTATATAAGAGTTCCCACTTCTCTACATCTTCAATAGCATTTGGTAATTTTCATCTTTTTAGCACAGTCCTCCCAACTGGGGTGATGTTACCTCATTGTGGTTTTTATTTGCATTTCCCTGTTGATTGGTGATGTTAAGAATTTTTTATATATTTGTTAGCCACCTGTATATCATCTCTTCAGAAATGTCTCAGATAATTTACCCATTTTTAAATCAGATTGGGGTTTTCTGAGCCATCAAGATGTATGAGTTCCTCATATATTCTGGATATGAATCACCTGTCAGATGAACAGCTGGCAAATAGTTTCTCCTATTCTGTAGGTGCCTTTTCACTCTGTTGATTGTTTCCTTTATTGCATACAAGCTTTTTGGCTTGATATCATCTCATTTATTTACTTTTGCTTTTGTTACTTGTGCTACTGAGGTCTTATTCATAAAATATTTTCCCACACCAATGTCCTAAAGCATTTCCTCTATGTTTTCTTCTAGTACTTTTATATTTTTGTGTCTTATATTCAGGTCTTTGATCCATTTTGAATTGATTTTTGTACAGGATGAGAGGTGTGAGTCTAGTGGCATTATTCTGGGTACGGCACCAGTTTTCCCAGCATCATTTATTGAAGAGACTGCTCTTTCCTCAATGAGTGTTCTTCATGCCTTCGTCAAAATTCAGTTTGCTGTAGGTAGTGGGCTAATTTCTGTCTTCTCTATTCTGTATCATTGGTCTATGTATCTGCTTTTGCCAATATCATGCTGTTTGGGTTACTGAAGCTTTGTAGTATACTTTGAAATCTGGTAGTGTGAGGCCTCCAGCTTTGTTCTTTTTGCTTAGGATTGCTTTGACTATTCAGACTACTTTTGGTTCCATGTGAATTTTAAGATTTTTTTTTCTAATTCTGTGAAGAATGACATTGGTATTTTGATAGAGCCTGGTTTTAATCTGTAGGTTTATTTAGGTAGTATAGACATTTTAGCAATATTAATTCATCTGATCCACAAGTATGGAATGTTTTTCCAGTTGTTTGTATCTTCTTCAATTTATTTCCTCAGTGTTTTGTAGTTTTTCTTGTTGAGGTCTGTCGCCTCCTTGGCTAAATTTATTCCTAGGTGTACTTCATTCTCTTATACCTATTGTAAATGTGATTGCCTTTTTGATTTATTTTCAGCTAGTTCATTGTCTGTGTGTAGAAATGGAACTGATATTTGTACAGTGATTTTGTATCCTGCAAATGTACTACATTCATTTGTCAGTTCTAGGAGGTTTTATTTGCTAGAGTCTTCAGGGTTTTTTGGTAGTTTTTTTGTTTTGCTTTGTTTTTCTAAGAGATGGAATTGAACTCCTGGCCTCGAGCAATCTGCCCACCTTGGCCTCTCAAAGTTCTGGGATTACAGGCATGAGCCACTGCACCTGGCCAAGTCTTTAGGTTTTTGCACGTCATTTGCAGAGACATTTAACTTCCTCCTTTCCAATTTGGATGGTTTTTATTCTTTTCTCTTGTCTAATTGCTCTGGTAGGACTTTCAGTACTACGTAGAATAAGAGTCATAAAAGTGGACATCCAGTTCCTAGAGGAAAAGCTTTCAGCTTTTCTGTATTCAGTGCGATGTTAGCCACGGGTTTGTCATATATGGCCTTTTTTGTGTTGAGGTACTTTCCTTCTGTACCTAATTTATTGAGAGTTTCTATCATGAAGCAATATTGAATTATATCACATGCTTTTTTCCTGCAACTATTCAGGTGATCATGTGGCTTATGTCCTTCATTCCGTTGACATAATGTATCACATTTATTGATCTGCATATGTTGAATCATTCTTGTGTTTTGGGATTAATCCCACTTTATCATGCTGTATTACCATTTTGATGCATTGTTGGATTCAATTTGCTAGTATTTTGTTAAATATTTCTGCATCTATGTTCATCAGGATATTGGCCTGTAGTTTTCTTTTTTTTTATTGTCTCCTTTCTGGTTTGGGTGTCATTTGAGAAGAGCCCGTATTATTTTTTTTTCTTTAAAGTTCAGCACTGAAACCATCTAGCCCTGCAATTTTCTTTGTTGGGAGAACTTTTATTATTCATTCAATCTCATTACTTGTGATTTGTCTGTTGAGGTTTTCTATTTCTCCTTGTTTCAATCTTGGTAGATTATATGTGTTCAGAAACTTACCATTTCTTCTAGAGTTTCAAATTTATTGGCATATTGTTCATAGTAGTGTCTGATGATCTTGTGTATTTCTGTGGTAACCATTGTGACATCTTTTTCTTCACTTGTGATTTTTTTCATTTATGTCTTGTCTCTTTCTTAGCTAATGATTATCAATTTTATTTTTTCAAAAAGCCAACTTTTTATTTCATTAGTATATTATTTTTGACTGCTAAGTTTTTTTTTCTTTCAGTACTTTGAGTATGCCATCCCATTCTCTCCTGGCCTATAATGTTACTGCTGAGAAACTCACTGTTAGTCTAATAAGAATAATCCTATATGTGACTAGACACTTTCACCTTGCTGTTTTTATAATTCTTTACTTGACTTTTGACAATTTGGCATAATGAGCATTAGAGAAGACTTGTTTGGGTTGAATATTTTGAGGGTACTTTGAGCTTCCTGGACCCCAATGTCCTTCTAGTTCCCAAGGCTTGGGAAGTCTTCACCTGTTCTTTGATGTAGAATATATTTTCTACACTTTTCCATTCTCTTCTCCATCTGGAAATCCCAAGATGTGATTACTTGCTTGATTATGTCCCATGAATCCTGTAGGGTTTCTTCATTCTATTTTATTCTCTTGTTTTTACCTGCCTGTGTTATTTCAGAAGATCTGTCAAGTTCAGAAATTATTTTTTCTGCTTGGCCTAGTCTGTTGTTGAAGCTCTGGATTGTGGTTTTTTATTTCATTTATTGAGTTCTAAGCTGATGATTTCTGCTTGGATATGATACCTGTCTTTCTGTTAAATTTCTCTTTCAAGTCATGAATTAAAACAATGGGACACAGGTGTCCCACTACTTGGCTGACCTGGGGCACATCTGCTGGAGGTGCCAACATGGCTGTTATGCAGGGCCGGGATGAAGTTGAATGACTTCTTGGCTGGCCTAGGTGTGTTTTTGCTAGAAGCAGCACTCAGAGCTTTATCTAGGGTTTGGGATATGGGTGTACGACTGCTCAGCTGGCCTAGAAGGTGTACCAGCCAGTGGTAGACCATGGGGCTGTTTCTCGGGACTAGAAGGCAAGCACATAGCTGCTCAATCTGCCTGGGGTTATGTCTACAGGGCCGGCCCACAAGGCTGTTTCTCAGGCCCTAATTGTGGGAGAGCGGCCTTTGGGCAGGCCAGAGGCATGTTTCTCAGGGTCTGTGTGTGGGCACATAACCTCTCCCCAAGCCCGGTGATGTATCCGCTCTTTGTTAGCTCAGGGGCCTCTCCCATTCAGGGGAGTGTGCACAGTAGCTTGGCCAACTCAATTACCTATTCACCTTGAGTGGGACTATACGACTATTCCTCCAGCTGGAATTACAGGTAGCGGGGGTTGGTTTCCCTGCTGTTCAGGACCAGAGTCACAGCCAATCCTGGGCTCAGGCTCCATGCAGATCTAACTGTGGTATGCAGCCACTAGTGCAGGCTTAGGGGAATGAAGATGTAGTTACAATGATGAAGAGGTGCATGGTCACTGGCCCCCAGAGGAGGTGTACTCCAGAGATGGCTGTGGTCTCAAGGTGGTGCTATGTTGTAGCAGCTTGCCCACAGGGGTTGGTTAGGGATTTGGGAGTGCACACCATGTGCTCCTAATCCAGAACCATGCAGCTGCATGAATTCCTGGGAGCTTTTCCAACTGTGCTCAGAGCTTGTGAGGACTGTAGGATTCGCCTGTAGTAAGGAACGTAGGGATATGCAGTGGCACTGGGGATTGGTTGGATTCTTCTGATTATTATTTCCCTATAAGGGGAAATCCTTCTTGTCTCTGGGACGAACCAATCTGGGCTGGGGAGATGGAGCTGCAAAGGCTGGGTGCCTCCATGCTGCCCTCTTGGGCTTCCAGTTACCACAGGTAACTCTCCATTGCCCTGCTGTACTACAGCACTCTCCCTTTGACATGCCACTCAAATCTTTGCTGTTTATTCATTGCCTTGGTCCTTTCCTGTCCGGGGGCCACAGGGGAGGATGAGCTCCAGGTACCTCTGGTCAGCCATTTTGCTCCAATGGGGGCATTTTTAATAGGTTTTATTTTTTAGAGTAGTTTTAGTTTCAGAGCAAAATTGAGTGGACTCTTCTAGTCACTGAACATCTTGGGAGCATTTTTAAATGAACTTTATTTTTCATGTGTAAAGTTCACAGAAGAAATTGAGCAGAGGGTACAAAGACTTCCCATATACCCTCTACCCCCATACATAGTCTCCCCGACCATCAGCACCCCCCATTACAGTGATACATTTGTTACAATCAATAAACCTACACTGACATATCATTGTCAACCGAAGCCCATAGTTTGCATTAGGGTTCACTCCTGGTGTTGTACATTTTACAGGTTTTAAAAAAATGTATAATGACATGAATCTATCATAAAAGTATCATATAGAATAATCACACTTCCCTAAAAACCTCTTTAGGGTACTTTTTTTCTACTGTCCATAACTCAACCCTTAGCCATGACCTTTGTCCAAAGACCAATGCTCTCTCCACTGCCCTATTCCAATTAATAATGGCATCTGGTCCCTCACTGGACAGTAAGCTCGGTGAAGGCAGGAATAGTTCCCTCAATAGTGGTCATCGGACTGTTGACAGATGATGTTCAGAGACACGCCTCTGACTCTGAGTGTTGGGATCTAGAAGGCACAGACAGGCAGGCCCAGGAGAACTGCCTGGGTCTGACCCAAAGGTCTGAGAATCACCTCCCTAACCCACCCTGCTTCCAGGCTCTTCTGAAAGCCAAAAAGACCACATTTGACCCTGAGTGATGGGGTCAGTGGGAAGAAAGAAGAGACAAGGCCTATCAGCATTCCAGTGCTTGTGCTCTCAATCTCTCTCTCTCTCTCTCTTTCTCTCCCCACGCCACCCCAAAGAGGCTCAGAGCTTCACAGTACTTCCGTGGCTATTTCTGAGGTCCATTTCAGAGAAATCCAGGATGGAGAGGAATCTGGGTGCTAGAAGAGATGGTGTTTTGTGCACCAGAGAGAGAGGGCTGAACAAGAGGTGTTAGGTGCACTGCGTGCTTCATCTCACAGTCGCAGTCAATATTGATGTCCCATGATAAGTGGGAAGATCTAGGAGCTGAATCCCATTTTGGAGGTGAAGGCACCCTCTCTACATGCTGGAGAGCATAGGAGGAGACACATACCTATTTAGCAAGATTAGATTTCACCCTAAGTCTTTTTTGTCTGCAGGAAAACAAGAGACCAGAGCAGGAGTGGTTCAGGGGGCCATTGGGGGAGCTGGCGTCACAGCCCTGCTCATTCTTTGTCTCTGCCTCATCTTCTTCCTGTGAGCATTTTCTCTGGGTCAGGTGTGGGCCAGAGGTGAAGAGGATGGACCTGGTGTAGAAGGGTCCTGGAGGGGCTGTGAGGGCTGGAGAAAGGGCAGGGAGTGTGGTGGTGTACAGAATCCAGCCTGTAGCCACCGGGCTAGGCATGGGTCTATTCTAGGCCCCTGGTCTCAGATGTCCAAGAAGTGGGAGGTAGGAGGAGACCTTGTTACTAAGTCTTTTTGAAGGCTCATGGATTAATTCCACCCCTTACCTGCCAAAGTCCCTCATTCCAGACTCAAAACAATGGCCCTACAGCCTGAGAAAACCAGGCTCAAAGACCCTGGTGTCTCCCATCAGAGTGAAGAGCCACAGGAGGAAAGCAGCCAGGACAGCACTGGGCAGGAATGACACCTACGCTGCCAGAGGGCCAGCCTACCTGGTGAGTGATGGGGTATCCTGACATCCAGTCTGCCCTGCGGACACCTCCTCCCAAAATGGCCCACAGACATACCCCATTCAGCATTTCCAGAACTGAGCTCATTGTCTTTCCTCCTGTTTAACATTGTAGGTTTTAATTTTATTCAGGTATGTTGAGGCCAACAGATCAGGAGACGATGGCCACTGGAAAGGTAGTTTCTTATTCACCATTCCCAAGAGGAAAGGGCACACCACACCATGCAAAGCCATGTAGAGAAGTACCAGGGTCAGTCAGGAAGCAGAGGGGGCAAAGGGAAAATGGGACAAGAGCTTTTATTGTGGCTTTCATGGAAAAGAATGGGCAAGACAGGATAAGCAAGCTAGCCAGGTTTACAATTGGCTACCTTGAACAATTTCAGCAGACTCTGGAGTATAGGGTTTGTCTCTAGTTGTCTCAGATGTGGCCCTGGGTTAATTAGGGCCAGAGGATTGTGGCCTGGAGTGTAAGACTCAATAAAAGATCCAGTCGGTAGTGTGGGCTTTAGATTGACTGGTTTGTATATGAAAGGTACACTTGTAGGCAAGTCCTTTATCATCTCTAGAAATCTACTATCCCTGGGCAATGCAGCCTCTTGAGGGTCAGCAATGCCCCAGATGTCAAAACAAGAGAAACCCTTGGTTGACATAACCCTAAACATATTTCTCTTGATGGGTTCTCCATCTCACTGATGGCACTCTTGTCCTCATTAACCAACCACAGACCTGGCCCCCTCCTGCCCCAGTTCTCCATCTCTTCTTCCTGTGCCAGTATGCTACAATGCATGTCTGAGTTTCCTCTGAACACGGCTTAACACAACCACTCCTTCTGAGGCAAGATACCCTCCCACTCCTTATTCTGCTACAGCCTTATCTCCCATTTCTCCTCTCCAGAACATTAGCATTAGCTCCCTAAAAGTTCATTGTCTCATCATCCCAAGTTTGAAATGCACTGCTTCTCCACACTGCTGAAAGACCGGCATTCCAACAACTTGGTCTGGTATTTGGGGCAGGAAAACCAGAATCACCATCAGGACTCCCCCCACATTAGCCACTCAATCACCTCAAGCAGAGCAAGGTTTTTCATCTCAGAATCATTGCTGAGCTGTTCCCTCCTCCTCATATTCCTAATAGCTACCTGCCCAACTGCAGTGCATCCTTCAAGCTCTGATTTTTTTATTTAATTTATTTAACTCTGACTAAAGTGAACACCAAAGTAAAGTTTTTGAACACAGGGTCAATAAGCACCCATTCATTCTGCAAATATCTACATAATCCCATTTGCCAATTGTTCTAGGTCCCTGTGCCAGTTTTATGAACACATATTTTACAAATATAAAATATTCCTCCTATCAGGGGTTTACATCAATTGGTGAAAGGTATGAAAATAATGAACAAATAAGTAGTGCAAATATACATGAAATAGGCATGAAGTAAGTGCTATGGAAAGAAATGAACTAAGAGAATGGATTGGACAGTTCTAAAGACTGTTCAGCTACACACTGTCACAATTTGCAAATACCAGTCTGTTTCTGTCTTCATCCCTTGCAGTTTTCTTCCCTTCTGAGGATCCAGTGCCTAGCACATTGGAGGTCCCAGAGATTTGGGACTGAGTTTAGGGTCAACAGATGTGTGACCTTGGGAATTACCTAAACTCTCTGAGACCTAGTTTCCTGGTCTGTGAAATGGATAAAATTATAGATGCTAAAGATGATGTCAATGTAGCTGCCCAGAATTTTTCCACATTGGTCTGTGTGTGTATTCAAGAGAATGGGGAATCAAACAATACATGCTACAAGTGTTAGATAATGAATAAGTGGAGCCTTAATAAACATTTGAGGAAAGAAGGAAAGGGTGAATAAATGTTCTGTCAGAGTCAAATTTACTTCATTGACCCTCTCTACCTTCTCCGGGTCCCCCTCTTCACTGCCCTGCTCTAACCCCCTTCTTTTCTCTCCATAAGGAACACCAGAGGAAATCCAAGTTAAATGGCCCCACTGAAACTTCAAGCTGTTCAGGTGCCGCCCCTACTGTGGGGATGGACGAGGAGCTGCATTATGCTTCCCTCAGCTTTCATGGAATGAATCCTTCCAAGGACACTTCCACTGAATACTCAGAGGTCAGGACCCATTGAGGAACCCACAAGAGCATTGGGCTCAGCTAGAAGATCCACATCCTCTATGGGTCGGGGACCAAAGGCTAATTCTCAGAGATTTAACACCCTACAGGCAATGGGTTTATAGACATTATGTGAGTTTCCTGCTACAGTGTCATCGTCTTAGACTTTGTCACTAGAGAGTGCTGGAATCAAATCTGTGCTCCTTCATTTACTCAGTGTATGATATCGCACAAGCTCCTTAACCTTCCATGTCTCCATTTCCTTCTCTGTGAAATAGGTGCAAGAAGTCCTATCTCATAGGGATCCTGTGAGCATTAAATAAAAGTACCCATGAGAACTGTCAGTCCTGGTGCAGTGAGAGTTTGGCACATGTTGCTTCCTTCCCCCTTGAACAGAAGGCATTAGTGACCTTTGATCCCTAAAATTGTATCAGCAACATGTCCATTACAGTTGCTGGTCAAAACCCCACCACACATGTCTTCCCTGACTTGCCCTCCGACGTCATCTCTCCCCACTCCTGAATCCTCCCTTTCTATCCCACCTGTCTCCTACTCGGATTTCTGCTTTCTTTATGTCCTGCTATAAGGAAAATCACATCTTAGCATTTGGGGAATTTCCTAAAACTCAGAGCTGACCATAGTCAAAATACTTCCCTAGTTCCCCGGCCCACAAGAATGATACCCTAATGGGACATTCTAAGTCAGAGATGGTCAACCAGTATTAGCAGAGGGCCAGACAGTAAACATGTTCAGTTTTGCAAGCAAAATCGTCTCCGTTGCAACTATTAAACTCTGCCATTGTAGCACCAAAGCAGCCACAGACAATCTGCAAATGAATTATATGGCTGTGTTACAACAAAATGCTACTGATAAAAACAGGCAGCCCACGTGCTATAGTGTGCTGACCTCTATTCTATGCTGCTCTGAATCTCACCCAGTCTACTCTTGCATTGGCACATCCTACACTCTATGGACCCCATTCTGATGTATTCCTCCCTATCCGTTTGCATCCACATCCCTCCTCCAGGAAAGGCTGTCACCATGTCATTATCGGTCTAACATCTTATCCTTCCAAATGACCTCGAAGGCAGATGTACAAATTGAGATGGCAGAAAGAAGCTCACAGTCATCTTCCTAAAAAGTCTAATTAAAAAGATAAAAATCAGCTTAAGAAAACCAGCCCCAAATTCATCAGCAGCACCCAAACCATGACAGGGGTGAAAGCATTATGCCATAAGCTCATAATGACCCTTAGATAAACAAATGGAAGATTCTGGTGTTGCTTAAAACAATGTGTGGGCCTGGCACAGTGGCTCATACCTGTAATGCCAACACTTTGGGAGGCTTAGGCAGGCAGATCACTTGAGGCCAGGAGTTTGAGACCAGCTTGGCCAACACAGTGAAACTTTGTCTCTACTAACAATACAAAATGTAGCCGGGCGTGGTGGCACATGCCTGTAATCCCAGCTGCTCAGGAAGCTGAGGCGTGAGAATCACTTGAACCTGGGAGGCAAGGTTGCAGTGAGCCAAGACCTCGCCACTACACTCCAGCCTGGAGGACAGAGAATCTGTATCAAAAAAAAAAAAAAAAAGTTTGATACCTAAACCCCGCTCCCTTAACCCAGAAGGAATGGCTGAGTCACATGTCTTTCTATGGTCATGACAGGCTGGTGATACCAATCAACCTATTACACCATGAAAAGCTGACAGAATTCTGGACCAGACAAGATAACATCGACTCATTTTGTCCCTGCTCCTCCCCTCTAAGCACAACTGTAAATCCTGTAAATGGTCCAAGAGACACCAAAAGAGAACTCTGATTAGGGGTAAGAAGAAGGTAACCACTTTAGGACCCCAGGACTGGAGGAACAACACAGAGGCCAGGTATCTTGCATCTCCCCTCATCTGAGAAAGGATACCCTGACCCACTATTTCCCCGCCCCTAAACCAGCAGCAGAAGGCAGCTAGGTGAGCTGCCTCAGGAGCTCCTCTCCTGGGTGAAAGGGGAGTCCCTCAACATCACGCAAGTCCCACATCACCAAAAAAGGGGATCAGTCTGAGCCAGAAATAAGTGGCCATGAAGTGCTATCCTTCCCCATCAGGCCTCAGACTCTCCTCTTCTGCTCAGTGACACTGGGACTGGTGGGCAGTACTGGAGAAAATGATCGAGTCCGAAAGTCTAATTTTCTCCTTTATCAAACGTGAAGTCTACCCCTTCACCTCCAGAGCTGTGTGTGTGTGTGTGTGTGTGTGTGTGTGTGTGTGTGTGTGTGTGTGTGTGTCTGGTATGAAGCAAGATATTTAAATAAACAGTGCAGAGATCGGTAAACAGAGGGTCTTAGCAAGCACATCCTCCTTCCCTGTGGCTAAGCCAGGAGAGGCAGATAGACAGACATTGTTCTTAGCAGGGACATTGTCAGGAAATAGGAGGAGTAGGAAAAGGAGCCAGAGAGGTGAGCCCAGCACCGTTCACTCCTGATTGTCTGCCCCACCCCTGACTCCATCCATCCCTCTAAAGCAGGTCTGGATGCTTCCCACCCCTTTGCCTTCCTGGGCTAGGACTAAGACCCCAACCTCTGGGGTCAAGCCCTTCTGCAGAGTTGGGAATTATCTGAGTTCAAATTGTCACAGACAGTGACAGCTCCCCTGCCAGGGTCTTCTCAGAGGCCAGAGTGTCTTCTGGTGGGTAGAGCATCATCCCTGGGAGGTATGGGGCAGAACCTTGATCAGACTCCAGTGCAGAGGTAGCAAGAGCCCAGGGAAGGGTCTGGTGACATCCTAGGTTGATGTGGCTGGTCAGGGGTGTTTGAGACCCTCTAGGGTGTGCTTTCATCCTCAGACTTGGGCTTCTCACTCCATATGGGCATTAACTAGAGATTGGTACAACTCTGGGACTAGGATGGGATACATGGGTATTCCCAGTAATTAAATGGGAATAACAATGCTGGTTTCAGGGCATCTTTGGTGAGAAAGTATTAATCATTCACAGAAAATCCTCATGGCATTTTACAGCTATTACAAGACCTTGAGAGAAATAAGATTCCTTTTTAATATTGTAGATGTCCTCCCACTCGGCCTCAGTAACTTCCCGGCTGCTATTTTTCTTTATCCAACTGGGTTGATTGTCACTTTTTCAATCTGGGACAGTATTTTCCTTTTCCTACAGTTTCTTTCTTGCCCAGGCTACCCTGAGCCCCAGAGTCATGAAGAGGCAGGAAGCTTGGGCTCTGCTGGGAGAGCTCTGAGACGTATAAACAGGAACTTCATGCCCTTCTAACATACCTATGTGCCTTGTTTTCTGGTCCCCACTCTGCTCAGGAGTACCTACACTGGGGCTGGCTCTCTCCTCACCTATGGCCTCTCATGATCTATTGCACCAGATCATCGGGCCCCTCTCCCCATAACTCCTTATCTGAATCCCCCAAACCCCAGAATGCAGCTCACTAGCTGGTCATCCCCAGAGCCAGCCTTTTCAGGCCTCTGACATCACTACTGGTCTTACTAGCAAGGTTAGAGGCCACTAGAGAACGAGGTATGGGTTCCTTTCTCCCTCAGGACAAAGATGATCGTGGACATGGAATCCCGAAGGGAAGGGCCAAACATGGGGACACTATGGTCACTGATTCCCAAACACTCTTCCCTCCTAACTCACAGGAAAGATACATAGACAATATGGGACAATTATACTCTTCAATGTGTTGTCTGTGAACGTTATCCCTGAGCAAGTTGCATTTGACCATGCATGCATATACACACACAATAGGTTGCCCCTAAAGTTACACAGACACACATACACAACTCAGACATGCACACACAGAGACCACACACAGAGATACACAAATACACACAAGCTCAAACACAGAGACCACAGACACATACACTGACACCTCATATATATATGTACACATACGCACATCAGATACAGAAACACATACCTTATACATAAATACAGAGACCACAACCAGACACAAACATACCCAGACAAGCATACATAACTCAGATATGCACCCAAGGAACACTGACACACATATAAATACACATATATAGATGCAGACATATAGATACAGACATATACAAATTCAATTACACACACAACTCAGATATACACACACTTCTAACATACATATAGGCTGCAGGTACACACACAGACAAACACACACAAACACACAGACACACATACACCACAGATACCAAGGACACTCATGCATTCACCCTACAGACACACAAAATGGGACATCAGCCATCCAGGGTCCTGGAAGGACTCCTCCCATGGGACTTTGGCTTTGGGAAGACTGGAGCTGTGGTTCTCAGACCAACAAGATCCAATGTCCCAGCAAGAGAGAAAGAACAGGAATGCTCATGATGCTTGGCAACCACTTTCTGCCATTTGAGTGGTCTTTTATTTCTCAGTTCCCAGCTCCCCTGCCCAATGATGTCACAATCCACTTGTCCCTACTGCCCAAGGTCCAGCAGAAGTCCCTGGCCTCATAACCCTGGGTGATGGCCCATGCCTGGAGCAGCAGTTGCATCCACACTCAGACAAACTACTGCAGAATAGACAAAACCTTTGCGCTTTCTCGGGAAGGTGGGCACATCTCTGGGTCTCAGGAAAGACAGACATGAAACCCAATCAGGTGAAAAGGGAAGTGAGCTCACCTGAGAGGATGAGGGGGTAGAAAAGCAGGGGGAAAAGACAAGTAGACGTTGAGGTTACAGGATAGCATAGGAGGCCCACGTGCACCCCTAAGTAGCTTCTGCCCCTAAAGTTCCTTCCCTTGGTCCTGCTCTGAGAATCCCATAGAGATGTGAGTGGACTCAGGAAGTACTGGGAGTCCCTTGGGAGTGTCTGGAAAGTCCTTTCCTGTGCCTGTCTCAGCCCCCATGAAACATCGCTTTGCATCTTCCAGCTCCTCCTGCCCAGAATCCGGGCTGCTTGAGGAAGCTCCCGGGGGCGAGGGTGGGGGTGGGGGTGGGGGTCGGGGGGGGTCTTCCTGGGGACTTGTAAGCTGATGAGGGGACCTGGCAGGAGGGAACAAGAGTCCCTTGCATGGACATCAAAGAGTTCTGTTGGCTGTAGAGCCATCTGGTGACTCAGACACCACCCCGTTCCCAAAAGGGAAGGAGGAAGAGGGGGACGAAGAGAGAGAGGAGCAAGAGAGCCCGGGAAGAGGTTCGGACCTGGATTTCCTTAGAGCCCGGGGCGGACAGGATGAAGAACACGGCTGAGGCCAGAGGCCAAGCGGCGCGTGGGGGCTGCAGCCAGTCAGTGACTGCGTTTCCAGGGAACCCAGAGACTCAGCGTGAACCCGAGTAGCTGGTCTAGACAGGCGGTAACCATGCGACCAACGACTGGGTGCCTTCCCGGGGACCGACCTCCTAGGAGGCGGACTGGCGCGAGCTTAGCTAACCGCGGGCCGGGGCAGGCCATGCGGGCGCGTTACCTGATTGAGGAATGGCGGGCGCCGGACTGCCGCTGCCTCGCCGGGCGCCGCTGGTGGCAGCCTCAGCTCCTCACGGGCCGCCTCACTGCGGCGATGACCGCCGGCTGCCCTCGGGCTGAGCAGGTGACTGGCGTGGTGGAGGCTGAGGGATGCGCCGCGGGCTTCTGGTGACTCCGAAGGTCCGCGTTCTCGCCTCGGGCCTGATCCAGAACTGGCTTTGGACCTCGCGAGGGGCTCGGGGGCCTCGCAGGCCTGAGGGCGGCCCAAGGATCTACTGACTGAGGGACGCCTGAGTGACAGGGAAGCTCCGCTTTCCTGGAAGCCGACTTTGCAAGGTCTCAATACAGGCATCGTATGGAGGACTGCGCGGGAAGCCCGCAGGCCACGCACGGCGGGGACGCCAGGCGTACTGTGCTACGAGCTGGGAAGGCAGGGTGAAGGCTTCACCGTGGCCCTGGGCTCAGCCCACTTGCCTCATGCCTGGCCACCGATCAGTACTTTGAAACTTTCTCTGCAGCCAATCAGTGAGACAGATAGAGCTTTCCCCTATGGGCACGTTCCTCTGGGAGCTGACGCACAGCCGTCAGAGCCAATCAGAAGCTGAAGGTGCAAGTCTCTCCTCCCACTTCCGCTTCCGAGAACGCTTAAGGGCTTGAGCCAATCAGCAGCCGAGGGCGGTGTCACGTACGTTTGGGCGCCAATTTCTTCTCAGCGAGGCCTTTCCTGAGCAAGTTCATAAAACTAGGCTCCTCATCAGCCCTGAGGACTCTGTTCGTCTTGATGAAATCTGCTTTATTTTCTCACACTTTACCCACTGCACACTTTCAAAACACTTTTTGCTATTCAACAATATTTTTGGGACCGTCACGCTAGGATACAGCCTCACTGCAGGCAGAGCTTTGCCTGTTTTTTCTCACCCGTTTCCCTCACGGACTTCAGCTGTGCCCTCCTCGCTGCTTTGGGGTGAACTCGCCTTTCAGGCAGCCCCGCCCACCTCTCACCTCCCGGCTCACCTGTCCCACCTGCCCGCAGAGCCTCACCCCCTCTGCTGGGTTCCCACAGCCCCGTACTCCCTGCCGGCTCAGCCTGGACCCCGCCAGGCTATGCCTGCCTGTCTCCCCTGCCCATGGTGGGTGCCCCTCCAGGTCTGCCTCGCCCAGCCCAGACCCCCAGCTTTGCCCCATAGATGGGAAGCTACTATCCAGGGTGAAGGGGCATTGAAGGCACGACCAGCTGAGGGACCTGCCCCGACCTGGGGAGCAAGGGTTAGTGTAGGTGGAGGCGACAGCCGTGCAGATGCCAGAGGTGGGGCAGGAACAGCACAGGTTTCCTCTGGTTACAAACGACTCCTAGGTGCAAACCTAGCAGAAATGCATACAAATTTTCTTCAAATATACACAAGAATGTTCATAGCAGCCCTAATTGTAATGGCTGAAAATAAAACCTACCTAATACCAATCAACAGTAATACAGATAAATTATGGACTATTTCTGCAATGAAAGAAGCAAATAATAACTCCTCACAACATATATGAATCTTAGAAACATAATGTTGAGTGAAAGAACCCAGATACAAAAAGTACATACTATGTGATGTACTTGATATAAGGTTTAGAAACATGCAAAACTAATCTTTGGTGTTCAAAGTCCAGATACTGGTGACCAGTGGGGCAGAGGTGAGGAGTGATGGATAGTAATGATTAGAAGGGGGCATTAGGGAGTTCTGGGAGGTTCTGGTAAGGATCTGTACTTTGGGGTTTTTTGTTTGTTTGTTTTGGTTTTGGTTTTGAGACAGAATCTCTCTGTCACCCAGGCTGGAATGCAGTGACACCATCATGACTCACTGCGACCTTGACCTCACTGGTTCAAGCCATCCTTTCATGGCAGCCTCCAGAGTAGCTAGGACTACAGGCATGTACCATCATGCTTGGCTAATTTTTAAATTTTGTGTAGAGACATGGTCTCCCCATGTTGGCCAGGTTGGTTTTGAACTCCTGGGCTCAAGTGATCCTCCTGCCTCAGCCTCCCAAAGTGCTGGAACTACAGGCATGAGCCACTGCTCCTAGCCCCGGATCTGTTTGTTGATCTGGCTACTAGTTGCTCAGATGTCATCATTCCATGAAAATCCTTTTAGTAAAACACTTGTGATGAGTTCCCTTTTCTATAGGAATGTTACTCTTTAATCAAATTTACATTAATATTTTTATAAGATTATCCTTGTTTAATAACTAGTTCTGATCTCCAAGCTTCTCCAGGTCAGGAACCATACTATGTCCAGTCCCACCCGTATTTTTACAGACCAGCTTTGGACACAGCACATGAAGTGTACTCAGTAAATCTTTGAAATGACCTGAACTCAATCCAGGTGGGAACTACAAGGCTGGACTCTGCTGAGGGCTCACAAGTTAAGTTTCCAGCCCAGGCCTCTCTCCTAAGCTGTAATCTCCTATGTTCTCCTGCATACAAATTATATCAAGTACATCTCTCCCCGAATGACCCACAGGCTTTTAATGCACCCCAAATTGGACTCATCTTTCCTTAAGCCAGGTTGTCTTCCAGGTTTCCCATCCAGAGGTGTGAGGATTCCCATCTGCAGTCATGGCAGCTGGTACTCAAGGCCTGGGTGTCTTAGTTTGTTTGGGTTGCTATAAACAACTACCATAAACTGGGTGGCTTATAAACAATAGAAATTTATTTCTCACAGTTCTAGAAGCTAGAAAGTCCAAGATCAAGGGACCAGCAGATTCCATGTCTGATGAGGGCTCATTCTCTGATTCATAGATGATGCCTTCTTGCTGTGTCCTCACATGGCTGAAAGGCAGGGAAGGGAGATCTCTGTGGTTACTTCTATAAGGGCACTAATCCCATTCATGAGGGCTCCACCCTCATGACCTAATCACCTCCCAAAGGCCTCACCTTCAAATACCATCACATTGGCAATTAGGCTTCAACACATGAATATGGGGGGATGGGGGATACAAGTATTCATTCTATCTCATTGAGCAAGGAGAGCATCACATCACTGTGCGTAGTTCTAACCTCCCTCCAAGGCACAATTTCTGGCCTACACTCATGGTTTCTTGTGAAACACTTCTCCTCCCCTTCTCCAATCTCTCAGATCACAATTTAGGCTACTCTCTGCCTGTTCCTCTAAATGGCCACTAAATGTTTGAACTACTTCCTGATTCTGGTGAGTTTACACCTCCTCCCCCTCCCTTCTCCTGGCTTTGTTTCCTCTGTGGGCTGTGAGCTCCACTGGCCAGAGTATGAAATACCTCAAGGACCAAGTACAAGGTCTTCTCCAGCATGAAGCATCCTTCATCTTCATGCTACCCTGGGACGAATATGGAACTCCTTCCTCTGGGATCCCACAGGTGGGCCAAGAGAATAAGTAGCCTGACCCTTGGTTTGGTCCAGGAACAAGGGTACATTGTGAGGTGTTGAGCGGCAACTCTAGATTGTACACACAAGATGTCAGTACCTCCCCTAGCCCAGTTTCGACAACTAAGAAGGACTCCAGACATTGCCAGATATCTATCAGGGTGCAAAAAGGCACCCAATTGAGAAACACTGAATTAGAGCCTTCCTCCTCTGTGTTCACAGAGATACTTGAACAAAATGAACTTTGTCTCGTTCTTCTTTTCAAGGTCAACCACAAAAACCATTATATTGCCCAATTTCGAACAAGTTAGTGCATTTCAGTGTCTTCTTATCACATTTATGAAGAAGGTCTTGAGAAATCCCTAGGTTCTTTCTAATTTCTTTGTTTTCCAAACTTTTCCTGCATGACTACTATATGCCACATTGATACAGGGAATTAAGAAATTACTTAGACCCAGAACAAGGGCATGGGAGTCCTTGGTAAGGCTTTTCTTTTTAATAAAAAGCAGACCCAAATTATTTTCTAACAAAGAGCAGCCTGCAAGCTGGGAGCTTGCATGGGCGAATGCCGCCAGGAACTAAGGACTAGACATTTTCAAGATGGCAGCTCCATCTTCCCTTCTCTGCCAACCACATGTGCTGTAAGGAGCAGACAAGACTGCAAAATCAATTGGAAAGCCTATTTGCATAAGAAGATTAGGGTGGGATGACAAGCCTTCCTTGTGCGCTATGTAAATGTCACATCTGATCGAGGCCAAGGGCAGTGGCTCATGCCTGTAATGCCAGCACTTTGGGAGGCCGAGGTAAGAGGATCATTTGAGGCCAGGATTCAAAACCAGCCTGGCCAATGTAGTGAAAGCCTGTCTCTACTAAAAACACAAAAATTAGCTGGGGGTAGTGGTAGGCACCTGTATCCCAGCTACTTAGGAGGCTGAGGCAGGTGAATCACTTCAGCTCGGGAGGCGGAGGCTGCAGTAAGCTGAGATCGCACCACTGCACTCCAGTCTGGGAGACAGAGTAAGACTCTGTCTCAAAAAAAAAAAGTCATACTTGATGGAACCAATCTATGAGCCCTATGTCAATCAGACACCGCCTCCTCAAACCAGACTATAACATTTGCAAATTCACCACCAGGTGGCCTTTTTTTTCCATTCCAAGACCCGTTCCTCTATAGAGGAAGCAGTTTCTCTTTCTCTTCTCTTCTTCCTGCTAAACCTCCGTTCCTAAACTCCTCGTGTGTTTCTGTGTCCTAAATTTTCCTAGCATGTGCCAGTGGAACCCCAGGTTTATACCCCAGGCAACCTAGCCTCTTCAACATCTCCAGGAGCATCAAGAGGAAGAAGACACAGTGCCTGGCTCGTATGAAGAGATAAACTCAGGCACGTTAAAATTGTAAAGAGTTTATCTGAGCTGACATTCATGAATCTCAAATCCAGAAGTGCCAGACCATCCAGTGGTCACACAAGGAAAACTTTTATAAGAAAGATGTCCCTGAAATCTAAACAAAGAAAATAGTTTGATTTGGTTAAAGGGGAACAGTAGCCTTAAAGTTTGTAATTAGAGGTCAACTGATGGTTTCTGATTGGTAGTCTCTACTTAGAGGTTTTTCTAAGTAAGTCTCTACTTAGAGTTGGCCGTTTCCGATTGGTTAAAGCCTAAGTTTCATTTTTCTAGGATATGACCATTCACTTTGAGTTGGGTTTCAATTTGCTTACTTGGAAAGAAAGGGTCTGGAACCATCTCAGCCTAATGGCTCCCCAAATAGTTATTTTAGCAATTGGGAGAGCTCAAGTTCATGGGGTAGAGTTTGGGAAAGGGACAGAAATAGGTAACTTACTAAAACACAGTATGATAAGGTTCCTATAAGGATGGCAAACGATATGAATTATGAGGATAATTATAGCCAAGGGTCTGGGGACCCGAGGGCAAGAGCTTTCAGGGATGCAAAAGAAGTTAGAAAAGGCTGCTCAGAGGAAACTCCTTTCTAACTGCACCTTGAAGGAAAAGCCAGAGACGGCCAAGCAGGGAAGAGAGGAAAACAGTGTAAGTGCTGGTAATATCAATTACAAAGCAAGGAGGTAGAAGAAGCCCTGGCAGATGTTTGAGTGACAGCAGTCAGTCTGCCACAGCTGGGGTAAAGGGAGCAAAGTCAGGTCTCCTCTTGGGAAGTCTGTCTGGGGCCTGGTCTGCAAGGGCCATGCAGTAAGGCCCCAGAGGATGAGCATCATCCTTCAATCTGTCACATAAAAAATCAAATCTGCACTTAAATAAGCAAGATTTTATCCAAAACAATTATTGCAATAAAGGGAGAAGAACCTTTGCAGTAGTGGAAGGGGAACTATTGCAAGAGGGAGATGAAGACTGCCATAATAGGGAGTGGAGGCCTCCTATGTGCCATAAGACAAAACAAAAAAAGTGAGCTTCTATTCTAGTGGAACAGTCAAACCATAAACAAAAATATCATTAGCAAATGATATTTAGCAAAGAGTGCTTCTGTTACAGGAAAGGGGTTCCAATCGGACCCCAAGAGAGGGTTCCTGGTTCTTACACAAGAAAGAATTCAGGGCGATTTGGTAGAGTCAAGTGAAAGCAAGTTTATCAAGAAAGTCAAAGAATAAAAGAATGACTACTCCATAGACAGAGCAGCCCTGAGGGCTGCTGGTTGCCCATTTTTACTGTTATTTCTTGGTAACATGCTAAACAAAGGGTGGATTATTCATGCCTCCCCTTTTTAGACCGTATAAGATAACTTCTTGATGTTGCCATGGCATTTGTAAACTGTAATGGTGCTGGTGGGAGTGTAGCAGTGAGGACCACCAGAGTTCTCTCTCGTCGTCATCTTGGTTTTGGTGGGGTTTGGCTGGCTTATTTTTTTTTTTCTTTTGAGACAGAGTCTTGCTCTGTCACCCAGGCTGGAGTGCAGTGGCTCAATCTCGGCTCACTGCAACCTCCGCCTCCTGTGTTCAAGCAATTCCCCTGCCTCAACCTCCCAAGTAGCTGGGATTACAGCTGCCCACCACCATGCCCAGCTAATTTTTGTATTTTTAGTAGACACGAGGTTTCACCATGTTGGCCAAGCTGGTCTTGAACTCCTGAACTCAGGTGATTCGCTCACCTTGGCCTCCAAAGTGCTGAGATTACACCACACCCAGCCTTGGCTGGCTTCTTACTGCAACCTGTTTTATCAGCGAGGTCTTTATGGCCTATATCTGTGCCCACCGCCTTTCTCTTCCTGTAACTTAGAATGTCTTAACCCTCTGGGAATGCAGCCCAGTAGGTCTCAGCCTCATTTTACCCTGCTCCTATTCCAGATGGAGTTGCTCTGGCTAAAACGCCTCTGACATTTTGAAAGTGTAATGAGTAAGAAAGTGTGTAATGGATAAAGTGTGAGAAAGAATAAACAGGGTTAAATAAGAGGAACAGAGTCCCCAGGGTTGGAGGAGAGCATGGTTTCATCAGCATGGGCCAGAGAGGCCTTGCTAAGAAAATTGCCCTCCAAACTACACTGGCACTGCAGGGGCATGGGCTTATGGACGCAATGCTCCTTCTACGTTGTTGATTGGCTATAAAATAAGCCCATGCAGTCTCTCAATGGCTGTAAAATAAGCCCATGCAGCCTCTGATTGGCTGTAAAATAAGCCCATGCAGCCACTCATTGGCTGTGGGGTAGACGCACTCACCTGACGATGCCAGCTAGCAGGTCCTGTGGCGGCTGTCCGCCCCTCACGCCCATTTCCCTGTGCAGCCGACTGAGGAGACCTATCCTCACAAGACCGTGCCTGGACTGTTGGTGTCCCTGGCAGTTGCTGTGTTCTAGCGGTTGTTGGCGGTTGTTGGGTCCCTGGCAATTGCTGGCGGTTGTTGGGTTCCTTCATTGAAACTGCACTAACTTGGTTTCCAATTAGAGTCAGTCAGCGGATCCTTGGGCCGTGGGGCAGCCACAGGTCAGTCAGGCCACCAGGGCAGCTCTCGGGTCAGGGAGGCCCCTGCAAGCCCTTTGGTCAGGCAGAGGCCAAATCTGGATCCAACAGACGGCGAGAGTAAGCACAGTCAGGGAGTTTGCCAGGAGTGGGGGCCGGGTTCCTCAGCCTCTGCCACCTGGTCAGCCTGAGGGCAACCGGGGCATCATCTGTCTACCAATAAGGTAAGCATGTGGCCCGTCGGTTCACGATCAGGTCGGTGCCCTTATGAGTCGACGGTGAATCCCCTTGGAAATCAGTTCATCAGAGAATGCACTCCCTTCGTAGCCTGCCCTGTTCATTGGTAACTTAGGCTCCCGCTAAGTCGGTTTCTCGGTAAGTTAACAACCCCTGCGAAGCACTCAGTCAGTAATCACTGTTATCCCATGTGTCGACCTGTTTCATTGTTAGTCATCCTGGCTTTCCCTAGAAAAGCAATTTTTTCCTTAGCATAAATAGGTCAATCATTCCTAAGTCAGCGCTTCCCTTAGAAAGCTCAACATCTTTGCATCCCACATACCTGGCTAAGGAAATACACAGACGGAAGTGTGCTGAGGACAGAGAATATGCTGGAGCCATTTGGAACAAGAGACAGAAGGAAAATTGAGGGACGTGATGGTCAAAGAAAATAGGCCGGGTGCAGTGGCTCACGTCTGTAATCCCAGCATTTTGGGAGGCCGAGGCAGGGGGATCACTTGAGGTCAGGAGTTCAAGACCAGCCTGGCCAATATGGTGAAACCCCGTTTCTATTAGAAATACAAAAATTAGCCAGGCATGGTGGTGGGTGCCTGTAATCCTAGCTACTTGGGAGGCTGAGGCATGAGAATCACTTGAACCTGGGACGTGGAGGTTGCAGTGAGCCGAGATCATGCCACTGCACCCCAGCCTGGGCAACAGAGTGTCTCAAGAAAAAAAAAAAAAGACTTAATTATGAGACCTGGGATTGTAAAACTACTAAAAGAAAACATGTGGGAAACTTCTGTATATTCCGATATAATACACAACAAAAATTATTGGTTTGTGAAATAATTTTTTATGATATGACTTCAAAAACACAGGCAACTAAAGTGAAAATCGACATATGAGATTACACCAAACTAAAGTTTGTGCACAGCAAAGGAAACAATCAACAAACTGAAGCAACAACCTATAGAATGGGAGAAAGTATTTGCAAAGCATCCCTCTAATAAGGGGCTCATATCCAAAATATATAAGGAACTCAACTCAATAGCAAAAAAAAAAAAAAAAATCAAATAACCCAATTAAAAAATGGGCAAGGACCTGAATAGGCATTTCATTAAAGAAGACATACCAAAATGGCCAACAGGTATATGAAAAAATGCCTGACATCACTAATCATCAGAGAAAAGCAAATGAAAACCACAGATGTCACCCTAAACCTGTTAGATGGCTGTTATCAATACGGTAAAAGATAAGTGTTGGTGAGGATGTGGGGAAAAGTAAGCCTTGTACACTGTTGGTGGAAATGTAAATTGCTATAATCATTATGGAAAGTGGTATGGAGTAGCCTTAAAAAAAATAAAAATAGAGCTACCATATGATTCAGCAATCCTACTTCTAGGTATATATCCCACAGAAACGAACTCAGTATTTTAAAGACATCTGCACTCCTGTGTTCATTGCAGCATTATTCACAATAGCCAAGATGTGGAATCAACTAAGTGTCCATTAATAGATAGTAAAGAAAATATTATGTATGTACACACACACACACACACACACACACACCATTCAAATATTGTCATTTTGTTCAACATTGTCTAATTATAAGAGAAAAAAATAATTTCCTAGCCAGGACCACTATCCGTGTAGAGGTCACATATTCTCATATATGGCACAATTGGTTTCATTATACATCATTTCACTTAACGTAGCAGTTTCCAAGAACCTAATGATGATGTTAAGTGAGGATTTATTGTGTACACACACACACACACACACACACACACACACACACACACACACGGTGGAAGTTATTCATTCTTAAAAAAGGACATCTTGCCATTTGCAACAATGTAAATAAACCTGAAAGACATTATGCTTGCTATGTAAAACAAGTCAGACACAGAAAGACAAATACTACATCATCTCACTTATACGTAGAATCTAATAGTCAAATGCATGAAAGCAAAGTATAGAAGGGTGGTTGCCAGGGCTGAGGGCTAAGGGAAATGAGATATTGGTCAAGGGATACAAAGTTTCAGTTAGGCAGGATGAATAAGTTCTGGAGGTTTAACGTACACCATGGTAACTACAGCATATAATAATGTATTATATACTTGACATTTTATGACAATAGATATTAAATGTTCTCACCACGAAAAAATGGTAACTGAAGTGATGGTTATGTTAATTCACTGGATTGTGGCAATCACAGTGAGTACATACATCAAAACACCATGTTGTACACCTTAAGTATATACCATTTCTATTTGTTGGTTGTACCTTCAATAAAGCTGGAATTTAAAAAACTGCAAATTCTATTCCTCTCATCTCTACCACTGGTCTAACCATAGGTAAGCACTGGTATCAAGTTATACATATTCTAGATCTTTTACTCATTCATGTATGTAGAGTTACAAGTATATTATATATGAATATGTAGGTATATATTTACATAAAATACATATATATAAAGCTTTTACATAAATGACAAATGATGCCATTTTCATTTAAATATTGTGAAATATTTCAGACATATAGAAAGTTATAAACATGATATAATGAGCATATACCCACCAGCAGCATAATATTGAAAACACTGGCTGGGCACAGCAGCTCACACCTGTAATCCCAGCATTTTGTGAACCCCAGGTGGCAGGATTGCTCAAGCCTAGGAGTCTGAGACCAGCCTGGGCAACATAGCAAGATCCCATCTCTACATAAATTAAAAAGTTAGTCAGGCATGGAGGTGCATGCCTGTAGTCCCAGCTACTTGGGAAGCTGAAGTGGGAAGATTGCTTGAGCCTGGGAGGTCTAGGGTGCAGTGAACTGTGAATGCTCTGTTGTACTCCATCCAGCTTGGGTGACAGAGTAAGACCCTGTCAAAGAAAAACAGACAGACAGAAAGACAAGGAAGGAAGGAAGGAAGGAAGAAAGAAAGGAAGGAAGGAGGGAGGGAGGGAGGGAGGGAGGGAGGGAAGGAAAAGAAAGAAGGAGAGAAGGAGAGAGAGAGGAAAGAAAGGAGGGAGGGAGGGAGGAAGGAAGAAAACAAACAAAAAACTAACCACTACCCCTGGTATACTCCCTTTTCCGAACACATCCTCCCACTCTCAAACATAGAGATAACTGCTATTCTGAATTTGACACTTTATTCTGTGGAGTAAGGAATTTAACCTTACCTGAAGAGAGGTCTGGCCTTTGCCCCTGGCTTCTGGAAGACACTCTCTAGCTCTTAGAATGTCATACCTGATAGGGATGTCTTTGTTTGCTCAGGGACCTTGCATCACACTGAATATTCTAAAAATGTGATTTAGGGTGACGGCTGGCCACACCAGTTAATGTTAACAATGTGATTTAGAGTGGAAGCAGACCATACCAGATAGTCTAACAACATGATTTAGAATAGGGGCTTTGAATCAGGTGGTATCAGCTCAACTTCAGGAGGAGCTGGATACTAAGATCCGCCTTGAGGGAAGTCAACCATGTTACATGATGGAGGCCCAATAAAAACACTGGACACAAGGGTTGGGTGAGCTTCTGTAGTTGACAGTACTATGCATATTGTCACACATTATTACTAAGAAAGTTAAGTTATGCTGTCCATGACTCCATAGGGAGAGGGTAAGTGGAGGCTTTGTCTCTGCCCTGTGTGACTTCCCTTGGCTGTGTGGAACTTCTGGACTCTGCCCTGTGTGTCTTCCCTTGGCTGATTTTAATTTCTGTCCTTTAGTTGTAGTTAACAGTAATCAAGAGTATAACAGGTTTCAGTGAATTCCGTGAGTACTTCTAGTGAATACCAAGCCTAAGGGTAGTCTTGGGGTTCAAAACCTACAAACGATTTGAGAAATGGGGATAATCAGGGATCCTTGAACTCTTCAGTTGGTGTGAGAAATGAGGGCATCTTGTGGACTATTCCCTAACTTTTCAGTTTTATCAGAAATGGGATTCATTAAAACAACTATGACTCACTGAAACATATGGTTTGAGAAGAGGAAGGATGTGAAATCAAGATGATGAGCCTTTGATTCCTGGATTGTCCTGAGGTCACCCATGGGTATAGAAATGCAGCTGTTCTGCAAACAGTTATCAGAGGTAAAAGTTACCATTGCTTTTTCAATAAAATGGATGCAACCCCCAAGGAGTTGACCCACTGGATGCATAAGGAAACAAACTAGACAATCCTTCCACTATTCTTATCTGTAATCGCTAAAATGAAAGTGACTGAGGCAGATCCTGATGCTGGGCCAATCTTGGGCTCTGGCCAGCCTGAGCTACAGCTGCTAGCCTCAGGGCTGCTGCTAAAGGGAAAAGTCAGGCTGAAATGACAGATGGCAAAGAAAATTAGAGTAATTCACCAGAGAGTGAGAAAAGATGAACATTTCCAAGAGGGTGGAAATCTTTAAACAGTTATCAGGAAATGAGATGAGTTAAGCGGACACTGAGGAAGTCAAAACAAAGGTCCCAATGGGGCACTGTTAGAAATTAGGTGGACCAGTGGGAACCCAGACTGGTCCCCCAATGTCGAAGGGCCCCAGTCAAGCCTGCTGTATTTGCCCTAGTTTGGAGGAATTTTAAAAGCCAGAAGGCAAACATGATGACGAGAAATCTGACTTCATATCTCCTGAGTGGACGAACATGTGATCTAATCAAGATAAATGACAAAAGGGCCTGGGTTGCTCGGCCTGACCTCCAACTGAGGACCCAAAGTCATATGCACATTATTGGCAAAATAGGGGATGGGTAACAGATATTTTTCGGACTCATGTGGGAGCCCTGAACACTGCAATTCCAAAAAGGTTGGTGAAATTCTAATACTGTCTATAGTTAGATTGTAAAGACATAGGATTGCCAAAGCTGATGAGATTCAGGTGAAACTTCGGATGACAATTGTGTAAATGTATTATGTGAATGTATTTACCTAAATGTATTATGAGGAAGGATATTATGTCCAACTAGGGAAGAACTCCTCTATCTACTATTATAAAACAGAAGGCATGTAAATCTTCCCTTCAACCCATATCGATTGGATATGCTAAATAGGAACCAATAAGATTGCCTAAGCTCACATTAATTGTTAATTTGAAACAGTACAGGATATCTGGTGGAGAAAACATGTTAGAAACTTAATCTTTGGTTTATTTAGGCAGAGTGGCGCTAAGGCCAGTGAGCGCCACCCAGTGGTGAATGCTGGGATTTTTTGCCAGAGAATTTCCATTTGAGAGGCAGCTAGCTGCCTATGGGGCTTTGAGTCAGCCCCATCATTGAAGGACATAATAATCCTGACACCTGAAATACTCATGATGTGTTTGTAATGTTGGGAAAACACTGTAGCAAAGAAGGCCATGCCCAAAAGAGTCTCGTAATAAAATGGAAATTGTTTTTACAGGAAAATGCTACCAAGGAAATGCAAGGAGGTATTTGTTATATTTATGAACAGGTGGCCTCTTTTTCCCTACTGAAGAGCTGCTAGATCCTATTACTTGGATGATGATGTCTATTAATAGCTCTTGATTGACCAACTAAGAGCTGTTTGATTTATGGATGGCAATTCCAAAGTGAATTAACAACATCCTGTTTGGAAGACTGACACTCAGACTGAAGAAGGTAAAAACAAGTCACTTCAGTTGGCTGAATTGCCTCTGTGTTTGGGTTTTTACCAGTTCATGGGCAGTGGCCAATGGCCTGGCCATATGGGCAGGCAGATGGGCAATGGAAAACTGTACTATTAGAAGGATGCCTATATAGGGTACAGCCTTATGGAATTCACTATAGCCAGTATCTCAAAAGAGTTGTTCATACCCCTATAAATAAGAAGAGAAGCAGACCTCCTTCCTCCCCACAGCAATTAATATCCTGACTTTTATGCTGGAAATTTCTTGGCAACTTTTAAAGGATTTTTACTACTTGTGCATGTATTCATAAACACTTGATTTTGCCCAGTCTTTTTCATATTTTAAATAAATGCAACCATACATTATTACTCATTTGTGTCCGGCTTTGTTCATTCAATATTTTATTTTTAATGGTCCATGTTGTTGCATCTAGCATTAGCTCATAGGTTTTGGTTGCTGTGTAGTATCTCATGTTTTAAAATTCTATGTTTACTGGCATTCGGATTGTTTAACTTTGTAACTATTTAAAAATATTACCACTGTAAACATTCTTGCTTTGCTTTTTGGTCTACATATGCACAAACATTTCACTAATGTATGTATCTGGGAGTGGAATTGAGGGTCATAGAGTAACATGTATCTTCTACTTTGATAAATAACTTTGTTGCCCTGATTTATATTTCCACCAATAGTGTGTGAAAGTTGAGTGCCACATTCTCACCACGACTTGATATATTGTCAGCCTTTTAAAATATTCAGCTGGATATGTACTGGTATCCCATGGTTTTAACAGGCATTTCCCTGGTTATTAATGATATGTTAAATATTTTCACGGAAATTTTGTTAAGATGTAAATGTCTTATGATCTAGCTATGTCCAATTTCTGTAAATGTTTTCTGTGGCCTTATAAAGAAATTGTATTCTGCAGTTATTGACTGCAGGATTCTCTATAGAATTTTGGTCAAATTTGCTGACCAAGTTGTTAAAATCTTTATATATTCCAACAGTTTGTTTGTCCTATCAGTTTCTGAGAGAACAGTGATTAAAATGTCTATTTTTAAAATGTCTATCCACTACTATTGTGGATGTCTGTTTCTCTTTTTATTTTTGTTTATTTTTGGTTTATATATTTTTGGACTATGGTAGTAGGCAAACACAAATTTTAAATATATACTTTATTCCTGTTAATGTCATCTTCTCATTAGGAGATATGCCATGCTATCTTTGGTAGTACCTTTTGCTTAAAGTCTACTTCATGGGATGTTAATGTAGGTATGTCTACTTGTTCTGTGGTTGGCATTTGCTGGGTATATAGTTTTCATTCTTTGCTTTAATTGTCCTTTACACTTATGCTTTGCTTGTGTCTTTTGTAAACAGCATAGAGCTTGGCTTTGCTTCTTTTTTCCAATATGATGATCTTAGATCCATTACCAGATAATTTAAGCCATTTATATTTAGTGCACTGATGTACTGGAGTTTAGATCTAACATCTAGGTACCTGATTGGTATTTGTCTCAACTGTTCTATATTCCCTTTGGTATCCTTTGTTTGTTTTTCCGTCTTTATTTTCAAACAAGTTTTTAAATCAAAGTACAATTTTATACAGAGAAGTATTAATACAGATCATAAGTATACAACTTAAATTATTACCAAGGGAGCAGACTAGTGTAACCACCATTGAGGTCAAGAAATAGAACATTAACAACATCCAAACATGCCACTCATGTACTACACCATTCATTATCCTCTTTATCCTTGCTAAGGACAACCACTACCCTGATTTCTAACACCATTTATTACTTTTCCTCATCTTGAAGTACAAAGTATTTCCAAATGAAATTATAACATATTATTTTGTATCTGTCTTCTTTCATTCTATATGGAATTCATTCATGTGGTTGCTATAATTCATTCATTCATTTTGTTTGCTATATAGTTCCATTTATGAATATATGATAATTATTTAACCATTTCACTGCTCTTCATTGTTTTGAGTGTTGAGATGTCTATGAAATAGTGTTAATATGAATAATATTCTTGCACATTTCTTTTGGTACATAGTTCATAAATTTCTGTTGGGCATATACCTGAGAGTAAAATTGCCAGAGCATAAGGTTCACATGTTCAAATTAAGTAGAAAACGTCAAACAGTTTTTTAAAAATCATTATACCAATCTTCATTCCCATTAGTAGCTTGAGTTCCTCTAATTTTATTTCCTTTATACATGTGGCATTATAAGTCTATCTAGTCACTGTGAGTGTATAGTGGTATCTCATTATGGTTCTAATTTGCTTCCTCTGATGACTAGTAAGTTTGAGCATCATTCAAATTGTTTCCTGGCCATAATCTTTTGTGATGCCCCTGCTCCAGACTTTTTTATTCAGGTCTACTATATGTCTGCCTTTTCATTGACTTGTAAGATCATTTTGTTGTTGTTGTTGTTCTGGATGCAAGCATGTTGTTATGTGTTGCAAGTATCTTCTCCCGACCTGTAGCTTGCATTTATCCTCTCTTAATGGTATCTTTTGATGCAGAAATTAATTGTAATGAAGTCCATTTATCCATATGTCCTCATAGCTAGTGCTTTTTGGTCCTTTTAAAGAAGTCTTTGCCTACATAAAGCTTACCAAGATAGTCTCCTATGTTGTATTCAAGAATTTCGCTCACCAATCTGGTTGCTACTAACTACACATGGCTATTGAGCCCTTATATTGTGGCTAGTCTGAATTGAAATGTGCTGTAAGTGTAAAATATATATCAGATTTTGAAGACTTTGTAAAGAATGTACAAATCTTACTAATTTTCTGTTGATTGCATGTTGAAATATTGAGTTAGGTTCAGTATAAATAACCTAGCGAGTAACCTAGGTTTCTTTCACTAGGTTAAATGAAACATCATTAAACTTAATTTTAACCATGTCTTCCTTTTTAAAGTGGCTACTAGAAAATTTGAAATTATACATGTAGTCCACATTTATAGCTTACATTACATTTCTTAACATAGCACTGTTCTAGAAAAAAGTTTAAAGACTTTCCCATTGTCCCTAGAAGTTATTTTTATGTATGGCATGAGGTAGGGGTCTTCTTTCTTTTTTTGCTGTATGGCTAACCAGTTATTCTGACACAACTTATTCAAAAGACAGTCCTTTCACAACTGCTATTCAGTGCCATATTTATCCTAAATCAAGTGACCATGTCTGTATAGGTATTTTTCTCAACCAGATAGCCTGTCTCATTGATACTTTTTTTTATCCTCATGTCAATACCATACTCTCGGAATTACTATGTATGTATGTATGTATGTATGTATGTATTTTATTTATTTACTTAATTATTTTGTGATAGAGTCTTACTCTGTTGCCCAAGCTACAGTGGAGTGGTGTGATCATGGCTCACTGCAGCCTCAACCTCCCCACCTCAAGTGATCCTCCCACCTTAATCTTTCAAGTAGCTGGGACTACAGGTGCATACCACCACACCCAGATAGTTTTTGTATTCATGTTGCCCAGGCTGGAATTACTATGGATTTTTATTCAGTAGGAATTGGAATTGGCCATTTTTTTGAGACAGGATCTCACACTATCTATTTTTTTAATAGCAGTTTACTGAGAACAAATTTATTAAATAAATATCTGCATGGAATATAAAAGGGAACACTGCGCCATGCTATATAATATTACTTTCAGCATTCATTTCAAATTTTATGGCAAAACAATTATCCTTTGGGGGGGAGATGTTGTTTTGTACTTATCACCAAACTAAACATTATCATATTTTTCCTGAGAGGATGTCAACACTTTTCTATCTTAAGTGATCACACCAGTGCACTCCAGACTGGGTGACAGAGAGGGGGAGAGAGCGAGAGGAAAAGACCCTGTCTCAAAAAACAAAAACAAATTGGGCATGGTGGCTCATGCCTGTAATCTCAGCACTTTAGGAGGCCAAGGTGGGTCAGGTGTTTGAGACCAGCCAGGCCAACATGGTGAAACTCCATCTCTACTAAAAATAGAAAAATTAGTTGGCCATGGTGGTGTGTACATGTAATTCCAGCTACTCAGGAGGCTAAGACAGAAGAGTCGCTTGAACCTGGGAGATGGAGATTGCAGTGAGCCAAGATCAAGCCATTGCACTCTAGCCTGGGCAACAGCATAAGAACAAAACAAAGACTAAAGGAGACATGACACTGGGGCTTCACAGAAAATCTTAGTTGCCTCCCCATCCCTCCATGCTCATGAGCATCTCATCCCATATAATTCCTGCTTCTCCAGGTGAACAGGTCTTCACGATGACCAGAGACAGAAGCCCCTGTCTTGGCTAAGAATACTTTCTGCTCTCCCTATCCCCACATCCTTTCAGTTACCCATCACCTCGCTCCTTCTGAGCAATATGGTTCTGATGTCAAAGCCAGAACAGTAAAGAGCTTCTGCTGTTCCCAAGAACTGTTGCTGCTGCAAATGATGCTTCCACTGCTACAGCTGGGTAAGTAAGGTAGGAAGCAGCATTGGAGGTGTGTTTGGAAGCCAAGACTCCAGGGCCTGGGTGTTGATGGGGCAGAGGATGGGCTATGGAGGCATGGAGAAGGAGAACATACAGGCATAAGTACCAAATAACAAATGTGAATTAGACATCTTCTGTGTGCCAGATCTTGACAGGGCTGGGGTGTCTGAAGCAAATAGCAAATTGGCAAAGGAGAGAGGGATTGAGAGTGCGGGTGCTATGAAGGGATGAGAGCACTAATAACTGTTTCAGACATTACTGGAAGCCCTGAAGTTAAGTTTCTCAGCGTTTCCATGGGCACACTTTGCCAGATGGAAAAGACAGGCTCAGAGGACAGCCATAGAGGGGGCTGTGCATCAGGGTCCCCGCACATTCCTCAACAGCACCCCCAAGTGACTTGGGTGAAGAGACCAAGATCAAGAGCTACTGGTTAGGGGAAAATGAACCCTTTTTTCCAGTAACCTCAAACAATCTCAATGAAAAAGCACATGTAAACCTGAAGATGGATTCCTCATTATTGGAGACAATGATGAATGTCCTTCCTAATCCTTGATGTTCATCAAATGGCCAACATGTCCTATCTATTCTGTATAGAGCAAGGCTGTTTCCAACATACTTATGAGAAGACGCCATAGTACTCTTGGCTTCCATTGAATCTTCCATCAAAGGCCACTTGGGACCGGGAAGAAGGAAATTGAGAAAGGTGTTCTGTTTACTGAATGGCTAATACTTCACTAGGCACTGAGCTGGGTGCACTACAAATCTTAGGGCATTCATTCTTATAGCAAAGATAATATGAGAGGTTCAGCGAACATCCTGATTTTCTAGGCTAGGAAACAGCAATGATAAGGGAAATGACTTGCCCAGCAGCATCCAGACTGTAAGTGATGGATGGAGAAATTGATCACAGAGCCTAAGGGGAAAGTTGGGTGTGGGAAGAAGAGAAGCAGAGTAGGAGCTCTGGTTTGGACATATAGCCTTGCCTGGTAGGTGAGGGATCACAGACAATGTAGATCCTCAGAAAATTTACTTGCCACCCCTCAAGAAGGTCTAGCAATCAGGTTCAGGCCAAATGAGGAGAGAGGATGGAGGGAAACTTGTCTGGGATGCCTGAATCCTGTGGGCTTCCAGAAAGTCCTTCTGAAGCTCCTTGTGAATAGCAAATAAAGAGAAGGCTGCATCCTGGAGACACTGGAGGAGGGAAGCCAGGAATCCTTGCTGACTCCTGACTCTTCCTCCCCACAGTACCTATTAGGCTGCTCAACTCCTCTTGCTCCTTGGAGAAGACACTGCAGTGCAGCTGTTCCTTCCATGGGATCCCCACACCCTCTGTGCAGTAGTGGATGGGAGGAGTCCCTGTGGGTGTGGATGGCATAGATGGCAGCCTCCAAGTGACTTCCACCATGCTTGGCCCCTGGGCTAACAGCACCATCAGTCTAACTGGAGAGCCGGAAATCGGCATGAGACTTCTCTGTGAAGGGAAGAACCAAAACGGAACCCACGCTTTGAGCATGCTACTGATGTCAAGTGAGGGTGGAGGGGGCTCGGTGACTGGGTGAGGACAATAAGGGGGATGGGGACAGGCACTGGGGCTAGAGAATGGAGCAGAGTTTTGGTCCCAATGCCAAACTTCTCACATGCTCTCTGCTTCCAGGAAAGAGTTCTTTGACTTTCCAGGCCTTCATGAAAGGGCTGATCCAGAGTGCTATCTATGCAGGAATTGTAATTGCGCTGCTCTTCCTCTGCCTCCTCCCTCTCATGTGAGTACTAGGGTTAAAATTCGCTTGTGAGCCTACTACCCACAGGCCATGGCTGCAGCCCTGGCTCAGAGAGAGCAAAGACAGGACTCCTCCCCTCAAGGAGCTTAGAGTCTAAAGAAGGAAAGAGGCACCAAACACAGTCACCACAATCCAGGGCCATCAGGACGATGGCTCTGTATCAACAGAGCCATAAAACTACATCATAAAACAGACATTTCCAGTATATTTTATAAAGGAGAAAGCCAAGGAGGAGCTTGGCAGCCCTGGAGAAGGCAGCAACAAGTCCCCGGGGTGCTGTCTGCGGCGGGCCTGCAGGGCTAAGTAGTCACTAGCTTGGTGGAAAGTATTAATAGTATAAGTTAATCTCATTACTGGGTATATACCCAAGGGATTATAAATCATTCTATTATAAAGGCACATGCACACATATGTTTATTGCAGCACTGTTCACAATAGCAAAGACTCGGAACCAACCCAAATGCCCATCAACAGACTGGTTAAAGAAAATGTGGCACATATACACCATGGAATACTATACAGCCATAAAAAGGATGACTTCATGTCCTTTGCAGGGACATTGTTGAAGCTAGAAATCATCATTCTCAGCAAACTAACACAAGAAGAGAAAACCAAACACTGCATGTTCTTATAAGTAGGAGTTGAACAATGAAAATACATGGACACAGGAAGGGGAACATCACACACTGGGGCCTGTTGGGGGGTGGGGATTTAGGGGAGGAATAGCATTAGGAGATATACCTAATGTAGATGATGGGCTGATTGATGCAGCAAACCACCATGGCATATGTATAACTATGTAACAAACCTGCACATTCTGCACATGTACCCCAGAACTTAAAGTATAGTAAAATTGTGTATGTGTATGTGTATGTGTGTGTGTATGTATATATATAAAATATAGGTTGAGTATCTCTAATCCAAAAATCAAAAATCAAAAATACTCCAAAATGTGAAAGTTTTTGAGGCACCGACATAACACCACAAGTAACCTCATGTGATAGTTCAATCTACATATACTTTATTTCATGCATAAAATAAACTTAAATATTGGATAAAATTACTTTTAGGCCATGTGTATAAGGTATATATGAAACATAAAAGAATTTTGTTTTTTTTTGTTTTATTTTATACTTATACTTTTGTTATTTACCATTTATGATATACCCAAGATATATCATTATGTATAAACAAATATTCCAAAATTAAAAAAAAATAGAAATCTAAAACACTTCTGATTCTAAGCATTTCAGATAAGGGATACCCACTCTTTGTATGCAGAAGCCCAGGGGCATACTTGAGGCATTTCCAGTATCTTTGTGTAATGTCAGGTGCACTGAGAGTGCCGGGTAATGGCTAAAAACGAGGTAGAAAGACATCCTTGGTGTTGGTTCGAAGAGTATTAAAACTTAGCTGCATTTATTAGCTAGAAGCCTGGAGTGAGAAGGGCTGAGTTGCAGGAAGTCAGGCCAGAGAGTCATGCAGGGGTGTCTGTCCAGAAAGCTTGGACTGAATCCTCAGTTGGGAGGATTCAGTTTTCCTCCTAAACTGTGGAGGAAAGCTTGAGCTTGGGATGGGACACACATTAGAGAGAGTGAGAGCCAGAAGGTCAGAGGTCAGGCAGAAAGCTGGTGCAGGGGACTAAGCAGGAAATAGTAGGCCTGATCTGGGGCAAGTTATGAGGCGCAGCCAGAGAGGTGGGACTTGGGAATGGCCAGCTATGGGGAGAGAATGATGAAGAGTGAGGTGGCAGGGCAAACTGAGGAGCTGTTTTCAAAGTATAATCAACTGGACTTAAAGACCAGTAATAATCTCTCCACCAGTTGCAAGGCCCTTTCATGGCTGACCTCATCTGAGCCCCACAGCTTAATAAGCAGGGTATCCCCATTATTCAAGGTGTGAAACTAATTCCCAGAGAGGATGTGTCACTTGCCCTGGGTCATACAGCAAGCTGGCACTGTTGTTGAGGCGCTAAATCAGTAGTTCTGGTCAAGATAGAGCCCATTTGGGGATTCAGGGAGATGAAAAGCCAGAACCAATACAAAGCTTATTTTCTTAGAGTGAAACATATCAGAAAGAAGCAGGCGAAGAAAACTGCAGCAACCAAAGCAAAAAAGAGCTCTAAAGTCAGAGCAAGCCAAGAACTCAAGACGTCTCTGAAGCCTGAGGAACCAGGAAAACCCACAGTCGCCACATTTTCTGAAAGCCGGATATTGGTGTGTATCCATTGTGTCTGGTATCTAGTCTATTGGAATACTGATAAGATCCACAGGGAAAGGAGCAGTGTTTTGAAGGTGTTATCATCCTCAGTCTTGCAGGACACCTAATGCCAGAGTGTGCCTTCAGATCATTTTATAAATAGGAAGCAAAGGCCCAGAGAGGAGAAGGATGAAAGTTAAGAGAAACAATTTAAAGAGCAATTAAAATCAATTTACACACACACACACACACACACACACACGGATACATTGAATCCCCACTGGAAAAGCAGTTGGGGGAAAATCCTAATAGCAGTTGTAGCATTGGAGTGGAAACCAAAGGATTTGGTCTCTGAGTGTACGGCCAGCTGCAGTCAGCTTGGTGTAGATGCCACAGGCCCAAGTCAGCCTGAAGTGGTTAGAGATCAGACCAAGCCCAGGTTACTCCTTCATTCACCGTGTACCCCACAACCTCAGCAGGGCTTGAAAGATACAGTGCCCAAGCTTGCTAGGCCTCACTGTTATTTACCATTTATGATTATCCAGAATCAGAATTGCCCTGCTGCCTTCCTAACACCCTGCATGAACAGTTAATGTCCTTCTGTGGGTAAATCATCTGCTAAATTTCACCAATATTTCCTGCAATATTTCCTAATCTTTGTGCTGGGGTCTCAGAAATGGGTCAAACCTAGGCCTTGTCCTCAGAAAGCAACCAGACTGGTGGAGAAGGCACCTTCACAGTAGGGAATGCTGAGCCAGGGAGTTTCTGTGGGGCAGAAGAGGGAGGGACCAAACCTGTATGAGGAAGTCAGGGAGGATTCCCCGAGGAGTGTGAGGAATAGTCAGTGTTATTGGTACTGAGGATGCGCCAAGAGGGACTAGAAGGAGAAGACCAGCTGCAGGCTCCAACCATGGGGTTGCGAAGAAGGCCTAAGCCAGTGCTCACTCCATGTTGCCTTAATTCTGTGCACAAGGGGTGTCTTTTAAAGATTTGGATACCTCATTTCCAGACCTGTTCACACATTCTTCTTTCTTTGTCCTATTTTGCATCTCGCTTTCAGGAAAAGCAAGATAAACGAGCCAGCTAAGCCTGTGGAGTCACCATTATCCCTGGAATTACAAAATCCAGACCTGGAGTCACCATTATCCCTGGAATTACAAAATCCTGCAAAATTTATAGAGCCCATAGAAACCATGGAGGCCATAATAAACCCGGATCCCCCTGGACTCTCCTCAGCTCACAAAGCCCTCTCGGTTCCCACATATCCCTCACACTCATTCTCCATTGAATAGGGGGTTACTCTTAGACTTAGTCTTAGAACCTCTGAAGGCAAACTTTATAATTTGTTGTTTGGCTAAACCAGAAGAAATCTGCTCCACCCTGGGAAGGTGTCAAAAGAAGGAAAAATACACGTGGCAGTATGAATCAAGTCCGTCAGCAAGTTGCTTTTGAGCCCCTCCTGTGTGCCCAGTACCTGAGATACACCTGCAAAAGCACCAGGCTTTGAATCCATCATATCTGGATAGAATCCCAACTTCAGCGCTTGGTGGTTGTATATCTTTGGGCAAGATCTTTCATTCCCCCACCCTTGAACATCAGATGACCCATATCTGGATGGAGGGTGGGTGAAAAGTAGTGTTCAGAGATGCAGATGAGAAAAACATGACAATGGGCCCTGAATGCCAAGATTCATTGGAGCTTTGGAGCTTTATCTTGTAGGACCTTATCCTGACTCCCTTAGAATGTAAGTTCTAAGAGAACAGGGATTTTGTCTGCCTTGCTTTCTATTTTTATCAGCAGCACCTAGAATGATACCTAAAATACAATAAGATCTCAAGAATGTTTGTCAAATGATTTAATTGATTATAAGCTGTCGTAAGGTTTGAAACAATCAAGTGGAGAGACCACATATATACAGAAACATCATTCTCCTACCCTGACCCTGAATGTGATATATTTAAGAGGCGTAAGGCTGAAGGTAAAGATGATAGGAGGTTATTGCAATATTTCTTGGCCAGATTGAAAGGTGGGCATGCAAGGAATGGGAAAGGGATTCTGGCATTAGAATGGACCACAGCTGTGCATTGTTCCTCTCAGAATAGATGACAACCTCCCTTCTAGCCAGATGCTAGTAGTTTTCAGGAGGTGGAAAGAGGGTCATCTCTCCCCTGGAGCAGTATTTGTGAGTAAATAGCTAGATGGTCATCTTATACTCAGGGTGGACATTTATGTTAGTCCCCACATGCGTAAGCACCTCTTTATAGGTAGTTCACATTTCACGGAAATATCAGATGTGCCAGATGATGAGGGAAAGAAGGAAGACATGGTCCTCCCTCCTTGGAGTCATGATCTACATAGATAGATAATGAAGAAATGCAAATTTATAGTTTAAAATGTTGATAAGTGCTAGAGAAAAGGATAGAATATTATGAGAAAGTATAGGAGAGGAACCTAGGTTGGATTACAGAGTCAGAGAAGGCCTCTCAGAAAAAGTGACACTTCCTTGAGACCTACCGGATTTATAGGAGCTGGCTGCTGACAGAGGGAGCAGCAGATCCATGGCTCTGACACGAGAGAGGTTTGGTGAGTTCAGGAACCCAGAGCAGGCTGCTGTGACTGGAGCTGACTGAGGCGTCAGCTCCTGAAGGACCAGAACTTGCAGGGCCTCAAGGGCTCTAGTGAGAAGTTTAGGTTTTGTCCTCACTTGTGAAGGGTTATTTCTTTTTATGCCTCAGTGCAGCTGTATGAGAAGCAAACGCCAAACCTGTTATACAGAGGCTTCGATCCTCAACTCAAAACCTCTGTACAGCAGAGGCAGAAGCCTCTATATAACAGATCTGGTGTTTGCTTCTAGAAAAGATGCATCCTCTATTTGGGAGGGAGAGGCAGACAGACTGGGGAGAGGGAGAGTACCAGTGATAGGAAAAAAAAGAATGAAATCTAGAAGAGGAACGGGAGAGAACTGGGACGGGCTGGGGATAGGTCAGAGGCGGGTTTGGGAATGGGAACAGAGAGCCTGGGCTTCATTGCGTGTCTCGTTTTCTTTCTTTTCTTTTCTTTTCTTTTGGGACAGAGTTTTGCTCTTGTTACCCAGGCTGGAGTGCAATGGCGCGATCTCGGCTCACCACAACCTCCACCTCCTGGGTTCAAGCAATTCTCCTGCCTCAGCCTCCTGAGTAGCTGGGATTACAGGCACGCGCCACCATGTCCAGCTAATTTTTGTATTTTTAGTAGAGACGGGGTTTCACCTTGTTGACCAAGATGGTCTCGATCTCTTGACCTTGTGATCCACCCGCCTCGCCCTCCCAAAGTGCTGGGATTATAGGCGTGAGCCACCGCGCCCGGCCGTGTCTCGTTTTCCTAGTGACAGGGGCATCGGGTGCAGGACAGGAAACAAGGAGCACAGAGGGTGCCTTCTTACCAGCCCTGGGGGTCCAGCACTGGGCATTTTGTCCATGGCTTGACTTCCCGCACGTACTAGGTTGTGAGAGGAATGTCCCTTAGCAACTCATTGGCCTGGAGTCTAGAGCACCGGTGGGGGGTCTGGAACCACGTGCCCCCAATGGCCCGGGGACGCGGTAGCGATGGTTGCTCCTGACGAGCTCTGGCTCGGGAGACCCGCGCGCTCTCCTATGAGGCTGCGCATCCCAGCAGCGCCCGCGGGAAGGGTCAGGCCCTGATTGGCTCTGGACAGACCCGCGTGTGCTCGCGGGGCGGGGCTTCACAGGGTGGGTATCCCCGTGCAAGGAAGTTGGCGAGGACTCCGGGGACTCTTTTAGCGAATCAGTTAGCCTTACTCTACCTTAGTCATTTCCCTGTGTTTGTGTACACTGTCGGGAGCATCTGGAGTCACTGAAAACAGTAATAGGAAGTCAACCAAACTCGCTTGATCAAAAATTCAGGAGGACATTCGGTTTTCAAGGAAACGGTGCTGAGGAAGGATCAGGCTGGAGCTCTAGAACCTGAGACTAGGTGGTAAATATGGAAAAAGAAATGATAATTTAGGGGGAGGGTAAAGAGATCACCTGTGAAGACAACTCATGCACACACCAGGGCCTAGAGAAGTAAATGAGACTGGGAAGAGATCAGAATTTTATTTTATTATTTTATTCATCTATTTATTTTGAGGCAGTGTCTTCTCTGTCACCCAGGCTGGAGTGCAGTGACACAATCTCAGCTCACTGCAGCCTCGACCTCCCAGGCTCAAGACCCTCCCACCTCGGCCTCCAGAGTAGCTGCACCCATAATGCCAGGCTAATGTTTTAAATTGTTTAGAGACAGGGTGTCGTTATGTTGCCCAGGCTGGTCCCAAACTTCTGGGCTCAAAATGGTCTTCCCACCTCAGCCTCCCAAAGTGCTGAGATTACATTTGTGAGAAATCAGAGTTTTTGAGTCTGAAGGACCCTTACATATTCTGCAGTAACCCTCCCATTTTGCTGAGGAGGAAAAGGAGGGGGAAGCAGAAAGGGGACAGAACTTGCCCAGAGCTATCCAGGAGTTACTGGCAAAGCCCCAGCTGGAACCAGCCCAGGGCTCTTTCCAACCTTTGATTCGAGGTTGTAAATTAAAGGAGGAGGAGGGATTTTGACAGTTAAAAAAAAAAAAAAGCACAAGTGGGTTCTGACGGAGAGATAGGATTTGTTATCTGGAAGCCTGAGTAGCATCTTGATGTGAGGAGGAGGAGTTTTTTAAGAGGCAGAAATCAGAATGGAAAAGCAGAGGGCTGGTTCTTGAATCAAAACATCACTGAGAAGAGAGATGAGTCAAGAGTTATTGCTTCCTCGAGTCTCTTTGGGTGAACCATTTCCAATCACATTCAGAATCAGTTCCACGCTTTCCCTTGCTAGCTTGTCTGCTGGGGTCATTGTCAGCTTCTAGGAACTGCCCTCATGGGCTCGTAGCTTCCTTCCTTCATCTTCAAAGCAAACAATGTTGAGTCGAATCCTTCTTATGCTTCACATCTCTCTGACCTCTGCTTCTGGCTCATCTGTTCCCTTTCTTTCTCTTCAGAGATTTCTTTCTCTGAATCTCTCTGACTTTTCTGCTTTGAAAGATTTAGGTGACTACATTACAGTTACTCAGATAGTCCAGAATGATCTCCTCAATTTAAGTCAGCTGATTAGTCACTTTCACTCTTAACAGCAAAGTCCCTTCACTGAAGCATTTAGATTAATGTTTAATTGAATAACAAGGGCACTGGAATCTTGGAATGGGGGACATCTTTAGAATTGTGCCTACCACACAAGTCAGAGGGAAGACATTTGTAACTCACACTGTGCCTAAGAGTATGCTTTCCCCACTGTCTCTCCCGAACCCTGTGAGGTGGACAGGACAGGTTGATTTATTCCCATGTTTTATACATGAAGCATAGGACTCATCAAGGAGAAAAGGCTTGAATCATGATGACACGGCAGTTTTTAAATTTTTTTTGGAGACAGAGTCTTGCTCTGTCACCCAGGCTGGAGTGCAGTGGCACAATCTCGGCTCACTGCAGCCTCTGCCTCCCAGGTTCAAGCGATTCTCCTGCCTCAGCCTCCCTAGTAGCTGGGATTACAAGCACATGGCACCACACCCTGCTAATTTTTGTATTTTTAGTAGAGACGGGGTTTTGCCATGTTGGCCAGGCTGGTCTCAAACTCCTGACCTCAGGTGATGCACCCACCTCGGCCTCCCAAAGTGCTGGGATAACAGGCGTGAGCCACCGTGCCCGGTCGACACAGCAGTTCTTAAGGCAGCCTGGAATACCCGAAACGATACTGGGTTTGGAATCCAGGGACTTACGTTATGACTTCAGTACATCAATTTCTTGGCTCTGGGAACCTGACCAGTTTCTATCCTGTTCTGGGCCTCAGTTTCCTTATCTGTGAAGTGATGCATTGATAACTACATCACAGTGTTGTTGTGAGATTTGAGAATGATATAAGTATGTGACCTCCAATGCACAGCACATGGGCCACCAGTCTCACTGTCACCCAGGCTGGAGTGCAGTGGCGCGATCTCTGCTTATTACAGCTTCTGTCTCCTGGGTTCAAGTGATTTTTGTACCTTAGCCTCCCGAGTAGTTGGAATTACAGGTGCATGCCACCACACCATGCTAGTTTTTGCATTTTAAATAGAAAAGGGATTTTGCCATGTTGGCTAGGCTGGTCTCGAACTCCTGGCCTCAAGTGATCTGCCTACCTTGACCTCCCAAAGTGCTGGGATTACAGGCACGAGCCACCGCACCTAGCCAAAACCCCAAATTTCTTGGTTCCAAATCTTTTACTTGACAAAGCTTTATCATGCCCCAGTTGTGTTCCAGTTTGTGTGCTGGGTGCTAGAGACTCAAAAGTGGCTCAGGTTTGACTTTGAAAAGGTGACTCCATTATGTCATACAAAGGCCACCCAGGAGTGGTACACAAAGGCGATTCCAACATGACACACAAAAGATATTTGGACGTGACTAAATTTCTCAAGGAACTCACATTCTGGTCAGAATAAATACAGAGTAACTTTCCTGCATACTGTGAAGTCACAAAAGCTAACCAAGGAGAGAAAGAGAAACAGAGGTGAAGTAGGGTTAGGTAGTATTTCTAGCAGTCTGCTAATAATTTGTCAAATTTTGGAGTTTATTTTGACAGTAAAGTGAAGCCAACAGACGGTAATGAGCAGGGACTGACATGACTGATTATAATGTAAAAGGATGCCATGTGGATATGGAAACGTTAAGGGCAGTGGTGGAGTTATCACTGGAGCAATGGAGTAACAGAAATTCCACTGTCCTTCCTCAGCTGCAGAGCCCCCTGCATGGTCTCCTCGTCAGCTTCCTCTAAAAGTTTTCTAGGTGTCCCCAAGGAGTCTCCTATGTCTTCACAAACAGGCCCCCTTCATCTGGTGCCTGCAAGCATGGAAACTTCATGCTGTGAGCCTCTGGTCCTTCTACAGGTCAGGCTAGCACTCATTTGTTCTGTGAGTACACCAGGCGCTATTAAAGGGTGTAGCTCTCTTCTCCTGTCCCATTCTAGGTGTATACTAGTCTCTCTTAGACCTCCCAGAGGGCACAGAAGGAACAGCTGGTACCACTTCTGCTTCTTTGCTTTGTAGGATACATCCACCAAGAGTCCTAAAGCTTTGCAGAATGCTTGCCAACTGAGGATGAAAGACACCTTTCTCTTTGTATTATATTCTGTTAGAAGAATCTTGTAACAGGCTGGGCACAGTGGCTCCTGCCTATAATCCCAGTACTTTGGGAGGCCAAGGTGGATCATTTGAGGTCAGGAGTTCAAGACCAGCCTGGCCAACATGGTGAAACCCCATCTCTACTAAAAATAGAAAAATTAGCTGGACGTGATGGCACATGCCTGTAATCCCAGATACTCCAAAGGCTGAGGCAGGAGATCACTTGAACCTGGGAGGCGGAGGTTGCAGTGAGCTCAGATCATGCCACTGGACTCCAGCCTAGGGAACAGAGTGAGACTCTGTCTCAAAAAAAAAAAAAAAAAAAAGAAAGAGAACTAGTACCTGCCCCAGTGGGTTTCAGCTTCCTGCCTTCTGATATGGACTTAGTCCTGGTGAGGCCAACATAAAAACATACAATTGCTACAGTTAATATAGTTTCTCCCCTGCGAGGACTAAGATCTTCTTAACTCTTTAATTTATAGTACCAAAATGTATCTCTCAGGATAAATTTTGCCCAGAGGCTATTCTTTCTACAGTCAGAAAGACATGGGGCAAATCCATCCCACTAACTAGTATGTCAGGCAGATGCAGGAATATATTAATCTCACCTGAACTGAGGAGGTAATATTTTGCTGTATTAGCCTGGGAGTCTTTTCCTAGCACTCTCTGCCACTCCCCAGTCCCTTTCCAGTGCGTTCAGTAGAATGGAAAAGGGAGGGCGTTAGAAAAAGGTGTGCAAAAACACAGAATACACAGAAAACACAGATACAGCCAAAGCATAGAAGAAAGGATAAAACTTTGAAGTTGAAAATGTAATTTTGAAATTCATGACAAGGATAATGGATTGAAAACAGAGGCTTTTGGATTTCAAAAGTTGATGCATTTGGAATTTCAAAAGCCCTCACTTGAGTGGAACTCACGGTGTAGAAAATGCTTTTCACAAACCAGGAAAAACCTGTGCTTGTTCTTTTTTTTTTTTCAGCAAATATTTGTCAGACCTTCTAAGAAAGCATAGTGGAAGATACAACAGTCTATTTGATATAGGACCTCCCCCAAAGAGGTTCACTTCTGTTTGGCTTTTGTTGTTGTTATTTGAGACAGGGTCTCCCTCTGTGAGCCAGGCTGGAGTGCAGTGGCGTGGTGTGATCCCAGGTATGGCGACCTGGGCATCCTGGGCTCAGGTGATCCTCCCACCTCAGCCTCCATAGTATCTGGGACAATAGGCACGCACCACCTCGTGCGGCTAATTTTTCCTTTTATTGTGGCGGGGACGGAGTCTTGCTCTGTCACCCAGGCTGGGTGCAACCTCTGCCTCCTGGGTTCAAGCAATTCTCCTACCTTAGCCTCCCAAGTAGCTGGGACTACATGTACAGGCCACCACACCTGGCTAGTTTTTGTATTTTTAGTAGAGATGGGGTTTCTCCATGTTGCCCATGCTGGCCTCAAACTCCTGGGCTCAAGCAATCTGCCTAACTCAGCCTCCCAAAGTGCTGGGATTACAGGCATGAGTCACCGCACCAGGCCTAGAGGTTCACTTTTGGAGAGAGTCCCTGGTAAGGCGTTTCATCAGTTTCCCAACTAGCACAACAATCAAATGGAGAAGAGATACGGCAGTGGGCTGTGTGGGGTTGTTCCACAGGGTCATCAGAAAACCAGGCTCCCCATGTTGTTGTCAGCAACATCCCCAGATCTCCGGCTTTCATCCTCACGGTTGTCTCATAGTTGCCAGGCGGCTGCACCATCTCCAGCATCACATTCATCACCAGGAAAGAAGAAGAGGAAGGTGAGGAGGAGGAAGTGATGGTGCCAGTGTCAGAAAAGCAGAACTCTCGAAACTCGCCAGCAGATAGTCTCTTAAGTTTGGTATTTTAAGTAGACAGGTCTCTCAAAATGTGTGCTCAGTAATAAATCCAGCAGAGTTAAAGGTTTTTATTTTATTTGTTTATTTATTTATTTATTTTGAGATGGAGTTTCCCTCTTGTTGTTTAGGCTGGAGTGCAAATGGCATGATCTCGGCCCACTGTAACCTCCGCCTCCAGGGTTCAAATGATTCTCCTGTCTCAGCCTCCCAAGTAGCTGGGATTACAGGCATCCACCACCATGCCCAGCTAGTTTTTGTTTTGTTTTTTTTTTTGTCGTATTTTTAGTAGATTTGGGGTTTCACCATGTTGACCAGACTGGTCTCAAACTACTGACCTCAGGCAATCCACCCACCTTGGCCTCCCAAAGTGATGGGATTATAGGCATGAGCCACCGCACCCGGCCAGGTTTTAATTTTTTTGCATTGTTCCTGAGGGAGAAGAGTACAGTCCTACAGATTGGTATACAGTTTAGAAAAACAGAGATGTCAATTACCATGTTATTATTACCAGAGCAAGAAATCAGCAAGTAAGACAGCCCGTCAGAATTCCATTTTGTTTGGGATCATTTCCTAAGACATGGAATCATTTCTGACATCTTTGGAGTCTCGTAAGACTATTTTGTTTAAATTGTTCTTCGAAGGGCAGATTCGTATTAACAAAGACTAGAACAAAGTCAGCAATAGTCATGAATATTCATACGAAACTGTATATTGCAGAGGAAAACATAAATGATATTCTTATAAACAGTCTCAGTTTTGCACAGCATCAAATCAAATTCCTTGAACCATTTTATAACACAGAACAATATCTTTTGATTTATTGCTGCAGGGGAAGAGACCATGTCCTTCAACTCTTTCTGAGAGTCATACTGTACTTTATTATGAAAACTATGTTTTTAAAACCAAGCCCTGGAATTTTATTAGCTATTACATGCAAAACAAAAGAAAAGAAAAAAAAAGAAAGAAAAAGGCCTTTGGAGCTCAGTTGGGATGGCAAAAAAAAAAAAAAAAAAAAAAAAGGAGAAATGCTGAGTAGGCGTTTATTCACTGATAATAATTCGATAATATTTTTCTTCTCCTTGGCTCACTAGCCAGAACTCTGCCGTATGGCCACCCCAGGTGAAAAGGAGGCAGGAAAATAGAGATACTATTTTTCAAATTGGTGACTTGATCACTTGAACAAATTTGAAATAATAAGGAGGACACAGAGGTTGGATATCAGGTAGGCAACTCTCGAGGTCTGCCCAAGACGTTACCCTAGAGGAGATGGATAGCTAGGGCTGCTGAAGAGAGTCTCAGAGAATAGGTTTCTTTCTGGTTATGTGAGATCCAGGAGAGAACTTCCAGGAGGAGGTTACGTTTGACCTTGACTTGGAGAGAAAGGGAGGGTTTGAATGTGGGCAGAGGACAGAGTTCCAGAAGGATGCTGCGACAAGGGGGGTGGCCTGAGCAAACAGGTGGAGGAAGGATGTGCAGAGCCTCTGTAGAAAGGATACCCATTTCTGCCGGGTGGTGTGGTGGCTCCCACCTGTAATCCCAGAACTTAGGGATGCGAAGGTGGGCAGATCACCTGAGGTCAGGAGTTTGAGACAAGCCTGGCCACCATGGTGAAACCTCATCTCTATTAAAAGTCCCAGCTACTTGAGAGGCTCAGGGGGGAGAATCGCTTGAACCCAGGAGGCGGAGGTTGCAGTGAGCCGAGATCGTGCCATTGCACTCCAGCCTGGGCAACAGAGCAAGACTCCATCTCAAAAGGAAAAAAAAAAGATACCTGTTTTTTGTACATTTGTTTGTTTTGGGTATGTAAAGAATGACAGGGTGCAGGGATGGGGGCTATAGAGGGAAGGGAAATATGGGGCAAAATCAGGGAGAACTCGAATGCAAGGCAAGGGAGTTTGGAGTGTATTCTGTCAGCCACTGAAATGTTGTTTATTTCTCAAGTATCTCTCTTAAATATCTCACCTTCTCTTTGTCCTCCACGGCTACTGCTCCAGCTCAGACTTCATCATCTTTCTCCTGTTGCTTCCTCCTCAGTGCAGACCCAAAGAGACCCTTAGAACACCCAAGCCCATTCTCCCATGTTCCCAACTGTTCCATAATTTCCATGACTTACCCCATTGATGTGGGAGGGAGTCCAAGCTCCTCAGCCTGGCATTTGAGGCTCTTTGGAGAGGAAATGGAGTGGGAATGGCAGACATGGTGTTGAGGCTTCACAAAGAGTGTGGGGACAATCCCTGTTTTTTGTTTTTGAGGCAGGGTCTCACTCTTTGCCCAGGCTGGAGTATAGTGGTGTGACCACAGCTCACTACAGCCTCTACCTCCCAGGCACAAGAGATGCTCCCACCTCAGCTTCCTGAGTAGTTTGAACTACAGGCATGTACCATTACACCAAGCTAATTTTTTTTTAGTTTTTATTTTTTTGTAGGGAGAGGGTCTCCTTACATTGCCCAGGCTGGTCTCAAACTCCTGGGCTCAAGCAGTCCTCCCACCTCAGCCTCTCAAAGTGCTGGGATTACAGTCATGAGCAACTATGCCCAGCCCAACCTCTATTCTTGAGGCTTCTCAGCATCTTGTCCGATCAGGCCCCTAATTCACAAAATTAGCACACCTTAAGGGTGGAGTGAAGAGATAAGAGCCCCTAGCAAGCAGTGGACTTCTTTCCAGCCTCACCCCATGCCTCTTACTGCTGCCCCTCTCCTCATCCATTCCAAATCCTGCCCTCCAGGACAGACTGATATGAGGTCAGAGTTAGCAGCAGGATACATCCTGGTCCTCTCTTGCCCCTGAGATCTCGTTGGGGCTGATGGCACTGCCACTGCTATGGTTGGGTAAGTGGAAGGAGAGGCAGCGTGGGGGTATCTGGGGGAAGTAAGGGTGGGTGGGGGTGGTAGAAGGACAGGGCTGAGGTAAGATGAAGAGGTGAAGACATTAAAAAGTTAGGTACTTGGCTGAGCACAGTGGCTCACACCTGTAATCCCAGCACTTTGGGAGGCCAAGATGGGCAGATCACCTGAGGTCAGGAGTTGGAGACCAGCCTGGCCAACATGGTGAAACCCTGTCTCTACTAAAAATAGAAAAATTAGCCAGCTGTGGTGGTGGGTACCTGTAATCCCAGCTACTGGGGAGGCTGAATTGGAAGAATCGCTTGAACCTGGGAGGAGATATTGCAGTGAGCCGAGATCGTGCCACTGCACTCCAGCCTGGGTGACGGCAAGACTCTGTCTTAAAAAAATAAAAAAGAAAGAAAGAAAAGAAAAGAAAAGAAAATGTAGAATCCTCATTCTACAATGTAGATCCTCAAAAAACTTACCCTCAGTCTTTGAAGACCAGAGTTCAGGTTCAAGCGCTATCAACCTTGAGTAATTCTCTTCAGTTTGTGCACCTGGACAATGGGGTATTCCCCTTCTACACAGCAAAAGGAAATTTATTTGTGGAAACCATTCAACCATAACAATCCCAGGTTTCACAAGGCTGCTGGAGAGGGGAGAGGGTTGTAAATGAGCTAATGGGTAGGGAGCACAATAATTCACTAACTGTTCACTATTACGGGCCCCCTGTCATGTAATGTGACTTAAGTGACAACCTGAAATTATCATTAGAGTACCATGTGTGTCTGTAGTTATTGTCCTTAATTCTCACAATACTGTAGCATTGGTATTATTGTGCCCATTTTACTGATTGAGAAACAGATTCAGAAACGATGCAATGTGGCCAGAACCACAAGATGCAATTAATACCAACAAAAAGAGCAATAAAAATCCAGGCCGGGCACGGTGATCCCAACGTGTGGGATGTATCCTGCTGCTAACTCTGACCTAAACCAGAATGTTTCCTGCTGCTAACTCTGACCTCATATCATGCCTGTAATCCCAACACGTTGGGAGACTGAGGTGGGCAAATCATGAGATCAGCAGATCGAGACATCCTGGCTAACATGGTGAAACACCGTCTCTACTAAAAACACACACACACACACACAAACAATTAGCCGAGTGTAGTGGCCCGTAACTGTAGTCACAGCTACTTGGGAAGCTGAGGCAGGAGAACTGCTTGAACCTTGGAGGCGGAGGTTGCAGTGAGCCAAGTTTGCACCACTGCATTCCAGCCTGGGTGACAGTGATACCCTGTCCCCCCAAAAAAAGATCCAGCACTCTAGATTGGGGTGGTGCATTTTAGGGGTCCCCAAGACTCCTCTGATTCAGTGATCCACAAGAGGGACTCAAAACTCAGCAGCACTGTTTTACTCATGATGGCAGTTGATTACAGCACAAGAATACAGAGGAAAATCAGTAGAGGGAAGAGGTGCACAGGGCAGAGTTCGGGAGAGAGCAGGCATGAGCTTTCACTGACCTCTCCCAGTGGCATTGCACCAACAGAGCTTGCTTCTTTCAGCAACGACATGTGGTGATATTCACAGACATGCCAAGAAGGGAAGTGCACCCAAGCCTTGGTGTCCAAGGTTTTTATTGTGGGTCTGGTCACTGACTTATCTTAGTCTTCAGCCCCTCCAGAGGTCAAGCTGATGCCCCAGGACCCAGGGCCCCCACCATAAATCACAGTGTTAGCATAGACTGATATAGTCCAAGGCCCCAGGTAAACGAAGACACTCTTATCAGGCAGGATTTTCTAAGGGTTTACAGGTCACCTCATAGGAGCTGGACAAGTGTCAAGCCTTTCTTACTCTCTTTTTTTTTTGTGTGTGTGTGAGACTGAGTTCTCGCTCTGTTGCCAGGCTGTAGTGCAGTGGCACGATCTCGGCTCACTGCAAACTCCACCTCCCAAGTTCAGGTGATTCTTCTGCCTCAGCCTCCTGAGTAGCTGGGACTACAGGCCTGTGCCACCATGGCCAGCTAATTTTTATATTTTTAGTAGAGACTGGGTTTTACCATGTTGGCCAGGATGGTCTTGATCTCTTGACCTCGTGATCTACCCACCTCAGCCTCCCCAAGTGTTGGGATTACAGGTGTGAGCCACCATGCCCAGCCAGGTGACCCTTGTAATGCACAGATGTAATACAGGAAAATGCTAGGTAGGTTTGTTTTTCAACTTGGATCTCTTCTTACAGAGTTACTTTCTCATGTTTTGATGGAAGTCAAGAAGATACTGGTAGAAGAGGGGCTGTGTTGTGCATTTCAATTTCCCAAAGAATTCCCAAGCACTTCCATGCTCATGGGTTACAGGCTCAACAAAAATATCAGCTCCCTTGCAGCTACAAGTAAGCCCAATGCTACCATTGGTGATAACACCAAGGACAGATCTTACATGACTGGGAATCTTGATGAACAGGACTGTACCCTATTCAGCCACAATATACTCAAAGGGAACATCATGACATATTTATCCCATGAAGATCTAGGAGAACAAAAAAGTGCTTTCCTGGGGGAGAACATCAAACTCTTTGTGTCAGGTGAAGTTCAATCTCAGGCAATAAATGGTTTGGAAAGAAGGAAATCCAAAAGTGGTTCTGGCAAATATGTGGTTTTTACCTGATGGGCACTGGGCTTTACCAAAACCTTAGGTATTTGATTTTTACAGTCATGCAGTGAGATCAATATAATAGGTAACTTGACTTTTCCAAATAGAAATGGCAAAGAGAGAAGCAACTGGCCCTGTGTCATTCAACCAATACAAAATAGAAAGGAAACGATCACAGATTGGGCTGGGAAGGGGCAGAGTCTAGGAGGAGAATTGGCTGGAAGAAAGGAGACAGAGTAGGACCTACCACTAGCACATCTAGTCTGCGACTCAGGTAAGGGGTCAGAATGGAGAATCCTCATTCTACAATGTAGATCCTCAGAAAACTACTCACCCCCAGTCTCTGAAGGCCAGAGTTCAGGTTCGAGCTCTACCACCTTGAAGAATTCTCTTCTGTTTGATCACCTGGACACTGGGGTGTTCCCTTCCACACAGAGAAAGGAAATCTATTTGTGAAAAAAAAACATTCAACCACAACAATTCTAGGTTTCACTAGGCTGTTGGAGAGGTGAGGGGGTTGCAGATGAGCTCACGGGTGGGGAGCACTCTGTAACCTGGAAACACTGTATCAATCAAGTGTCCATGAGGGTCCCTTTTCCCCAAGGTTTGGGTCTACTCCTCTTTTCTCCAGACCTAACTCAAAAGCCAGAGCTCCACATCCCAGAGATTCTTTTGGCTGGGAAGCCTGTGACCTTGAACTGTACCCTCAAAGGCACCTGCAAAGAAACCAAAGCCCTTTTCCTCTCCTGGAAGAACTTAGCCATCACCAGCAACTCCTCCTCGGTGCTGCACTTTACCCTGAAGCCTGAGGACCATGGCACCACCCTTGGATGTCACTTGAACTTCTCCCTAGCCAACATGACCAGAAGTAGCTTGGTCAGGCTCCACGTGATCTGTGAGTGCTGGTGGGCGCAGGCAGATCCTGAGAATTAGTGGGCTTAAGGAAAGACCTGAGCTCCAGTGGGAAAGAAGTCTTGGGAGCTGTCACATCTTCCCGCTGACCTTTGGAAGGCCAGAGGGAGGAGCTTAGCCTGAGTCTGAGGCAGATGTGGAGAGAGGATGAGAGGGAAGTGTTCTGAGTCCCAGCCCCACTCTGGGTTGCCAGAAAGTCTTTCTGCAGCTCCCTGTGAATAGCGAGTAAAGAGAAGACTGGGTCTTAGGGGAAGTAGAGAAGCAAAGTTGGGCCGGGCGCAGTGGCTCACACCTGTAATCCCAGCACTTTAGGAGGCCGAGGTGGGTGGATCACAAGGTCAAGAGATCAAGACCATCCTGGTCAACATGGTGAAACCCCGTCTCTACTAAAAATACAAAAAAATTAGCTGGGCACACTGGTGCATGCCTGTAATCCCAGCTACTCAGGAGGCTGAGGCAGGAGAATTGCCTGAACCCAGGAGGCTGAGGTTGCAGTGAGCCGAGATCGCCCCATTGCACCCCAGCCTGGGTAACAAGAGCGAAACTCCGTCTCGAAAATAAATAAATAAATAAATAAAGAGAAGCAAAGTCAGGACATCTTGATGATTCCTGATTCTTCCTCCACACAGCACCTGCCAGGCTGTTCAATTCCTCTTGTTCCTTGGAGAAGACTGTTCATTGCAGCTGTTCCTTCCACGGGATCCCCACACCCTCCGTGCAGTGGTGGATGGGAGGTGTCCCTGTGGATGTGAACAGCATGGATAACATCCTCCAGGTGACTTCTTCCACATATGTCCCTGGGCCAGCAGCACCATCCACCTCATCGGGGAGCCATAAATAGTCATGAGACTTCGCTGTGAGGGGAAGAACCAATATAGAATTCACACTTCCAGCATCTTCCTGATACCAGATGAGTATCCAGGAGCCTATTGACTGAGCTGCAAAGAACACTAAGGGCCAGATGCGGACAGGCACGGGGCCAGAGGAATGGGTAGAGAGTTTTAGCCCAGACTTTAAGGCCTTTGGAGAAAAGTCAATCTCACTTTCCTCCGATTCCAGATAAGAAATCAGTTTCCAGCGTGTTCATGAAAGGATTAATCCAGGGTATTGTGTATGGAGCCATTGCATTCGCGCTGGTCTTCTGCCTTGTCCTCGTGTCATGAGGATCAAAGTTTAAATTCATCAGCAGCCTTTCCCAAAGCCTGCTACCTTTATTTATGTTCTCCATTTCCTTCCTCGTACTTGCTTCCAGTTAATTTTGCTTTGCCGTTTTTATTTTATTTTTTTATTTTTGAGACAGGGTCTGAGTCTCTCACAGTTTACTGCAGCCTCAACCTCCCTGGGCTCACATGATGCTCCCACCTCAGCCACCTCAGTAGCTAGGACTACAGATGTGTGCCACCACGCCTGGTTAATTTTTGTATTTTTTGTAGAAATGGGATTTCACCATGTTGCCCAGGCAGGTCTCGAACTCCTAAGCTCATGTAATTGACCCACCTCGGCCTCCCAAACTGCTGCTGGGATTACAGGCATGGTCCACTGCCACCAGCCTTGTCTACCTTTTAAAAATGGATTCTTATATTGTTAACTTTCAGCTATTCTTCTTTTTCAATATTTGTATTTAGGGCTATAAGTTTCCCTGTAAGCGTGACTTTAGCTGCATCTCACAAATTTTATTATAAGTATTTCATTATCATTTGGTTAAAATATTTCTAATTTCCATTATGATTTATTGACCAATGAGTTTCTTAGGCATATTACTCTCTTTTTAAATTTCTAGCTTAAATCCAATAAGGTCAGAAAATACGTTATGTGTCATTTCAGTTCTTTTCTTTGTGACATTTTTGTTTAATTTTTATAAATATTCCATGTGAACTTGAAAAGAATGTACATTCTATGCCTGTTGAATGCAGTATATGTCTGTGTGTGTGTCTGTGTGTGTGTACACACAGACACATACATATATACATATATACCCTTTAAATCAAATTCATTAATCGTGTTGTTTAAATCTTCCATATTTGTACTGACTTCATTGCCTGCCTGTTCTAATGATAAGAGATATGTATTTTTAAGTCTCCCACAATAATTTGTGGATTTGTTTGTTTCTTCTTAAAACTCTGTCAGTTTTTGCTTTATAAATCTTGAGGTCATGTCATTAGCTTCAAGTCTATTTTAAAATGTGCATACAAGGCCAGGCATGGCGGCTCACACCTGTAATCCCAGCACTTTGGGAGGCCGTGGCAGGTGGATCACTTGCGATCAGGAGTTTGAGACCAGCCTGGCCAAGATGGTAAAGCCCCATCTATACTAAAAATAAAAAATTATCCAAGCATGGTGGTGCGTGCCTGTAATCCCAGCTACTCTGGAGATTGAAGCAGGAGAATAGCTTGAATCCAGGAAGTGGAGGCTGCAGTGAGCCAAGATCGTGCTGCTTCAGTCCAGCCTGGATAACAGAGTGAGAGACTTTGCTCAAAAACAAAAAAAACAAAAAAAGAAAAGAAAAGAAAAAAGAAAGTGCACACAAGTATCTTCCTTATATCAGACATCGTTTTTTTCTTCACCTTTGCATTGAAGTCTATTCTGTCAGATATTACGATGCTCCACCAGCTCTTTTTTTTTACATCTACTCTCCATCTGTGATCTTAAGGTTTATTTATGTGTTTCATAATCAGCATATAATTTTGACTTTTTTTAGTCTTGTAATTTTTAAATTGGATTTAAATTAATTTGCTTGATGTAACTACTGGTGCATTTAAATGCTGATGGCATTTCAATGTACCCTCCTCGCTTGTTTCTCATGTTCCTTTCCTCCCTTTACTTGTCTTCTTCTGGACTGGCTGGGTATTTTTACCAATCCGTTATTTTCTTTCTACTGGTTGAAAAGTATGCAATTATACGTTTTTTAAATATTCTTTTACTGGTTACCCAAAAATCACAACATCTATACTTCAGTTATCAAAATAGATATTTGATCATTTCAAAGTATAAAACCTTTACCCTCCTCCAGATAATGTAAAGCCCTTAGAACAGTTTAACTGTATTTTCTCTCCTCACAACTTACATGCTATTTTTATAACATGCTTTGTGGCATTTTATCAATTCCAATATACATGTTATTTCACATTCAAACATCTCTGAAGTAGAGATATGTCTTACGATTGATGGTGATTTACAATTGCTGCTGGTCCCAGGTGGCAGTCCTGATAAAGATGTCACTGCCTGCAGGCGCATGAACTCCGTCATTGCTGTTCATATTATCACTTTAATTGAATTATTTGGTCATCGATACATGTTTAATTTACTGCCTTTTCAAACATTTGCAAAAGTATTACATTATTAGCTGGTACTAAAACAAAGTTGTTGTGTATCCAGAAGGACACAGAAGTAAAAGAGTAAATGCACCTTTCATTTTTGTGACACCTGTAACATTTGTTTGAGGAAGGACCAGAATTCCATATTTTTTTATAAAGCAACAATCTGGTGCTTTATAGAACCTAGAAAAGAGAGACAGCCACATGTGGATAAAGCCATGTTACTTTTTCTTATAAGATAAAAAGCAAAAGGGTAATTTATCTCATAAACTGCCAGTGCAAATGAAATCAGAAGAAATTGCTTAATCCTTTAGAAGAGATTTTTTAAAGTTAAATTAACATGATGGGATGATTCATGTGCTGTTCAGGACTATATTAGTTCTTAACAGTTTAATCAGCAAAATATTTTTCCCTCAGTGATACATAAATTATGCATCTTACTATTAGTGGCATTTTATTATCAATGAAATACCAATTCTATATTGGTGTGTCCAAGCAAATCCGGTACAAGCATGGGAGCGGGTTGTGAATGGGGAAGAAAACCTACCATAAAACAAAATGGGGTTGGGTGCATTGACTCATGCTTATATTCCTAGCACTTTGAGGGGCCAAGGCAGGAGAATCACTTGAGCATAGGAGTCTGAGAACAGCCTGGGCAACATAGTGAGACCCCATCTCTACGAAAAATACAAAAATTAGCGGAGCATGGTGGCACATGCATATAGTCCCAGCTGTTCAGGAGGCCGAGGTGGGAGGATAGCTTGAATCCAGGAGGTGAAGGCTGCAGTGACTTGTGATCACACTACTGCATTTCAGTCTGGATGACAGAGTGAGACCCCATCTCTCAAAAAAAGAAAAGAAAAGCAAAGTAAGCAATAATTTGCCAATATTTTGCCATTTTCCTGCATGTCTGGATTTGTATGCTTTGACCTCATTCATAATTTTTTTAGAGTGTGCGAAACATGCAAATGGCCTTTAAGACAGTGCACATGCTGCACACGGACTGGACAAGGACGTGTAATGCAACGCCTTTCTCCGTACATTAATCTGCATAAATATATTGAGCAAATTCTACATGCCAGGTCATACTGTTACAGGAAACGGGTCCAGATCCAGACCCCAAGAGAGGGTTCTTAGATCTCACACAAGAAGGAATCCAGGGTGAGGCCGTAAAGTGAAAGTAAGTTTATTGAGGAAGCCAAGGAATGAAAGCATGGCTACTCCACAGACAGAGCAGCCCCAAGGGCTGCTAGTTGCCCATTTTTATGGATATTTCTTGATAACATGCTAAACGAGGGGTGGATTATTTACGCCTCCCTTTTTAGACATATAGGGTAACTTCCCAGTGTTGCCATGGCAGCTGTAAACCAGCAAGGTGCTGGTGGGCGTGTAGCAGTGAGGATGACTAGTGGTCACTCTCGTGACCCTTTTGGTTTTCGTGGAGTTTGGCTGGCTTCTTCACTGCCACCTGCTTTATCAGCCAGGTCTTTATGACCTGTATTTTTTGCTGACCTCCTATCTTATCCTGTGACTTAGAATGCCTTAACCATCTGGGAATGCAGCCCAGTAGGTCTTAGCCTCATTCTACCCAGCTCCTATTCAAGATGGAGTTGCTCCGGTTCACATACCTCTGACATTATCTTAGAGCAAATCAGGCTCAGGAACACGGACCCTGAAGGAAGACATATGCAGATGTGTAGGGATAAATGTTGGGAAGTGCCTGGAGGAAAACAGGGAGCTGGGAGAAAGTGTAGCAAGGGGAGGGGTGGGGAGAAGCCTTTAGGTACTTGGTCTGAGACCTAAAGGAATAGGGGGAGCTGCCTAGACTGAGGGAGCCCCAGTTCCAGGCGCTGAGATTGCAGAGGTTTATCAAGTCCAAGAGCCCAGCACGGCCTGATGAGCTCAGAACTTAGGGAGAGCTTGGGAGAGGCCAACCTGCGGGCAGAGCCTCAAAGGCTCTGGTGAGAAGTTTGGATTTCATCTTCCCTGTGGAGGGCTATTTTCTCCCATGCTTGGTCATCCTGGAAGGTGAGCTGCTCTTCAATGGGGACTTTATCTGTAAGAATCGTATGTGGACAATGTGGTGGGTGACTTTCTCCAAAATGAGTTTTGTGTGAGTTGCCCCACAGCGTAACAAACCGGGGACTATTTGTGTTCACTGCTCACCTTGCCGCTCTCTGATGCAAATCTCTGCAAATGGAGGCGTCAGTTTCTAAGAGAAAAAAAAAAATTTTTTTTTTGCAACCGAAAGCCCAGTCTGAAATTTCCTTGTCATTCCCTTGACCAATTACTAGATTCTTTTTCTAGTGCCCCCTTGATATGGGGGTGTCAGACCAAGGTCCCTACATAGTGTGGACCCAAGGCCCTGTTGTCTGCTGTCACTGGACCATTTAAATCAAGTCCCTGGGTTATTATCACAACAGACCCTCCCTGACCTGCAGCCCAGCCATGTTTAGCCAGCCCTCAATTGATGCGTGGCCTCTGATCTTCAGTCCCCTGCGTCCTTACGACCTCAGCCCCATCAGTGTCTTCAGATGTTTTTGTAGAGCGAGGGTTTTCAGACAGGAAATGGATATCTGAATCTTATTGTCTGAATGCAGAAAGAAACAACGGAAGGATCTCCATTTGGGGAGGAACAGGTCAGGTCTTTAAAGCTCACTCAGGCTGCTCTGCAGGGGACACAGAGCAGAAGGACAGAGCCGCCAGCCGGGGACCAGAGGGTGGCCCCTGCAGCTGCTAGAGCGAGAAAGGAAGGGGACCAGTTATATAATCCATGGGATGTCCATACCACAGAACAACACAGCTGTCAGAAAGACCAAGGCAGTGTGCCGGACTCGGACATGCAGGCATGAGCCAGAAATAGGAGGAGGAGGAAGAAAGGTGCAAAAAAAGAAAGACCTGTCCAAAACTAAAAAGTATATATTGAGACATCACAGGGCAGCAAGAGACGCAGAGGAATGGACTAGACATGAAGGGCCTCCAGGCTGAAGGGCTGGGCTGTGTCCTGGGTGAACTGGGGAGCCATGAAGGGGCTGTGAGCAGGAGAGGAGCTGGGCAGCTCTGGGGGACAGTGAATTCCAGGAGGCCCAGAAAGAGGCTTGGGGGAGGGCCCATGCCAAAAGAATAGAGGCTTTTATCCCCATTTGACGGGGTGGGGTGGGGCTGCGCTGGTCACAGAACCAGCAAGCGGAGGAAGCTGGCGATCTGGGCGCAGCCCAGGGTTCCTTCTGGGAACTGGACAGGGGCAGGGACTGAGCACAGCATTCACAGGGCTTCCTGCCTTAGAATGAAGATGCTTACCTGGTGGGAGGAGCATCAGATGCCCAAGACCAAAGAAGGCCTGACCCTTAAGAAGCCAGAGCTGCTGGAGGAACCAGAAGTACCCTAAATGTGTGAAGCTAACACCCCAGCAGACCAGGCTGGAGGTAAGTCCCTGGGCCAGTCACAGGCAGGCCATCAAGCAACAGGGTCGAAGGCCAGGGCCCCCACTCCATCACCTGGCAGAACCATCAGGAGACACTCCTTCAGGACAGAGTCCCTGGCCCCCTCGCCCCCACACAGCAGATGTTATGTTTGCCAAAACCAAGTCCCACAGACTGGGTGGCTTGAACAGTGATACTGATCTCACCCTCTAGAGGCTGGAAGTTGCAGGTCAAGGTGTGGGTAGTGGGGCTTCCTTCTGAGGCCTCTCTCCTTGGCCCGTAGATGCCGTCTTCTCCCTGTGTCTTCACACGGTTGTCCCTCTGCATGAACCTAGGTCCTAATGTCCTTTCCTTGTAAGAACACCAAGGCCGGGTACGGTGGCTCATGCCTGGGGTAATCACAGAATTTTGGGAAGCCAAGGTGGGCGGATCACGAGGTCAAGAGATCGAGACCATCCTGGCTGACATGGTGAAACCCCATCTCTACTAAAATTAAAAAAAAAAGAACACCAGTCGTTGAATTCAGGCCCACCCCGGGACGTCATTTAACCTTCGTTACCTATGTAAAGGGCCTGGCTCCAAATACAGTCACATTCTGAGTCACCGGGAGTTAACGTGTGTGTGGGGGGGGAGGATTCACACTTCCACCCATAACAGAGGCTTAAAGAGGCTGCTTTAAGGATCCTTCTGTGTTGGGTACTTAGAGGGGCAGGGCTCACCCAAGACAGCGGAGCAAGAGTCTGGTTCTCCCACAGTCTAGGGCTCTGGAGAGAAAGAAGAGCATAAATTCCGAGACAGATCATGGCACACGACCCAGCACGTGGAAACCTGGCCCAGGCAGAGCTGTGCAGACCTGCAGACACCAGCGGCAACTCCATCTCAGACTCCAGGCCCTGGCCCAGCTCTCACCCATTTCCTCAGGGAACATCCCCAGAGGCCTCCCCTGCACCAGCCCTCATGTTGCCCAATGTAGGGAACATGCCTCACACCTGACACCTGCCTGAGGGACATGCCACCCCAGCAGGCGGGCTGCCAGGAGCAGAAACAAAACACACAAGGACACACCAGGCAGGCAGCACCAGGAAACAGGCTGCCACTGTCACAGGGGCCGCTGTAAGCCCAACATGGATCCAACCCAGCCTTGGCCTTCTTCAGAGAGAGAAACTGAAACATGCTCAGCATGATGGGAAGTGGCAGAAACACTGAAGAACCCCAGGAGCACATCCACAGGGACAATGGGGAGCATGAGGCCCAGCCTCTGCACCTCTGCATTGCAAACAGGGAAACTGAGGCTCCCTGTGCCTCCGGCCACACTGCAAGGCTGTGGGTTGCTCAGGACTCCTGAATCCCAGTCCCTTGTCCCTTACAGCAGCTAACCCTGTCCCTGGACATTTTCCCCTGACTTTATGAGACTATGCTCACAGCCTCCTGGCAGGGAACAAGATGGGCACAGCTGGCCTAATGGGGGCCTTGTCTGTCTTGAGAGCAGCTGCCCCTCTCCTGAAGGCAGCGGTTCACAGTGTTAGAACTCACTCCACCTCCTCCCCACCCCCTCCCCACACAGGTCAGGAACGCTGGGTGACTACTGCTAGCTCTTCACATTTTTGTTTTTGTTTTTGTTTTTAGGAGAATCCAGAGATCTCGATTTCAGTGTGAAATGTCTTGACTCCAGCACAGTAGTAATTGAGAACATGTTTTTTAAAAGGCAGCACCGTGTGGGTCAAAGAAAATCCCCCCAAAGGGGCCTCTCATTTGCAAACTCCAATCAGCGGCGTAGATGTGGAGGGGACTCCCACTGTCTGAAGAGCCCAAAGCAGGTGGGGTTTTTCAGAACGCAGACACTTTGTCAAGGGCAGCCAGAATCCCCAGGTTCTGGGAGGAGGCTTGGGTCTGGAAGGGTAAGGAGGGGTTTCTAAGCCGAGAAAAACATTCTAGGTGTTCACTCATGTGGCCACAAATCCCAGAGGCCTCCCATGTGCCAGGCCCTGGGCTGGAGACTGGAGAAGTCAGACCTAGGTTCTGCCCATACGGACCTCCAGGGTGTTACAGTCCTGTGAGCATGTCAGGGCTGTGACCCAAGAAGCATGGGGAGAGGGGAGGGGAGGGGGAGCTGGCATTGAGGGAGGGAGGGCTTGACCCCACGTGGGAGCTGAGGGTTGCTACCTAAGCCCAGCCGGCATAGGTGATGGCACCGCCAGGCACAGGAAGCTGCAAGATTGAAGGCAGGAGGCTTGGGGCTAGGAGGGGGATGGGGGAGCAGAGCACTCCAGCTAGGGCAGAGCAAGCAGCATTTCTAAGGCAGGGGGCAGACGACAGTGAGAACCAAGCCAGGCAAGGGTCCACAGGCTGGACCTGGATAAAGCTCCTCTGCAAACAGACCTCAACTGTCACCCAACTGTCACTCAGGAGAAGCGAGGGAAGAGCAGATACCTGGTGGTGGTCAGCTTCCCCTCTCTGCAGGATATGCCCAATGGTGACAGTGTCCCTGAGTTTGACTTCAGTCCTGATGCCCCACCAGTTGGGGACTAGGAGGCTGACATCAGGAAAAATGTGGCATCCCTATGGGTGGGCTGAGGGGTGAGCGTAGCCGGGAACCAGCCGCAACTCCAAAAATAAAGATGAGATTGGAAAGTGGAATCATCTCCCAGGAAGTGGATATTGGGCTGAACTCTTTCCCCAGAGTCGGGAAAGATAGAATAGGGCACTCCAGGTCAGACAGATGGGCCCTGATACCAGGTTGTGTGTCACTAATACTACAGTCTAATAATACTAGGCTGAGGTTACTGCTGGCCCCCCAAGATCCCCCGTGGGTTCCAGAGCAGGCTAAGTACGTGGGGCAAACTGCTCCTCAGTCAGTGGTCAGTTGTGTGCACTTGTACGTCTACAAGGAGAGGTTCCAAGGAGACCACGTCAGGCGGCTCTGTATAAACCTCTGTTCCCTCAGGAGACGATGGAAGCAACCGTGATGACGGTCCTGGCCAGGACTGAGGGTGTTCCAAGCCCTCACGGGCCTTTATTCACTTAAGCCAGAGACCCTGTGGAATCAGTCCCATTACCATGCCCATTTTATAGCAGAGGAAACTGAGGCCTAGAGAAGCTGAGAAACCTCCCTTGGGTTACATTCCTACCTTCTGAGACAGATGCTATCCCCCTGCCCTTACCCACAAGGAAGCTGAGGTTCAGAAAGGGGAGGATCCTTCCAGAATCTCACAGCCTGGGGACAAAGCCAGATCTGAGGTGGCCCTGCCCGCTCTTGCCTGCTCCTAGGAGCAAGGATCACATCATCAGGATCACTTCTCCCCATTCTAGAGTGCAGACTGTCGGGCCATGCAGCTACCCAGGCTCTGCTGGCTCAAGGAGCAGGTCTAGACTCTCCCTTCCATTCACCTCAAAGTCTAGTCTCTCCCTCTCTGTTTCTCTCTCGCGCGCCCTCTCAGTTCCACGAACAGATGGTTAACCCTCTGTGTGCCCTGTAGCCTGCTATGTTTGGAAAATGGCCGTGGATAGGGCTGCCGCTATCACTTTCTCTCCCAGACGGCGAGAGACATTGCAGAGGGTGGGGGCCATGGGATCATGAACGCCTGTGCTGACCACTTGGACGATGGAGTTGAGCCACTGTGTTTAGATCCCAGCTCTGGCCCTGAGTGCAGACCACTCCCGTGTTCGCTAACCCCAGCTTTCATCAGCAAAATGGGGGCATAACAGACTGCGTCACTGTGAGGTGCAGATGAGGTAATGTTTATTCAGTAACCAGCTCAGGATCAAGGGCATGGTGATGGCAGCCTGTGTCTGCTGCACACTGTGTCCATGCCAGGCCATGTTCTAAGCACATTACATGGGTTCTCTTGTTTGTATCTGTCAGGGTTCCACCAGGGAAACAGAATGAGTATACAAAGGCTTATTGCAAGGAAGTGGCTTATGTGATTCTGAGAGCCGGCTAGGCAGGTGCTACCGACTGAATGTCTGTGTCTTGCCAAAATTTTTACGTTGAAACTTAGCCCCAACTATGATGGGATCTGGAGGTGGGGCTTTTGGGATATGTGGGTGGAACCTTCATAAATGGGATTCATGCCTTCATAAGAGGCCTAAGATGGCTGGGCATGGTGGCTCACGCCTGTAATCTCAGCACTTTGGGAGGCTGAAGTGGGTGGATCATGAGGTCAGGTGTTTGAGACCAGCCTGGCCAACATGATGAAACACCGTTTCTACTAAAAATAGGAAAATTAGCCAGGTGTGGTGGCATGCGCCATGAGCCCAGCTACTCAGGAGGCTGAGGCAGGAGAATCACTTGAACCTTACACTCCAGCCTGGTGACAGAGTGAGACTCTGGCCAGGCGCAGTGGCTCACACCTGTAATCCTAGCACTTTGGGAGGCTGAGGCAGGAGGATCACTTAAACTCAGGAGTTTGAGACCAATGTGGGCAACATGGTGAAACCCCGTCTCTACTAAAAATACAAAAATTAGCCGGGCATGGTGGCGCACACCTATAGTCCCAGCTACTCAGAGGCTGAAGCGGGAAGATCACTTGAGCCTGGGAGGTGGAGATCGTGCCACTGCGCTCCAGTCTGGGAGACAGAGCTAAACCCTGCCTCAAAAAAAAGATGTTTCCTCTTCTGCCATGTGAGGACATAGCAAAAGACACTGTCTTTGAACCACGATGCCGGCCCTCACCAGACACTGAATCTGCTGGTGCCTTGATCTTGGACTTCCCAGCTCCCCCGACTGTGAGAAATGAATTTCTTGTGTTTAGAATCCACCCATTTTATGGCATTTTGTTGTTACAGTACACATCGAGTAAGACAGGAGGTCTGAGGTCTGTAGGGCAGGCAGGCAGGCAGGAGGGGCAGGCTGGAAACTCCAGCAGCAGCTGAAGCGGAATTATTTCTTCTCCTGGGAAACCTCCATTCTCCCTTTCAACTGATTGAATCAGACCCACCTACGTTATTGAGGATAATCTCCTTCACTTAAAGTCAACTGATTAGAACAACAACAACAACAACAACGATGTAACTGTGAGACGTGCCAGATACGTTAATTTGCCTGACAGCAGTAATCATCTCGCTCTGAATATATGTATCAAAACATCACGTTGCGTACCTTAAATATACACAGCAAAGTCGACTGATTAGAGACATCAGTAACAGCTACAAAACCCTTCCACGGGGGACATGTCTCCGTGTTTGGCTGAGCAGCTGGGGGCTGTGGCTCAGCCAGGTCGGCACATAAACAAATCATCACACCACTGGGTCCCCACCACGGCTCTGTGAGGTGGGTTCTGAGATTAACCCCAGCCTATAGAAAAGATGAGGAGACTCGTAGAGGGTAAGCAGCCTGCCTGACTGAAGAAATGGCAGAGACACCTGAGCCCAGGCTCGGACCGCCCCTTCCTCACCCCCCAACCACGTGCCCTCCAACCTTGCTCAGGGAGTGTCTTCAGCTGCTATTATTAGCACCTAGCAGGGCTCCAGGGACATGGCACAAAAAAGGAAAGTACATCTCAAAGTGGGTAACCATACCTGACCTTGATCCTAGGAAACAGAGAGTCGGGAGGGAAGTCTTTGAAGATGAGGAGAGTTCAGTCAATGAAAAGGATAGGAACTAATTTATTCTTTCAAAAATACACTGAGGGCTGGGTGCGGTGGCTCATGCCTCTAATCCCAGCACTTTGGGAGGCCGAGGCGGGCGGATCACTTGAGGTCAACATGGTGAAACCCTGTCTCTACTAAAAATACAAAAAGTTAGCTGGGTGTGGAGGCATGCACCTGTAATCCTGGCTACCCTAGAGGCTGAGGCAGGAGAATTGCTTGAACCTGGGAGGCGGAGGTTGCAGCTGAGCCGAGATCACGCTGCTGCACTCCAGCCTGGGCGAGAGGGCGAGACTTCATCTAAATATATACTGAGGCTGGGTGTGATGGTATGTGCCTGTAGCCCCAGCTGCTCAGGAGGCCAGGGTGGGAGGATCATTTGAGGACAGGAATTTGAGACCAACCTGGACAACATAGCAAGACCCCATCTCTACAAAAAATAAAAATAATAGCTGGGTATGGTGGTGTACACCTATAGTCTCAGCTACTTTAAAGGCTGAGACAAGATGATAGCTTGAGGCCAAGCACAGTGACGCACACCTGTAATCCCAGCACTTTGGGAAGCTGAGGCAGGAGGATCACTTGAGCCCAGGAGTTTGAAACCAGCCTGGGCAACATAGTGAGACCCCCCCCCCAACCTCTATAAAAGTTTTTAAAATTAGCATGCAGCCAGGTGCAATGGCTCATGCCTGTAATCCCAACAACATTTTGGGAGTCCGAGGCAGGTGGATCACCTGAGGTCATGAGTTCGAGACCAGCCTGGCCAATACGGCAAAACCCCACCTCTACTAAAAATACAAAAATTAGCCTGGCGTGGTGGTGGGTGCCTGTAAACCCCAGCTACTCAGGAAGCTGAGGCAGGAGAATTGTTTGAACCTGGGAGGCAGAGGTTACAGTGAGCTAAAATTGCGCCATTGCACTCAGCCTGGATAACAAGAGTGAAACTCTGTCTCAGAAAAAAAAAGTTTTAAAAATTTAAAAAAAGAATGAATTATTCTGGGGAGGCTTTGCATGAATAAGGTATGAATCTTTGTACACCCCTGAGCTTTCTAAGCACTGTGTTCAGTGGGTTTCAGGCCTTGACTCATGCCCTGCAAAGCCCCCTAGCAGAATGGAAGGCTCACAATGAATAAAGATAAAAGCCAATGATGGTGCTAGTTCGGCGAGGTCCTGGCCTGAAAGAGACAGCCCCCTCCAGTGGGATTTCTTCAACAGACTCTCTAATAAAGGTACCATTTGCAGAGGTGCGAGCAGGGTTAGGGATGTGGGGATGGTAAGGATCTCAGGTGCCAGCAACAGGAGGAAAGGGTTCATGCCAGATTCTGCTGAGCCCTGGAGGAACCAGGGGAGGAATGGCGTGACTCAGGCCTTAGCGAGAACTCGGATCATGGAGGAGGGGCTGCTCATGGCGTTGAGGCTCCCAAGGTGGGCAGCAGGAAGGGAGAGGATCCTCCAGCCGCCTCTAGTGTTCTGCCTGTGCCTCCCTTTGGCCAAACCCACCTCGAAGCTGAAGGGCAAGGGAGCTTGCTGATGGAGTCAGTAGAGGTCAGCCTCATAGGCACAGGGAATGGAGGAGGGATGGTGTGGTGGATGGACTGAGTAATGGCCCTCACAGACATCAGTCTTAGTGCCTGGAACCTGTGCGTGTTACCTGATAAGGAAAACATGGCAGATGTGATGAAGTTAAGGCTCTTGAGATGAGATTACTCTGGTTTATCCAGCTGGTCCTTAAATGCAATCACAAGTACCCCTCCCTCTCTTCCTCCCTCCCTCCCTCCCTCCCTTCCTCCCTTCCTTCCTTCCTTCCTCCCTTCCTTCCTTCCTTCCTTCCGATGGAGTTTTGCTCTTGTTGCCCAGGCTGCAGTGCAATGGCACATTCTTGGCTCACTGCAACCTCCACCTCCCAGGTTCAAGTGATTCTCCTGCCTCAGCCTCGTGAGTAGCTGGGATTACAAGCATGAGCCACCTTGCCCAGCTAATTTTGTATTTTTAGTAGAAACAGGGTTTCTCCGTGTTGGCCAGGCTGGTCTCAAACTCCCAACCTCAGGTGATCCACCTGCCTTGGCCTCCCAAAGTGCTGGAATTACAGGCATGAACCACTGTGCCCAGCCCTTTTTTTTTCCTTTGAAACAGGGTTTCACTCTGTCACCCAGGCTGGAGTGCAGTGCCAGGATCTCAGCTCACTGCACTGCAACCTCTGTCTCCTGGGGTTCAAGTGATTCTCCAGCCTCAGCCTCCTGTGTAGCTGGGACTACAGGCCTAACCCACCAACACCCAGCTAATATTTGTATTTTTTGTAGAGATGGGGTTTCACCATGTTGGCCAGGCTGATCTCGAACTCCTGGGCTCAAGCTATCCTCCCACTTTGGCCTCCCAAAGTATTGGGATTACAGGTATAAGCCACATAGCCAGGCAGGAGGGAGTCAGGCCGGGTGTGGTGGCTCATGCCTGTAATCTCAGCACTTTGGGTGGCAGAGGCAGGAGGATTGTGTGAGCCTGAAAGGTTAAGGCGGCAGTGAGCTATGATCATGCCACTGTACTCCAGCCTGGGCAACAAAGTGAGGCCTTGTTTAAAAAAAAAAAAAGGCCAGGGTGGGGGTTGGTGGGAGTCAGAAAGAGATCTGACCACAGACAGAAGAGGGAAAGGCCACGTGAAGACAAAGGCAGAGAATGGAGTGATTTGGCCACCGTCAGACTGTGAAGGACAAACCAGAGGGCGTGGAGCCATGCAGCCTGGGCTTGGAGGATCAGATCAGCTGCTGCTTGGCTTGTGACTATGGCCACTCTGTGCCAGTCTCCGAACCTGGAGAGTGAAGAGAATAATGTTTCTCATTTTAGAGCTCAGGATCCAGGCCACCAGCCTCCTCCCATCCCAGGGCTCAGGATTCTTGGTGTGGGTTATGTGAGAATTCGGTAAGTTATTAATACAGGTAAATGGCTTAGAACATAGTTTACGTTCAACAAAGGACAGCAACCAGTACTGAAAGGTAGCAGCACAGGACTGGAGAAGGGAAGGGTCCTCTAAATGGGCGGTGGCCAGCTCGGACAACTTACCTATTTCCTTTGTACTGGTGTTTAAAATACACATGGTGGCTGGGTGCAGTGGCTCACACCTGTCATCCCAGCACTTTAAGAGGCCAAGGTGGAAAGATCGCTTGAGCCCAGGAGTTCAAGACCAGTCTGGGCAACATAGCGAGAATCAATTTTTTAAATAAATAAATAAAAAGTTAAAATGTACTTGGTAATGGTCACATAGGTAAAGTGTTATAGCTTGAAGGATATATATACATAATATATAAGTTCAAACAAAAACATACATACACATATACATTATATACAGCATTTATACAAGTATCTATAGAGAATGCATATAGAACATATATGTGTGTAAATACGTATGCAACATATACTCAGACCACAGCTACTATAAATAGTGGATATCTGTTCTGCAGCATTGCACAAACACTGAATTAGTAAAATCTAAACCATTGTTTTGAGAGGTAATACGTACACACAGATAAATATCTCACATAGATTATAATCTTTTTTTCTTTTGAGATGGAATTTCACTCTCATTGCCCAGGCTGGAGTGCAATGGCATGATGTTGGCTCGCTGCAACCTCCACCTCCCAGATTCAAGCGATTCTCCTGCCTCAGCCTCCCGAGTACTTGGGATTACAGGCATGCACCACCATGCCCAGCTAATTTTGTATTTTTAGTAGATATGGGGTTTTTCCATGGTCAAGCCAGTCTCGAACTCCCAACCTCATGTGATCTGCCCGCCTCAGCCTCCCAAAGTGCTGGGATTACAGGCATGAACCACTGCACCCATCCAATAATAATCTTAAATCCTAAAAGTGACCCTTCCTGGTAGATTATATTTTATTTTATTTTTATTTTTTTGAGATGGGGTCTTGTTCCATAGCCCATACTGGAGTGCAGTGGCATGATGATGGTTGACTGCTGCCTCAACCTTCCAGGCTCCAGAGTAGTAGGGATTACAAGTGCACATCACCATGCCTGGCTAATTTTTGTATTTTTTTTAGAGACAGAGTTTTGTCATGCTAATTTAAAAAAATTTTTTTTTACACATGGGGTCTCACTATGTTGGCCAGGCTGGTGACTACCTCCTAGGCTCAAGGCGCCCTTCCACCTTGGCCTCCCAAATTGCTGAGATTATAAGCATGAGCTCCTGCATCCAGCCTGCCATGTTAATTTTTTTTTTTAAGACAGGATCTCACTCCATCACCTAGGCTAGAGTGCCATGGTGCAATCTTGGCTCACTGCAGCCTTGGCCTCCTGGGTTCAAGTGATTGTTATGCCTCAGCCTCCTGAGTAAGTGAAGCTACAGACACGTGCCACCACCACCCCTCCCCTGGCTAATTTTTATATTTTTAGTAGAGATGGGCTTGCGCCATATTGGCCAGGCTGGTCTCAAACTCCTGATCTCAAGTGATCTGCCCGCCTCGGCCTCTCAAAGTGCTGGGATTACAGATGTGAGCCACTGCACCCAGCCACTATTTTTTTTTTAATTATTATTTGTAGAGACAGTGTCTTGCTATGTTGCCCAGGCTGATCTCAAACTCCTGGCCTCTAGTGATCCTCCTGCCTTGGCCTCCCAAATCGCTGGGATTACAGGTGTGAGCCACTCTGGGCAGCCCTATTTTCTTTATTTTACAAACAAGGTCCCCAGAAGTGTTAATTAAGTAGCTTGTCTGAGTCTACCCCCCAAACAGTTGCTAGGGTTGGGAGTCAAACCTCTCCAACTGGCCCCAGAGCTAGAGCTTCTTACACTGAACCACCCCCTGAAATCCCCATCCGCTCCACATATCTGTGGAGAGCTGAGACAAGAAGCAGAGCATTGCCTGTCTGTACTTCTGCTGGGAACCTGTGTGCAGCAACTTGAAATTTTAGCCCCTCTGTGCATGACTGGGAATAGTCCTGAAAACCCTGAGAGTATTGATTTTAGGCTTAGAAATAAATGTTTGGGAATAAGCGAATTTGTCAACACAGAATCTGGGAATAATGCAGATAGACTACATCTCTGTTCGTTCAACTACCATCCAGACCAAGAAGTCAAACGTGCCCCCTGCAGAAGGCTCCCTTCCACACATTTCCTGCTGCATCGCCACTACGTTTCCTCCTGGACTCTCCCCAGCCAGAGTAATCACAATTCTCACATCTATTGCCAAGGATCGTTTTTGCCGGGTATTAGACTTCATATAAATTGAAGCATCCAGTATTGTTAGATATACATAAGTACATTCCATGTCCTTGTACTTTAAGATATTTTGTGCCGGACGTGCTCACAGGCATGTCCCAGCTCACAGCCTATGCCCCTTCCTTATTTAGAAATGTTATTACCTTCCTAAGTCCTTTTGCAAACAACTTCCTCTTTTCCTTTGTTCTCCGTTGCCTTTACCTATTTAGAAAAGTTTTAAGTTGTCAGCCAATCAGGTTTAGTTTAGATTGCAAGGTCCAGCTCCAACCAACAGAGATCAGACACAGCAGTAAAAACCCAATGCTTGGAATAAGTATGCCTGCCTTTCCTTTGTTCAGGGTGCTTTCATGGCAAGATTGCTGACAAACAGCACCCTTTCTGCAGAAAGTAAAATTGCCTTTCTAGGAGATCCTTTGTCTCAGTACTGATTTTTCTTGCAGCAAGTATGTACTCTCTTGTACATGGCATTTTTCACTCCATATTATGCCTGTGAGTTTCCACCATGTTTTAGCACATACAATGAATTCATTCCATTTTATTGATGAATTGTATTCCATGGTATGAATATATATTAATTTACTCATTCACTTATTGCTGGATATTTAGTAACCTTCAGTTTGAGACTTTCATAAATGAAGCTGCAGTGAACATTCATTTACCAGTCTTTGAGGACATGTAGTTTTCATTTCTCATGGATAAATAGCTGAGGTGAAATTGCTGGGTCATAAAAATACTCAGCTTTTGTAGACACTGACAAAACATTTCCCCAGACAATTGTACCCATTTACACTCCCACCAAGGGTACAAGAGAGTTCCAGGTGCTCTATATCCTCGCTAACACTTGCTATTGTCAACCCTTTTCATTTTAGTCATTCTGGCAGCAGAGTAAGAGTATCTCCTTATAGTTTATTTTATTTAATTAATTAATTTGTTTATTTATTCTGAGATGGAGTTTCACTCTTGTTACCCAGGCTGGAGTGCAATGGCGCGATCTCGGCTCACCGCAACCTCCGCCTCCTGGGTTCAGGCAATTCTCCTGCCTCAGCCTCCTGAGTAGCTGGGCTTACAGGCACACACCACCATGCCCAGCTAATTTTTTGTATTTTTTTTTAGTAGAGACGGGGTTTCACCATGTTGACCAGGATGGTCTCGATCTCTTGACCTCGTGATCCACCCGCCTCGGCCTCCCAATATTACTATCAATTTTTGAGCCAAAATCTTGCTCTGTCACCCAGGCTGTAATGCAATGGTGTGATCTCAGCTCCCTGCAGCCTCTGCCTCCCAGGTTCAAGTGATTCTCCTGCCTCAGCCTCCCGAATTGCTGGGACTATAGGCACATGCCACTACAGCTGTCTAATTTTTGTATTTTTAGTAGAGACAGAGTTTCACCACATTGGCCAGGCTGGTCTCAAACTCCTGACCTCAGGTAATCCATCCCCTCAGCCTCCCAAAGTGCTGGGATAACAGGTGTGAGCCACTGTGCCTGGCCTGAATATCCTTTTGTTGTTAAGTGCTTGTCCATGTCTTTTGCCCATTTTAAAAATTGAAATGTCTCCTTTTTGTTGATTTGTCAGAATTCTTAACTATTCTGGATACAAATTTGTCATCAGGTACACAAATGACATATATCTTCTACCATCTTCTGAGGATACAGGAAGAAAACCAAAGTGTTTTTTTGATGCTCTTACTCCACAATCAATACTGAAGACTTCTGTGACCTCTTGTCACCAAGAAGTCTGTGGGGATTTATCTCCATCAGCAACCAGTCAATCAGTTTTGCAGCCAACGCCAGTTATATGTCCTCTAATTCAATCGAATTACGACACTATCAACCTGGAGATAGTATCAGATCCCACAGACTGAGGCCTCAGTGCCACAAGGCTGCCCCCACTTGTCGTGCCAATTGCATGCCCCGGTTTGTTTTACCTAGGATTGTTTCTGACCCACTGGCTATGAATCAGGACTTCCATGACCCTCTCTTTAGGTTCATTTAAATTTGCTAGAGCAGCTTACAGAATTCAGGGAAACACATACTTATGATAACTGGGTTTTGATTGTTTGGTTTGGTTTTAAGACAGGGTTTCCTTCTGTCATCCAGGCTAGAGCACAGTGGGGTGATCTCTGGTCACTGCAACCTCCGCCTCCCGGGTTCAAACAATTCTCCCACCTCAGCCTCCAGAGTGGCTGGGATTACAGACGTGTACCACCACACCTGGCTCATTTTTGTATCTTTAATAGAGATGAATTTCACCATGTTGACCAGGCTGGTCTCAGACTCCTGGCCTCAACTGATCCACCCACCTTGGCCTCCCAAACAGCTGGGTAGAGGTGCCATGCCCTCAGCAGGTGCACCACCCTCTAGGAGCCTCCATGTGTTCAGTTCTCCAGAAGCTCTCTGAACCCAGTCCTTTTGGGTTCTTAAGGAGACTTCATTACAGAGGCATGCCTAATCAAACCACTGGCCACTGGTGATGAACTAAACCTTCAGCCCCCGCCCCTTCCGAGAAATTGGGAGATGGGCTGAAAATCCCTACCCTATAATCCTGCCTTGATCTTTCTCATGACCAGACCCCTATCCTGAAGTGACGACACATTAGTCAACTCATTAGCCTACAAAAGACATCACCTTGGAGGTTCCAAGCATTTAGGAGTTGTATGCCAAGAAAGGGACTGGAGGAATGAAGACCAAATATATATTTCACACTATCACACCATTCACCCATGGTCTTTGAACATGGTTCCCTTACACCAAAAGGATATACAACTCAAAAGATACTGCCACATTGCTAGAATCCCATTCAATCATTACTAATTAGTTCAGTCCATCATATTGTATGAGTGTCTCCCAGGGTGAGGCCACTCGGGTTTGCAGGCTTCCATTGTATCTTGTCAGGTTCTAAAAGCAGGAGTGGTCTCTGCAAGCATATAGTTTCACCCTCTCAGGTGTCTCGTATAATTGAGCTAAGAGACAATGTCATCCCATGTTCTGAGCATCTTTCAAGGTGTTAATGCAATATTAGACTTCCTTCATTACATAACCCATGTATTCATTCCTTTACCTTCAGCTACCATTCTTCTTTTTCATTTATATCCAAACTTTTCCACCTTTGCAAGGAACACTGTGCTTGTCTAGACTGCAGGCAGCAATACTAGTCTAGCAAGTACCTGCCCCCTCCCAATCCACTCCCATTCAGACAAGGTAGGGTTACAAAGGTGCAGAACTAGTGGGCTAGTTTCACTACCAGACAATATAGCTGCATCCACTATTAGCCCAGTTTTGCCAGATAGGATGGAGGTACAGTCTGTCTCTATCAGGCCTTTAGGGAATTCTGACAAAGAAGGGATATGGAGAGATTTGTTAAAGGATCCAAAATTACAGCTAGACAGGAGGAATGAGTTCTAGTGTTCAGGATGACTCCAGTTAACAATAATATATAGTTTCAAATCGCTGGAAGGGGGATAGGGAATGCTCCCAACACAAAGAAATGAAATATTTTTGAGATGATGGATATGCAAATTGCCCTGATTTGATCACTATATATTGTGTGTATCGAAACATCACCATGTATCCTGTAAATATATACAATTATTATACGTCAAGTAAAACAAATAATAAGCAAAAGAGCATAGCTGCAGTTTTTGGCTTAGGAATCATCCCTGCTTCCAGCACTTGTAGCTTCAAGACCTGGTTCTTATCCTAGTGTTACCAAGATACCAGGGCTTCATTCTAGGTCCCATTCCTAGCCGCCCAGAAAACCAACCACCAAGACAATAAGGGCTGCTGGGGAAGAAGATGTTCATCAGGTGCTGAAGCCAAGGAGAATGGGAAATCAGTCTCCAATCCACCACTGACTAAAACTGGGAGGGTTAAATAGTGGGGAAGGAAAGTAAAACAGGAATTAGGGAGGAGTATGGAAGCAATCAGAAGAAACAAGGGATCTGACCTCTCATTGTCTGGGTGGCACAATCTGGTGAGTTTCATTCAGTCCCTTGTCTGAAGGTCAGTTTCCTAAGGAAATAACTCAAGTGAGACAAATGTGAATTTCAAGTTTTAAGGCCAAAAGGGTCAATTTCTAGGTTTATTCAAAAACTCGCCGGGTGAGGCGGCTCACTCACACCTGTAACCCAGCACTTCAGGAAGCTGAGACAGGAGGATTGCCTGAGGCCAGGAGTTTGAGATCAGCCTGGCTGACATGGCGAGACCCTGTCTCTACAAAAAAAAGTTTAAAACTTGCCAGGCACGGTGGCACACATGGAGGATCACTTGAGCCCAGGAGATGGAGGCTGAAATGAGCCAGGTTGCATCACTGCACTCCTGCCTGGGTGACAGAGCCAGACCCTGTCTCAAAAAAACAAATCGGTAAATACCACTTTTTTTTTTTTTTTGAGATGGAGTCTAGCTCTGTTGCCAGGCTGAAGTGCAGTGGCACAATCTCAGCTCACTGCAACCTCCACCTCACAGGTTCAAGCAATTCTCCTGCCTCAGCCTCCCAAGTAGCTGGGATTACAGGAAGGTGCCATCACGCCCAGCTAATTTTTGTATTTTTAGTAGAGACAAGGTTTCACTATGTTAGCCAGGATGGTCTTGATTTCCTGACCTCATGATCTGCCCACCTCGGCCTCCCAAAGTGCTGAGATTACAGGCATGAGCCACCGCACCTGGCCAGTAAATACTACTTCTGTGGGACAATTGGGTTGGTTTCACTCGGACCACTGCATCAGGTAGGGGGAAAAAAAAAAAAAGAAGTTGTTACATGGGGAAGAAAGAAAAAAAAGTTGTAGTCATTATAGCAACATTGGCAAGAATTGCACAGACACACCAGCGTCTTCCCCAGCCCCACTTTCCCAGGTCAACCAGAAAACAGGAAAGTCTACTGGTGGCCCTCCTTCAGTCTCATCAGGATAAGTGCGAGCACACGCTCAAGAAGGCATGTAAGCCAGATCTTCCTGCCTTTTTTAATTTTTAATTTTTATGGGTACATTTAAAAAAATTTATGGGTACATCCTTCATGCTTTTATCTCCCCTGTTTTAGACAACCAATGTTTTAATGGCTCATTCCACCTCTCGATCCAACTATTACTCAAAGGAGGACATCTCTCTGCCCATTGCTGGACGTTATGGACCATACAGTGTGTTCCTTGGTCGGAAGACATGGTGGCAGCCTGTACAAATCTGTGTAATATATTCTGTTCTGATTCTTTTACAGCACTCTGAGCATTTAAATCCTCTGCCGGGTAAGCAAAGGCCAGTCCAGAGTTAGCGTCTATTCCTGTCAAGACTCATTTGTAGCCCCCCCGAGGGCTACCAGCATCAGCCTCATTTGCCAGCTGTGCTGGGGACCTTCCACCAGGGAATCTGCCCCTTAGCCATCTGCAGTTTCTGTCTCTCTTGCTAGCAGACAGAACAGTTCTTATTGGCATTATGTGCCTGAGAGGGTGCAATAGGGAATGTGTTTAGTTTCAGCCCATCTCTTCACTGCTGCAGTGCCCTCATGGACCCAGGTAGCCACCTTTCGTATCCCTGAGCATACAGGGATATCTGCTTGACGATTTTAACCACCTTCCAAACCTGGAAGGGAGTTCTTACATATCCCTGAGCATACAGGATATCTGCTTGTCGATTTCAATCACCTTACATATCCCTGAGCATACAGGGATATCTGCTTGTCGATTTCAATTTCAATCAATTTCAATCACCTTCCAAACCTGGAAGGGAGTTCTTCTGATGGGCATTGACATGCCCTACTTTAGGGACCGCTCAAATTTCCAAAGGGCTGTGTGTGCCCCATATAGGCAATCCTTTAATAGGCTAGGTTTCCATTACCCACATGCTTGACTATATGGCCAAGCCATTGGCCACTGCCTGTGAGCCAGTAAAAACCCAAAGAGAGGGGCATTTACCAGTGTTCAGTTCTTCAGCATGCAATTCAGCTCGCCAAATGAATTTGTTTTTATCTTCTTTGATCAGAATGGCATTCTTCTAAATAGGACGTGGTCTTTTCATCTTGGAACTGTCATCTGCATACCAAGCAGTTCTTTGTTACTCGAGAGCTGTTTATAGGGTACTGTCCAAGTGGCAATAGAATCCAGCTGCTCCCCGTACGGTTCCAAAGTCAGTCCAAGGGAGGAAGAGGCTCCCTTCTCATTCATATCTCCTTGCATTCCCCAGGTAGCAGGAGCCTGTATAAATCATTTTAAGAGATGGGGTTTTACTATGTTGACCAGGATGGTCTCAATCTCCTGACCTTGTGATCCACCCACCTCGGAAAGTGCTGGGATTACAGGTGTGAGCCACCATGCCCAGCTTCATTTCTAATCTATTAGGGGACTCTTCTGGGCATTTTCATCTCCATTAGAGTGTTTCTTAATGTAAACCAAGATATTATTGGTATTTCGGGTTTCAAGATCATTTCATGTCCTCAGTCATAGGGGTAGCTTGAGTTAATATATCATAGAAAGTAGTATTATGGGCCGGGCACAGTGGCTCATGCCTGTAATCCTAACACTTCGGGAGGCCGAGGCAGGTGGATCACAAAGTCAGGAGACTGAGACTATCCTGGCTAACACGGTGAAAACCCATCTCTAGTAAAAATACAAAAAATTAGTCGGGCGTGGTGGCAACCACCTATTCCAGAGGCTGAGACAGGAGAATCACTTAAACCAGGAAGCAGAGGTTGCAGTGAGCCGAGATTTTGCCACTGCACTCTAGCGTGGGTGACAAGAGCAACACTCCATCTCAAAAAAGAAAGAGAGAAACAAAACAGTATTATGCTCTTCAAATTGAAATTCTCTAGTCCAGAATCCCAGTAGTTGTCATCAGAAGGTGCTTATAAGCTTTTCCCATGGGCCCCAGTCTAGGTTCCATACAGGGCTCTGTCCCAGAGAAGTTGTCCATAGCATCAATCCATCTTCTGTTCTACACAGTATGGCTCCAGAGATCTGACTGGTTCCTATTTAGCATGTCCAGTTAGTTTGTTTAAAGGCAGATTTACATGGCTTTTGTTTTATAATGCTAGGTATGGGAAACATTTCCAGTCAGATACAATGTCCAACCCCCTAATACAATCAGGTAAAATCACTTCAGAGAAAGTGTGTTCAAATATACGAACTCTCCTATGAAGGTTTATCTTAATTCCACCGACCCTCACTTTCCTAACTGTAGCCTCTATCAGAACTTTATTAGTGGGTTTTAGTTTCACAAGACTAGGTAGGAGAAGTGTTCCCCAGCCAGATATGCTATCCACTCTCATTAAACATTTAGGTAAAGGAGACACGACTTCTTTACATGAATCTTGCTCAAGCATTCCAACTTTGGTAAGTCTATCAACCCTTAAATTTTTATGTTTTCTCAATCTAATCATACCCCAAGTCAGAACTTCACCAATGGATGTTGGTACCATCATCAGTGGACCTCCCATATCAAGGAGTCCCAGGAATTTCTCTTCATCATCCCTGATCATTTTATCCACTTGTGTGTATAAAGCTTTCTTTATGCTCCCATCAGGGGATCGAGCGAAGGAACCCTTGTTTGTTGGTTAATCTTTATCTTGATTAAACTGCCAGACTATTGTCCCAGGAAATTTTAGGTCAGATTTCTTATCATAATCTTTGCCTTCTGACTTTTAAAATTTATCCAAACTAGGGTAAATACAGCAAACTTTTTTGGAACCCTTTAATATTAGGGAACCAGCAAGGACTCCCTTTGGCTCACCCAACCGTCAATAGTATTATATTAAGACTTTTGTTCTAACTCAATCAATTTCTATTTTACTCATCCCACTTCTGACACCAAATCTGAGGCTATAGGGAAAACAAGAAAGTGTTTTTTTCTGTTATTTCACTCAACAATCAACACTTCTGTGTTGACTGGTGTCACCAAGAATTGTGTAGGGATTTCTCCCCACCAGCAACCAAAATTAATCAGTTCTGCAGTGGACACCAATTGGTTGTACTCCAATTCAGTCCTCATACTATCTACCTGGACCTCACAGCAAATCCCACAAGTTGAGGGCTTGGTCCCACAAGACTGTCCCCCACTTCCAATGCCACATGTAGGCCTCAGGTTCTTTACCTGTGCTTCTCACTGACCAGCTACAAACTGGGGTTCTCAGAACCCCCTTCTCTTTAATTTTTGTTGTTGGTTTTTTTGTGTGTTTTGGGGGATTTGGGGTGTTTGTTTGTTTGAGACAGAGTCTCGCTCTGTCACCAGGCTGGAGTGCAGTGGCACGATCTCGGCTCACCGCAACCTCTGCCTCCTAGGTTCAAGTGATTCTCCTGCCTCAGCCTCCTGAGTAGCTGGGACTACAGGCATGTGCCACCACACCCAGATAATTTTTGTATTTTTAGTAGAGATGGGGTTTCACCATGTTGGCCAGGATGGTCTGGATCTCTTGACCTCATGAACCATCCATCTCAGCCTCTGAAAGTACCAGAATTCAGATGTAAGCCACCACGCCTGACCCAATTAATTTTTTAGAGCAGCTCAAAGAACTTAGGAAACACTTACTTATGTTTACCAGTTTACTATAAAGGAGATTACAAAGGATACAGATGAAGAGATGCACAGAGTGAGGTGTAGGGGAAGAATGGACTTGCCCTCTCCAGGCGTGCCACCTTCCAGGAACCTCCATGTGTTCAACTATTCAGAAGCTCCCTAAACTCAGTCTTTTGGGGTTTTTAAATGGAACATTCATTACATGGGCATGAATGATTAAATCACTGGCCATTGGTGATCCACTTAACTTTCAGCTCCTATAGTGAAGCGACCTGGGGCCTGCCAGTGGAGGTGAAGGGTTTATGAAGACCAAATATATCCTTCACAACATCACACATTTATAGCTCTTGGCATTTAAAAAAATTCTCCATGTCTCTTTTTCCTAACCTGTGAAATACGGATAGAGATAAATTCTGCTTCAGAAGGATGTCATAATGCTTCAAGGAGATAATATGTACAAAGCGCTTAGAAAGATGCCTACAAGAGTGGGCACTCATATGTTATCAGGCATGGGATGGGCCATTTCAGGAAGAGGGAGCTACTGTTCTCTTCCTCAGTCTGAACAGCCCAGAATTCAAAGAGGATCCATAAATGGCCTTTCACCAGCATCACAGTGGATTTTGTGGAGTGGTGGGCTGGTAAGCTGCTTCTCCAAAAAGCAGAAAGTCCTGATTTGTCATGTTCACCATTGCTATGGTGTAAATCCTCCCAAAATGGCCAATTTCAAGCTAACAACAGTTTAACATCTGGCTTGCACAATTTCTGAAAATGTAATGATCTGCCCTTTCGAGCCAATGCAAGCCACCTCCAGAACACCATCAGCTTTTGCATCATGCAGTTTTGTGAACACGGGCGGGTCTCTTCTTCCCTTGATATTTTACTTCCCTCCATCTCTCCAAATGGAGCTAAGCAATCCAACTCATTCACGCAGTACATATTTATTTGAGTACCTACTACACGTCAGTCACTAGGTTGAGTTGGGCTCTGGAAATGCAGCCTTGAACAAAAGCAGACCAAAACCCAAACAAAATCCCCCATGAAGCTCACGTTCTGGAAGTGGGGCTAGGGATAGAACAACTAAAAATAGCAGTGAAATAAGAAAATCATTAATGTCACGAAGAGGTATGACATAGAGTTATTGTGTTGGGAGCAGGAGCTACTTTGGATAATATGATCAGTAAAGCCTTCAGTTTCTTTTTTTGTTTGTTTGTTTTGTGTTTTTTGATACTGTGTCTCCCTCTGTCGCCCAGGCTGGAGTGCAATGGCGCAATCTTGGTTCATTGTAACCTCTGCCTCCTAGGTTCAAGCAATTCTCCTGCCTCAGCCCCCAAGTAGCTTGGGATTACAGGTGCCTGCCACCACGCCTGGCTAGTTTTTTGTATTTTTAGTAGATACAGGGTTTCACCATGTTGGCCAGGCTAGTCTTGAACTCCTGACCTCAAGTGACCCGCCCACCTCAGCCTCCCAAAGTGCTGGGATTACAGGCATGAGCCACTGTGCCCAGCCCAATGAAAGCTTCTTAAAGGAGAGAAGGTGAGACTTAAGAAAGAGCCATGTGCCAGTGTGGTGGGAAGGGCATTCCAGCATAAAGAACAAGTGCAAAGAACCCTGGAGCTGGAATTGTTTGGTTTGAGTAAAGGACGGAAAGAAGGCCACAACGGGCTGAGTGATTGAGGATCACTGAGGGAGTGGCCCAGCTGGTCCAGGTGTTTAGCGGTTGTTGTTCTGAAGGTGGAGGCAAAGCTAGAGGCCAGGAGAGCAGAGCAAAGGCTGCTACAGCCAGAGCCCTATAGGGAGAGATGGGGAAAGCTCAGACCAGGATGGGAGAACAAGAAAAGAACAAAGCAGCCGGGCATGGTGGCTCACGCCTGTAATCCCAGCACTTTGAGAGGCTGAGGTGGGCGGATCACCTGAGGTCCAAGTTCAAGACCAGCCTGACCAACATAGAGAAACCCCGTCTCCACTAAAAATACAAAATTAGCTGGGCATGGTGGCGCACGCCTGTAATCCCAGCTACTCGGAAGGCTGCGGCAGGAGAATCACTTGAACCCGAGAGGTGGAGATTGCGGTGAGCCAAGACTGTGCCATTGCACTCCAACCTGGGGAACAAGAGCAAAAGTCTGTCAAAGAAAAGAAAAGGACAAAGCAGAGATTTGTTTTGGAGGCAGAGCCAGAGGGTCCTGCAGACAGATTGAATGTGAGGGGAAGGAGAATGAATTGAGGATGGATATGTTTTTGAGGCAGAACAGCCCCTACTGGGTAACTTCAACAGCTCCTGCCTTCAACTGCTACAGAAATAACGTAGGCTCAGAGATAATTTTGCTCCTGCCTATGCCAAGGGGACAGGAACAGAAGGGTGGAATACAGCTAATAAAGAGGTGCGAAGTGGAAAGGGGAGGAAGAAACTGGCTACAGGTGGTTGAGGTGCTGGGTGGAGCCGGGAGCTGCTCCAGGATCTCTCATTCTTCTCAATAACCTTGGGCAGTAAGGATTTTTCCATCTTGCAGGGGAAGATGCTGAGGTTCTGGGAAGAGAAGTGGCTTGTCCAAGGTCACACAGCCAAGTCAGTGAAAGAACAGGGAGCCAGGATGTTTTGCACCTAAACCCTGGATTATGGTTTCCTCCCCACCCGCTCCCCCAAGATAAGTCCCCCAGTCTCTTCTCATTGCCCTATTATACTGGGGATGAGGATTGGGGTGGAGAAAAAAAGCAAAGCCTGGACTCCCCGGTCTGAGGGAGGAGGGGCTGGGGGCCTGGACTCCCCAGTCTGAGGGAGGAGGAGGCCGGGGGGCCTGGACTCCTGGGTCTGAGAGAGGAGGGGGCCGGGGGCCTGGACTCCTGGGTCTGAGGGTGGAGGGGCCGGGGGCCTGGACTCCTGGGTCTGAGAGAGGAGGGGCCGGGGACCTGGACTCCAGGGTCTGAGAGAGGAGGGGCTGGGGGCCTGGACTCCTGGGTCTGAGAGAGGAGGGGCCGGGGACCTGGACTCCAGGGTCTGAGGGTGGAGGGGGCTGGGGACCTGGACTCCAGGGTCTGAGAGAGGAGGGGCTGGGGGCCTGGACTCCCGGGTCTGAGAGAGGAGGGGCTGGGGGCCTGGACTCCTGGGTCTGAGAGAGGAGGGGCCAGGGGCCTGGACTCCTGGTCTGAGGGTGGAGGGGGCTGGGGACCTGGACTCCAGGGTCTGAGAGAGGAGGGGCTGGGACCTGATCTCCTGGGTCCGAGAGGGTGGAGGGGATGGGGCTAGTCTAGGTCTGAGGGAAGATTGAGACCTGGAGGAGGGAGCTGGGTTTTAAGAAGTATCTCAGACTCCGGGTTCTGCGGACCAGGTGGAAAGACGTGGGAACGCCTGGGGCGGGAGGGGGTAGGGGCCGGGCCGCAGTAACAAAGGCCTCTCCCTCCAACAAGCAACCCCCCCTCGACCCCGCCTCCCCGGCCCCCCGCCTCTCCTGATTGGCCGGTCTCCCTGCCCGTCAGCGCCGCCCCCCTCCCCGGGTCTGCAGCAGCTCCGGCCGCCTCGTCGCGCCCCCCCAGCCCCCTCCCCCCGCCCCCACCGCCCCCCGGGCCGGTGCAGCCGCAGGCGGGGTCCCCCTCCCCCTCCCCCCTCTCCCCCCAGGCCTCGCGCGCCCCGGACCGGCCCCCCCTTTCCCCTCCCCCTGCGCGCCGCCTCTGCCGCGATGCCCCCCCCTGCGCCCGGGGCCCGGCTCCGGCTTCTCGCCGCCGCCGCCCTGGCCGGCTTGGCCGTCATCAGCCGAGGTACCGCAGCGCCGGGGGCGGGGGGCTCGACCGGGACGCCAGGGTCTTGGGTGGGGGATCGGGGGATCAGGGGTGGGGGGTCGAGGGCTGCATCCCTGGGACGGGGAGGGGAGGCCCCGGGACGCCGAGGTCTGGGCCCGGGGGCGGGGTCTGCATCCCCTGGCTGGGCAGGGGGACCTGGGACGGACGTGGGGGTCCGTGCCCTGGGGCAGGGGTCGGCGTCCCGGGGCCGAAGCGGGGCCCAGGGGCGGAGGTCTGCTTTCCCGGGCGGGCAAGAGGGTCGAAGACACCTAGCCCGGCCTGGGGGCGGGAGTCTGCGGCTCCTGATGAGGAGGGGACAGACACTGGAGTCGGGGTCCCCGGGCCGGATCTCTAAACTGAGTTGGGGTGGGGGGCAGGGGATGACGCCCTGTCACGGCTCTTCATCTGTACGTGGAGAGGGTCCCTGAAGAGGTCCTTGTGGGGGCTAGGGTAGACATCTCGGGACAGAGGTCGGGGCATGGATGTCTTCCCAGGGTCAATAAGAGGACGGCACAAGAGTGTCCACAGACCTACGTCTCAGGGTCAGAAAAAGAGGGGAAGGGGCTGAAATCCCCAAGCAGGGTCATCTAGGTTGAGAGAAAGTGTTGATACTTGGGGGGCTGCAGTTACGTGGGGGAGAAGGGAGCTGGAGATACAGGAAGTTGGGGTGCTGGGCTGGGGTCTTAGATTCCGAAGCTCTGATTGAACGTCTGGGTTCCTGGGACTGGACAGAGGAAGAGCGATGGGCATGGACGGATGAGGGAGAGGGAAGGGAAGGGTTAAGGCAGGGTCAGAGGGTTAACCCGGGTCCTCTCAGTTGGGGAGAGGGCCTGGGGCAGGTTTCTGCACTGAGGTTAGGTAGCTGGACCTGAAGTCTCCCCAGCAGGGCCTGGCAAGCAGGGGGTGGTGAAGGAGATTCTTAGATCCCCCTCTAAGAAAAGGGAGGAGAGTGCAAAGAGGCAGGAGGCCAGAGGGTGGGTGTTCAGCGGGCAGGGAGCTGGGTTAATTCAGACTTTCTGGAGGATTCCCCCAGGCCCTCCCTTGAACAGAGTCCTGGGGACAACCAAGAGCCCCAACAAGAGTCTCAGGGACGCCGCTCACACAGACCGAGTCTCTCGCACAGGAACCCGGTCACAACGTCCCACCCAAAGCAGCACCTGCAGACACCAGCTACGCAAACACAACACAGCCCCATCCACGCAGGACGCAGGGACCTGGTGGACCAGAGCCTCGGTCCCTTGCTGGCCCTCCCCCTACCTGACCAGTCTGAATTGCCTTCTGACTTTCTGACCACCTATCTCTGTCTCTGTCTCTGTCTCTGTCATGCATCTCTTTAGGTCTCTGTGTCTCTGCCATTTCTGGAAGCACCCGTCCTTTCACATCTGTTATCCACTGGGAACTTTCCACCTGCCTCTGTCTCTGGGTAATTGTCTCTCCCTCCCTGCTGCTGACAACACAGTTCCACATCTGTCTCTCTCTGCTTTTCAGACTGTTGCCCACTGGCACCCTGCTTCAGTCTTGCTCCATTCCTCACTTGTTCCTTAATCCTCATTCACTTCTCTCATTTCATTTCCTTCTCATTTATTTCCTGTTCTCCTTCCTTTTTTTCTGTCTCTTTCTCTGTCTTTCTCTCTCTCCTTCTCTCCCTCCCTCCCTCCCTCTCTTTCTTTCTTCCTTTCTTTTCGAGACAGGGTCTCACTTTCTCACCTAGGCTGGAGTGCAGTGGTGGAATCATTCACACAGCTCACTGCAGCCTCAACCTCCTGACCTCAAGGGATCCTGCCACCTCAGCCTCTGGAGTAGCTGGGACCACAGGTGCATGCCACCACACCTGGCTAATTTTTAAAAATTTTTTATAGAGATGGGGGTCTCACTTATATTGCCCAGACTAGTCTCAAACTCCTGGCTTCAAGCGATCCTCCCACCTGGGCCTCCCAAAGTGCTGGGATTACAGGCAGGAGCCACCACATCCAGCCTCCACATTCACTCTTAAAGTCACCACAAATCATTATGGGGCAGGAAGCTGTGGCAGAGCCAGGAGGTGGCCTGTAACTTTGGTCAAGTCTTTCCCCACCTCCAGTCTTAGGTTCCCCATTTGAGAACTGGGGGTGAGAGGGGATCGGGTGGGATTGAGTTGAGACAGAATGAGATGCCAGAAAGACACCCCCACCCATCCAAGGACAGTTTGAGCTGTCTGGAGAAAAAAAGCGCATGGCAAGATCTAAGAGAAGAAACTAGCATCTTCTCTCTTCTTTTATTCGTGATCTTGTCCAAGTTGCAAGAGGAATGCATTGCAAAAGAGTCCACCTTGATAAGGGCGAACCCCACTGTGCTCCTGCCCTGCCACCCACCCTCTCTCACAACCACTGTCTTGAGAGAACTGGTCTGTGGCTGGAGTGCATCCTTCCATAGCCTTCTCTTACTTCTGCAGACTCAGACACAACACACAAAGGTCAACATAAGTGATGGATTGGTTGGTTTGTTGATTTTTTTTCCTCAAAATAGAAGCAAAATAAGCCCGTTTCTCTGCAATCGGCCTTTTCCCACTTAACCATATCTCCCTTACATCCATACATATTCATCTATCTTAATTTTTTTCTAAATCTTTTATGCCAACACACACGCACCCCCTCTGTCCTACACATTTTTTTTTACAAAAGTAGCTACATTGTGGTATTTTAAAACAATTCAACAAAATCAAGTGGCAGTTTCTGCAGCAGTAAATGAGGTGGGTGGTTCCTTTGCTTCTGGGGCAGTTGGCAAAGTGATCATGGTGGCCAGGAGGGGGCAGGAGCCCCTGATTTGAGTCCCTGCACTGTCCCTGACCAGCTAGCTCTGCCCAGTACCTCCGAGCTCTGGGTTCGTCTGACTTGTGGGCTGTGCTTGGTTGGTTCCTACAGCAAATGCTCATGGGGACCAGGGTCACTATTCTAGGCACTGGATATGTACACATGGCAGCGAGAGAACCAGGCAAAGTCACTGCCCTCACAGAGCTTAGATCACAGCGGGACGGGGGGGGGACGGAGAGACATCAAAGACCAAAAACAAACAAATAAAAGGTAATTTCAGTGAGTGATGAGTAATGTCAAGAAGATGGAAGTGACTTGGCTTTTGAGCTCAGGTGGTTGAGGAAACCGTCTCTGCACAGAGGAGAATGGATTTAAGACATGAGGGAAGAGGGGAAGTCAACCTTTCAAAGTCAACAGCAAGGCAAATACCTTGAGGTGGGACCAGCAGAAAGGAGGGTCCAGGCTGGGCATGGTGACCAGGTCACACCTGTGACCCTAGCACTTCAGGAGGCCGAGGACGGTGAATCACTTGAGCTCGGGAGTTCAAGACTAGCCTGGGCAACATGGGGAAACTCATCTCTACCAAAAAAAAGAAAAAATACAAAAATTAGCCGGGTGGGATGGCACACACCTATAGTCCCAGCTGCTCAGGAGGCTGAGGCAGGAGAATCGCTTGAGCCTGGGAGGGGGAGGCTGCAGTGAGCAGAGATGGTGCCACTGAACTCCAGCATGGATGACAGAGTGGTACCTCATCTCAAAAAAAAAGGAAAGGTGCGTCTAGTTCCAGGATTCTTGGCGCCGGGTCTGGACTCCCCGGGTGTCACTGGCGCCAATGCTCTCAGACTTCTGAGGTCAGCAAAGGAGGGAGAAGGAGCCTCCTGGGGACTTCTGGGTGCCAGACATGACAGGTCCAGCCCCTTCTCACAGCCTTTCCCAGCCAGAGCCGCACCCCCTCCTTCCTGCCCCAGTCTCAAGCACCCACCCCTCCCTCCACTCCCTGCATCCCAGGTTTCCCACCTGTGTCTTCTGGGACTTTGGAATCAGAGTGTCACCCTCCTGACCCCTGCCAACCAGCTTTGCCTAAGTTCCTTGGCAGGCCAGTAAGAGATTCTTACCCCCAACCCAAGGTCAATCAACTTGTTAGGGATCTCTTTCTCTCTTAGGAAACGTCACCTGCCTACCACTTTAATTCCAAGGTTTATCAAACAGGTATGAGGCCTGGGAGTCTGGACTGTAAATCCCACGAGGGCAGGGACCAAGTGAGCCCTCTGATCATCTCCAGATACCTCCCTTGCCACAGGCTGGTACTTGCCACATAATCATCCCAACCGCCAAGTCACAGATGGCCGTTTGCAGCACTTAACTGTCAGGCACTGTATTAGAACCTTTACTTGGATTACGTCTTGTAATCCTCCCCACAAACCAATGAGAAAGGTGCAATTATCATTTCCGTTACATGTGGGGAAACTGAGTCCCAGAGAGGCGAAGTAAGTTGTGTGCTCAGTGGCAGAGCTGGGACTTGAACCCAGCTGCCTGGCTGCCACACTGTGTCCCCTGGGCCCCCTGGTTAAGTAGGGTTGGCTTTATGAGTAGATGCTTACCAGGGTGTCTGTCTGGGAGTCACTGACTCAGAGCAATTGACAACCCAGACACAGCCCTGCCCTCCCCCAGCCACCCAACTCCCCTGGGCGGAGCATTTAGGGAGACCTAAGCCAAGCCAGGGATAGCAATAGATGGTTCCTAAAAAAGAAGGTGCTGTTAGGAACCGCTAGCATTTATTGGGTTCTTTCCTCATGCCAACAGCTGTGCTAAACACTTGGCTTGCATATTCTCATGGAATCCCTCACAAAAACCCTTGCAGGGAACTCCTATTTTTCACCTTGTACAGTGGAGAAACTGTAGCTCACACTGGCTGGGAGTGGGGGTCATTCAGCCAGGAAGTGGTGGGACAGACATTTGATCTTCCAGCCCAAGCTCCTCAGGGGTTTGTTCTCTGGTCTCTGGGGACCATCCATGCCCCTTCCACAAACACTTCCCAGTTCTGAGGTTGTCTCGACCCTGTGGGGGACACAGCTAGGATTAAGGCTCTCATAAAACTCCTCAGCCGGGCATGGTGGCTCACGCCTGTAATCCCAGCACTTTGGGAGGCCGAGACGGGTGGATCACGAGGTCAAGAGATCGAGACCATCCTGGTCAACATGGTGAAACCCCGTCTCTACTCAAAATACAAAAAATTAGCTGGGCATGGTGGCGCGTGCCTGTAATCCCAGCTACTTGGGAGGCTGAGGCTGGAGAATTGCCTGAACCCTGGAGGCGAAGGTTGCGGTGAGCCGAGATGGCGCCATTGCACTCCAGCCTGGGTAACAAGAGCAAAACTCCATCTAAAAAAAAAAAAAAAAAAAAAACTCCTCATCACTGTCTCAGCTAAGTCAAACAGTGCCCAGAAGAAGGGGTGGGGACTCTGCCTTGAACAGTCAGAAAGGTCCTCCTGGGGCAAGGGACATTTGCACTGGGGTCTTAAAGAATGAGTAGGAGTTCAAGAGTTGAAGAGTGTTGCAGGCGTCCATCTATATTCATTTATTCAACAAATATTTCCCAAGGTCTCTGGTGGGCCAGGGCCTGTGCTGGGAGATGCTGGGGACACACCAGGCTTTACCCCCAAGAAACTTCTGGTCTGATAGGGAAGGCAGACACAGGTGGTCACCAGAGTGCAATAGACAATCCCCAGAGACCAGACAGTAAAGTCCTGAGGCACCTGGAGTCCTGCCTTCCCTGCAGAGTCCACTCCCCACCCAAGTGACCAGATAATAAGGCCCTGGCCAGGCACTGTGACTCATGCCTGGAATCCCAACATTTTGGGAGGCAGAGGTGGGAGAATGGCTTGGGCCCAGGAGTTCTAGATCAGCCTGGGCAACATAGCAAGACCTCATCTCAAAAAAAAATAGCCAGGTGTGGTGGTGTGCGCCTGTAGTCCCAGCTACTTGCGAGGTTGAGGTGGGAGGATTGCTTGTGCCCAGAAGGTTGAGGCTGCAGTGAGCCATGATCATGCCAGTGCATGCCAGCCCGGGCAATAGAGGGAGACTCTGCCTCAAAAGAAAAATACAAATAAAAAATAAAGCCCCAAGAAGCCTGGAATGGTATGTAGGCTCAATTCATGGGGGCAGTGCCTGAGTTCAGGAGCCCTGGAGCCCCAGAACCTTAGGGGAGGCACCTTGGACAGCTCCCTCTTTTCCCTTTCTTGGTTCCTGTAGGTCGGAAAGTGGTGTGTGATTTTGCCCCCTATGGGGCATCTGGCAATGTCTGGAGGGATTTTTGGTGGGCTAGGGGGAGCAATTGGCATCAAGTGGATTCAGACCAGAGACGAGATGCTGCCGACATCGTAGGCTGCACAGGACAGTCTGGCCCCAAACACCAGCAGCACTGAGGTTTAGGAACCCTGGCCCAGGCGGTGTCTCAGCAGGAGCATGGCAAATCCTGTGTGTGTCTGGGGGATAGGGCAGGGTATGTGTGTGTCTTCACCAGCCTGGGAAGGGATCTTGGTGCATACGTGTGACTCTTTGGCAGCACTACCCGTGACTGCCTTTCAGTCCAGGTTTTTGTTGGTGACTTTCCAATTCCCTCCATCTGCATGTGTGTGTGTGCGTCCAGCCGTGTGTGATCTGATCACAGGTGACAACATGACCTGATTCTCAGCCCAGCGTGGCCCCTTTGTGCTTTAGGGGATGTGACAGTGTCGCTGTCTTGTTACATGGTTTGTAGCTTTGTGTGCGTCTGACTCAGGGCCTTGCAAGGTGGAAAGTTGGGGAAATTGTGGTGCCCGGACCAGTGGTGTCTCCGTAACCAGTTACATTAGTAAGCGTGTGTGTGTGTGTGTGTGTGTGTGTGTGTATTTGTGTGTGATATAGGAATGTAATTGTGTGTGGACTTTGCAGCCATGCACAGGGCTGCTGATGTCGGTAGAGCCATGTGGGGAATATTGTATATGGTGGGGTGACTCAGGGTGCAGCGGTTGCTTGGCCTGGGACTGACCCTTTTGTCTGACTGTGACATTGGGCTGAATGTGACAATATGAGCGCTCCTGGGGTAGAGCCTCCTTTCCAGCTGACCTGCTGCTGGGTGTCTGTGCGGAGCTGGGCATGTCAGCGTCACTGTGTGTTCGAACCTGTCCCTCTGAGCAGGGCCATAGCCATGCGTGTGACTGAGAGGGTGGGACTGTCTCCTGTGTTTGTATGCATGTGACTGTGTGTGTGTGTCTGTGTGTAGGGGTGTAGCTGGAGCTGTTAGTGTCTGGATGACTGTGTGTGTACCTATCTGTCTGGGTAAGGGCATAGCAAGTGTGGGGACTGTTTCTAGGCCTGGAGAGGTTGCTGCCTTGTCCAAGCCGGTGTGTGTGTGTGTGTGTGTGTGTGTGTGTGTGTGTGCGTGTGCGCGTCCGTCATCCACCCCTGAGCTGTCTCCTGTTGTTCCCAGGGCTGTATGTAGCAATGCCCACTGTTTATCTCGGGGAGGGTGAGCCCCCTCCCTCCATCCTCTTCAAATCCCAGCAGTGACTCTGGCATGAGGGAGTCCAGGGTGAGGGGCTACAGGGCCCAGCCTCAAGCCCCAGAACCTGGCCAACCCACTGCACCTGGCTCCGTCCTGGCCCCATCCTGTAGGGCTGCTGATGGAGAGGGCCCCCGGGAGTCATTGGGGTAGCATGGGCCATTAATTCATTAGATTAATTAGCTTCTTGCCCTGGCTGGGGGCAGGGCAGCCCCGCATAGGCCCCTCCTGCTCCAGGAGTCCAAGGTCATCCAGCCAGCCTTCCTCCCTCTCCGCCTGGTGCTGGCTCTACCGCCTCCGCATGCCCACCCCCGACTCCCTGGCCCTGGTCCAGCCCACTGGCCACGGTCTACAAAGAGATGACTGCATGGGGGTGATGGGGCCTGCCTGCCTGCTGAAGTGTGCAAGCCGGCGTGGGCGCACACCTGCAAGCGTGCCCTGGCGAGCTTGGGCACACAGTGTGCCTGTGCCTGTGTAGATGTGTGTGTCTGTGAAGGTTCTTGTGTGTGTGTAAGGATGTGTATGTACAAGGCTCTTGTGTGTGTGTAAAGATGTGTGTCTGAGGATGTATGAGGCTCTTGTCTGTAAGGATGTGTGTCTGAGTATGTACAAGGTTGTGTGTGTGTAAGGATGTGTGTCTGAGAATGTAGAAGGTTCTTGTGTGTGTGTAAGGATGTGTGTCTGAGGATGTACGAGGCTCTTGTGTGTGTGTAAGGATGTGTGTCTGAGGATGTACGAGGCTCTTGTGTGTGTGTAAGGATGTGTGTCTGAGGATGTACAAGGTTCTTGTGTGTGTGTAAGGATGTGTGAGTGTGTACAAGGCTCTTGTGTGTAGTAAGGATGTGTGTCTGAGGATGTACAAGGTTCTTGTGTGTGTGTAAGGATGTGTGTCTGAGTACGTACAAGGCTCTTGTGTGTGTATAAGGATGTGTGTCTGAGGATGTACAAGGCCCTTGTGTGTAAGGATGTGTGTCTGAGTATGTACAAGGCTCTTGTGTGTGTGTAAGGATGTGTGTCTGAGGATGTACAAGGCTCTTATGTGTAAGGATGTGTGTCTGAGGATGTACACATGTGCATCTCTGTGTGAACACGTTCATATCTGTGTCTGCATGTCTGTGTACACATGTGTTGAGTGTCTACATGCATCTGTTTTTATGTGTATGTATTTCAGTGCATTTCTGAGTTGATGTACATGTGCATCTGTGTACTTGTGGGCCTGTGTGTATATATTTGTGTGAATTCACATATAGTGTTTCGTGTGGATGCATATATACTGTGCTCTCATCTGTGCATAGGTACATGTATGTCTGCACGCTGTACCTGAGAATATTCATGTGCCCATGTATGTGTATTTGTGTGTATGTATGTGTGTATACATGTATCTGTGCATATATATTCGGTGTACGCAAGTATCTATGTGTTGATTTACCTGTGTACATGTGTCTGTGCATGTGGACCATGTGTGCATATCTATGCATATGTACATGTATCTGTCACTGTTTTTTTTTTTTAGATGAGTTTCACTCTTCTTGTCCAGGCTGGAGTGCCATGGCATGGTCTTGGCTCAATGCAACCTCCACCTCCCTGGTTGGAGTGATTCTCCTGCCTCAGCCTCTTGAGTAGTTGGGATTACAGGCTCCTGCCACCAAGCCTAGCTAATTTTTTTATTTTTAGTAGAGACAGGGTGTCACCATGTTGGCCAGGCTGGTCTCGAACTCCTGATCTCAGGTGATCCACCCACCTTGGCCTCCCAAAATGCCAGGATTACAGGTGTGAGTCACCTCGCCCAGCCGTATCTATGTAATTGTTAATCTGTTCATATTGGTAAGTGTGTCACTGTACTCTGTATCTGTGAATTTATGTGTTCCATGTACAGAGGTATCTGTGTGTCTATGTGTCTGTGTACATGTCTTATGTGTACGTGTCTGTGTACATGTGTCTGCATGTATATGTTTGCATATGTGTCTGTGTACACATGCATCTGTGTTTGTGTGCTGTGATTGTCTCTACATCTCTGGAGGTGTGTAGGTTTGTGTGTCCATGGGCGCCTATCCATCTGAGTCATGTGGGTTCATGGGAAGATACTCTCTCAGGGTCTCTGTCTCTTTCTCTCTGGGTCTCTGTCTCTCTCTTTGTGTGTGTGTCTGTGTCTCTGGGTCTCTGTCCCCTTTTCTCTGGGTCTCTGCCCCCCTCTCTCTCTGAGTCTGTGTCCCCCTCTGTCTCTGGGTCTCTGTCACTCTCTCTGGGTCTCTGTCTCTCTTTTTGCCTGTATCTGTTCTGATATTGTCTGCTGCGTGTGTATCTCTGGAAACATCAGTGCAGGTATGTGGCAGTGGGTGTAGGCGGTGTCTGTGCCTGCAAGGATGTGCATGTGCATGTGTGCAGGTGCCACCATGCCCGGGCTCTGCCTGAGCTGCCACGGCTGAGCCACCCCACCTTCCACAGGGCTGCTCTCCCAGAGCCTGGAGTTCAACTCTCCTGCCGACAACTACACGGTGTGTGAAGGCGACAACGCTACCCTCAGGTACCTCCCTCGGTGGGTGGGGACTCAGATCTCCTGGAGCCATGTGGTCCTGCCCCTTTACCTTCAAAGCTTCACCTTCCTGGGTGAGGATCCTGGTTACAGGGACAGCCTGGGATGGGAAGACTTGGGCTCCACATTCCCCTCAGGAGTGACACAGTCTGAGCTGGCTCCCCCTCAGCTTCAGTGTCCACATCTGTCAAAGGGACAGAGAGATGTTAACTACCACTGAGTTATTATGAGGATTCAAGAATTCACACAAACATCACACTTAGAGAGCAGGATGACTCTTCAAACATGGGAGCCGGGGCACCGCTTCCCAGGTCTCCACCTCTCCTCACCCTGCTCCTGCTCCCCGTCTCTGGGTGTCTGTCTCTCTCTCTCCAGGTCTCCGTCCCCCTTCGTCTCTGAGTCTGTCTCTCTCTCTGGGTCTCAGTCTGTGTGTGTGTGTGTGTGTGTGTGTGTGTGTTTCTGCCCTCTCTCTCTCTGTGTCTCTGTCCCCATCTCTCTGGTTCTCTGTCATCCTCTCTCTGGGTCTCTGTCCCCCTCTCTCTCTGGGTCTCTGTCCCCCTCTCTCTCTAGGTCTCTGTCCCCCTCTCTCTGGGTCTCTCTCTCTCTCTCTCTCTCTGAGTCTCCATCCCCCTTTGTCTCTGAGTCTCTGTCCCTCTCTCTGTGGGTCTCTGTCCTCTCTCTGGGACTCTATCCCTCTCTGTCTCTGGGTCTGTGTCTCCCTCTCTTTCTGGGTCTCTGTCCCCCTCTCTCTGGGTCTCTGTCTCTTTCTATCTTTCTATCTGTCTCTCTCTCTCTCTCTCTCTCTCTCTCTCTCTCTCTCTCTCTCTCTGTGTGTGTGTGTGTGTGTGTGTGTCTGTCTGTCTGTCCTCTCTCTCTGGGTCTCTGTCCCCCTTTCTCTGGGTGTCTGTTTTTCTCTCTCTGGGTCTCTGTCTCTTTCTATCTGGGTCTCTGTCTCTCTGTATGTGTATGTGTCTCTGTCCTCTCTCTCTGGGTCTCTGTCCCCCTTTCTCTGGGTCTCTGTAGCTTTCTCTCTGAGTCTCTCTCTCTCGGTCTTCATCCCCCTTTGTCTCTGCGTCTCTGTCCCTCTCTCTGTGGGTCTCTGTCCTCTCTCTGTCTCTGGGTTCTGTCACCCTCTCTTTCTGGGTCTCTGTCCCTTTCTCTGGGTCTCTGTCCCCCTCTCTCTGGGTCTCTGTCCCTCTCTCTGTGGCTCTCTGACCCCTCTCCCTGGGTCTCTGTCTCCTTCCTTCTGCCTCTCTATTCCTCTCTCCCAGATCATCTGTTCTCCCCTTTCCATGTCTCTGACATACACAATCATTCAATAACCACAAGCTATCCTTCCATTCTGCAATTGGGCTCACAGTTTCCTCCCTGAGGCTCAGCTTACCCTGGCTGTGTGGTGGGCACAGCAGCATCCATCCCACAGGGCTGTGGTGGGACCTGGAGATGTGGTAGCCTCCTTCTCCCTCCCACTCCTTCGGCTGGGGAAGGCTCAGGCTGGGTGAGTGGAGAAGAACCGTCCCACACTCATGCTCCCTGCAGCTGCTTCATTGATGAGCATGTGACCCGCGTGGCCTGGCTGAACCGCTCCAACATCCTGTACGCCGGCAACGACCGCTGGACCAGCGACCCTCGGGTGCGGCTGCTCATCAACACCCCCGAGGAGTTCTCCATCCTCATCACCGAGGTGGGACTCGGTGACGAGGGCCTCTACACCTGCTCCTTCCAGACCCGCCACCAGCCGTACACCACTCAGGTCTACCTCATCGTCCACGGTGAGCCCTTGGCCGGGGCTCAGCTGCGTGGAAGGGTGGAGAGCGTGGGGGAGACAAGGCGTGATGACAGATACTCACCAAGTGTTCTCCAACCCCGGGGGTACATGGCAAGGAAGACAGATGCAGCCTTGCCCTCGGGGATTTCAGCACAGCAGAAGGAGGCTGGTCACACAGACAGCGACACGTCTGCTTGATCGCTTCTAGGGCAGGAGAGCTACAGGGATGACGGGGTGCTTGGCGGAAGAACACGTTCATGAGTTCTGCCCCATTCCTGGAGTGCCTACTCTGTGCAAGCATTCATCTAGGCACCATGGCTAGGCATCTAGGCACCAGAGCAAGGCAGGCTGTCCCTGCACCTTGGGAGCTGATTTTCCAAGGAGAGGCTGGTGGCAGGGGTGGCGGAGGGGGCCTCCCAGCTGGCCAGGGCTCAGACCAGAAAAGCAACAGTGTGTGCAGAGGCCAGGCGAGAAAACGAGCCGAGGGTGTGAGGGGAAGTCCCACAAGGCTGGAAGCGCCAGGTCCAGAGCAGGAGAGATGGGGCTGGAAAGTGCCACAGCAAGGCAGGAGGCAGAGGGAGAGGTGCAGAGAGCGGTCAGGACCCGGCTCCTGAGGCATCTGAAATGGTGGAGGACAGGGAGCACCTGGAGAGACAGGACCTGGGGACAGGGAGAACCCAGGGGGATCCTGGCAGGCTCCAACTCTGGAGCCAGACTGCCTGGGTTCCAACCTCAGCACACTGTCCACCAGCCCAGGGACCCTGAGCAGGAGAGGCCCTGGACTCCTCCTTTGCAAAATGGGGATGGTGCTGTCGTATGTCAAATCCCAGACGTCGTCAATTAGAAGAGCCGTTTTTATTTTATGCCCTGCTAGAAAAGAAAAGAGAAAAAGCCCTATTAATGATACCCTGGCATCTTATCTCGAAGGGCCATCCTGCCTGGAGAAGTGTTCAAATGGCGGGGCGGGGGGAAGCACAGACATGTCTCAGAATTGATGAAATACAGTTAACATCCACCCCAGAGGCTGGTAGTGAGCATCCAATCAGTGGATTCTGGCAAAGCACTTAGAATAGAATCTGTCACACAGAAAGTTCTGTGTGGGTATTTGTTCAATAAATTAATTTAAAATAATAATAAATACAAATAGAGACAGAGAAAGGAATTCAGACTCCGAGGTGGAGAAACCAAGTTAGGATGAAGGTGGAGAGAGAAGAGAGACAAGACCAGCAATTAGACAAGAAGCAGCCAGCCCCAGACAGAGGTTTCAGAGAAAATAGCAGAGACTCCTGGGTCTGAGGGAGGAGGGGCTGGGGGTCTGCACTCTTGGATCTGAGGGAGGAGGGGCTGGGGTCCTGGATTCCTGGGTTTGAGGGAGAAGGAGCTCCAAGTCTGGATTCCTGGGCCTCAGGGAAGAGGGTCTTGAACTCCTGGGTCTGAGTGGGGAGGGGCTGGGGCTCTGGACTCCAGGGTCTGAAGGAGGAGCTTGGGGCCTGGACTCCTGGGGCTAAAGGAGAAAGGGCTGGGGGCATGGATTCCTAGGCGTCTATGTTCAGCCTCTCTCCCTGCCTGCAGTCCCTGCCCGAATTGTGAACATCTCGTCACCTGTGACGGTGAATGAGGGGGGCAATGTGAACCTGCTTTGCCTGGCTGTGGGGCGGCCGGAGCCCACAGTCACCTGGAGACAGCTCCGAGGTGAGGACCCCATCCCAGGCCGAGAGCCCCGTCCTCTACTGAGCAGTCTGGGCCCCTCCATTCCCCATATCCCTAGCTAGCTTCCCAAGCCCACTTATCCCTGGCCCCTTGGCTTCCCCTCACACCCTGCTTCCAGTTATCTCATCCACAGACCCCAGACTTAAGAGGCTTCACCACTGGCCTGCCACCTGCCATCCCAGGCCTGAGCCACTGCTTCTGCATCACTTGCCAAACCCCAGCCTGCTCTACTTCCCCAACCCCAGAGTCCCCCATGTCTCCCCACTCAGGCTAAAGTCCCCTGCCCCTAGATGCCCTAAGCCAGGTTGCTCTAGCAGTCCTGCATACATCTCTGCCTCTCTCCTGCTGGATACTCTAGCCCAGTGGGCCTCATGGTATGGACCCCAGATTTGAAGCATCAGCATCCCTTGGGAACTTGCCAGGAATGCACTTCCCAGGCTCCAGCCAAGACCTGCTGAATCCAAAGCTCCCTCCCGCTCAACAAGCCCAAGAACCAGTGCTCAAGGCTACCCACAGATAGCACCAGGGTGCCCGTACATGACAGTCCAGGTCCTAGACGTCACCCACCAGCCCTTTTATGTGCATCTCCACCAGCAGATCCCAAACCCCTGGATCCTCATTCTCGGGGTCTTCGAAGACCCATGGTGCCAGTCAATAGATTCCATTCCCTGAATCCCTGGATCCTGCCCCACTGGGTCATTTGAGGCCCATGATCCTGGTCCTGAGATCTGGGAACTCTGGGTGCTCTAAGTCCCAGAGGGTCTTCTGAGACTGCTGCTCTGTTATATTTGGATTGCTGATCCCAATCACCAGATCCTGATTCCCTAGACCCCATGAACCGGATCCCAGAATGAGGACCCTCCTCCACTGGATCTGTATTTACTAGATCCTTCTGAGACCTAAGACCCTGGGATCACCCTCCCCATTGGGGTCCTCCCCATGGAGCCCCATGATCTGAGTCAGATTCCTGGAGGGATCTCCTGAACTCTCAGATTCTCTGACCCACCCCACTGGGTTCCAGATACTGAATCCCAGACCCTCATTCCTTCCCCGACCCCGACCTGGAGAGATCCGGAACCCCCGGCCCCTCAGCCCCTCCCCACTCCCAACCCCATTGACCCGGGCACTCCAGGCCTTGCCGTGCCCACCCCGCTGATGTGTGTCCGTGTTGTGCCCGTGTTGTCCCGTGTTAAGTGTTTGTGTCCGGCCCTGCCCCCTCCTCCTCCTTCCCTCCACAGACGGCTTCACCTCGGAGGGAGAGATCCTGGAGATCTCAGACATACAGCGGGGCCAGGCCGGGGAGTATGAGTGTGTGACTCACAACGGGGTTAACTCGGCGCCCGACAGCCGCCGCGTGCTGGTTACAGTCAACTGTGAGCTCCGCCCCCTCCCACACACACACCGGGCACGAAAGGGTGGCGGAACCCGAGTCCCCGGGGAGGAGTCTGAGGGAGGAGGAAGCCCGGGGCAAGACTTCCCGGCCTGAGGGAGGCGGGGATGGGGGCGGGACTCCTTCCGTCCCCACGTGGCTAAGAGAATTCGCTGTCCCTCGCCCCTCGCCAGATCCTCCGACCATCACGGACGTGACCAGCGCCCGCACAGCTCTGGGCCGGGCCGCCCTCCTGCGCTGCGAAGCCATGGCAGTACCCCCTGCGGATTTCCAGTGGTACAAGGACGACAGACTGTGAGGACGGCACTGAGGGGGGCCGTGGGAGAGGCAGGGGGAGGTCCTTAGTCCCTTGGGTTGTGAGGCAGGGGGATGGAGGGGGGCGGGGGAATGCAGCAGAGCTCTGGGTTCCGGGAATTGGTGCGTCCAGCTTCTAGGTGATGGGATCTGTATAGCCCTAGGGAGACAAGCTTGGGTCCCAGGGTGATGAATGCTGGAGCCCCGTCTCCCCGGACTTTTCAGGGAGCTGGTCAGGGGTCGGGGGTCAATGCTGAGGATCTATCGGGCAAGGTTTAGGGGAACAGCCGAGTTCGGGAGTCCCTAGCGGCTGGGGGTGCACCCTGGGAGAGTCCAGAGTCCCTGAGAGTCCAGGGTGCCTGCAGAGAGGCAGCGGTGGGAGTGACCGGGGGTCCATGAGGCGCTAGAACCCGAGGCGAGAGGTCACTGGCGTAGGGGGCAGAAAGCTGGGTCTCCGGGAAACGGAGGAGCCTGAGAGGCAGGGGGCGGGCCTGGCTGGACGCTGCAGCCCGGCCCCTGACCCGGATCCCCGACAGGCTGAGCAGCGGCACGGCCGAGGGCCTGAAGGTGCAGACGGAGCGCACCCGCTCGATGCTTCTTTTCGCCAACGTGAGCGCCCGGCATTACGGCAACTACACGTGTCGCGCCGCCAACCGGTTGGGAGCGTCCAGCGCCTCCATGCGGCTGTTGCGTGCGTCTGGGGGCGGGGCCGGGGCGGGGGCGGGCAGGTGGGTGGGGCGGGGGCGGGGCTAGGAAGGTGGAGACACCGGGACCGCCCCTCAGTCCGACCCTGAGCTTAGGAGACCGACTCTGAGACTGAAAAGCACTGCTAGTAAGAAAACCGATCCACGCAATCAGTACTCCTTGAGCGCCAGCTAAGGGTTGGGCGTGGGGGACACAGCTGTGCACAAAAGAAACAAGGTTTGTGCATTCGCAGAGCTTATGGTTAGGAGGAGTAGAAAAGCAATAAACAAACAAGCGGACATGTAGATAAATCAGCAAACACATATATAAACAAAAAATGGTTTTGGAGGCTGGGCGTGGTGGCTCACGCCTGTAATCCTCGCACTTTGAGAGTCCAAGAAGGGAGGATCACTTGAGCCCAGGAGTTTGAAACCTGCCTTGGCAACATAGTGAGACCCCATCTCTACAAAAATAAATTAAAAATCAGCCTAACTAGGTGTTGCACGCTTATAGTCCCAGCTCCTCAGGAGGCTGAGGTGGGAGGATTGCTTGAGCCTTGGAGGTCCAGGCTGCAGTGAGGTATTATGACTGCACCACTGCACTCTAGCCTGGGGGACAGAGCAAGACCTTGTCTCAATAAAATAGAGGAATGGAGTGGTGGCAAGATGCACGCAGGGAGACGGGGGAGGAGGCTGCTGTAGTCATCAGGTAAGGGATGGCAGTGAGTGGCACCAAGTCTCTGTATTGAGAGACTTTTGGAGGTGGTGCTCCTAGGACCAGTCATTGGACTGGATGTGGAGGGCTGATGGAAGAGGAAAGTCGAGTCAAAGGTGGTTCTGAGGTTTTGGCTGGAGGAGCTGGGTGGATGGGGCTGTACATTGAAGTATTGATACAGAGAAGTGTTTAGGAGGGAGGCTGGAAGCCAGTGTGTGGGGAGGAAAGTGTGGGAGACAGCAGTTTGGGGTATGCTGGGTATAAGATGACTGTCAGAAATGCCAGATAGACAGACTCTGCAAGATAGAAAGGCAGACACTGAGGGTCCCAGGCTAAGACGGTAAAAAAGAAGTGAAGATCTGAGAGGATCTTCTAGAAACATTCTGGGCGCAGTGGCTCACACCTGTAATCCCAGCACTTTGGGAGGTCAAGGCAGGCTGATCTCTTGAGGGTGGGAGTTTGAGATCAGCCTGGCCAATATGGTGAAACCCCGTCTTTACTAAAAAAAAAAAAACCCACAAAAATTAGTCAGGCGTGGTAGTGGGCACCTGTAGTCCTAGCTATTCAGGATGCTGAGGCAGAAGGATTGCTTGAATCCAGGAGGCAGAGGTTGCAGTGAGCCGGGATTGCGCCACCACACTCCAGCATAGGTGACAGAGCGAGACTGTCTCAAAAAAAAAAAAAAAATTTAAAAAAAAAATAAATAAAAGCCAGGCTCAGTGGCTCACGCCTGTAATCCCAGCACTTTGGGAGGCTGAGGCAGGCGGATGACGAGGTCAGGAGATCAAGACCATCCTGGCCTACGTGGTGAAACCACATCTCTACTAAAATACAAAAACGTAGCCAGATGTGGTGGTATGCGCCTGTAATCCCAGCTACTTAGGAGGCTGAGGCAGGGAAATTGCTTGAACCGGGGAGGCGGAGCTTGCAGTGAGCCAAGATCGCGCTCTACTGCACTCCAACCTGGCAACAGAGCCAGACTCCATCTCAAAAAAATAATAAAATCAAAAAATAAAATAAAGAATCAGAAAAGCAGGCACACCTAGTGAGAGATCCAGAAAGGCCCCTAAAGAGGTGGGTTCAGAAGAGACAGGTCCCCTGGAGAAACACACAAGGGGTCCCCCACTCTCAGGCCTCCCTCCATGACCCCCTCTCTTCCCACAGGCCCAGGATCCCTGGAGAACGCAGCCCCGAGGCCCCCAGGGCCCCTGGCCCTCCTCTCCGCCCTGGGCTGGCTGTGGTGGAGAATGTAGGCGCAACCCAGTGGAGCTCACCTCCCCCCGCAGGGGGCCTCAGGCCAAGAGTGAGAGAAAAGGGGGAGCGGGAGCCATGGGTCTCATGGGGGCAGAAGAGCTCTCGGCCACCAAGGAATAAGAGGAGAGGAGGAATAGGAGGAGGCAGAGGAAGAAAGATCTTTAGAGAACCCGTCACTGTGAGGGATAACGCAAAATTATGCATCTTTCTACAGCCATTCTCGCCACCCGTTCACATTTCCGATCGTGACCCACTCCCGCCACCCCATACCCCTCTCTCTTAGCTCAGGCTGTCAACTGGCTCGTGTGGGTGTGACTGTGTGAGTGTGGGCCTGCATGCGTGTATAGGTGTCTGTGTCTCTGTGTGTGGGTGGGTGGGCTGGGGGAGGGGACTCAGCCATCCTCCCACCCCCGACACCCCATGTCCACTGTCCCCAACCCGACTGCCTCTCACCTCTGGCTGGAGGTGGGTGTGGGGCTCTGCAGTGGAAGCTGTGAAGAGAGGCTTACCAGGCTCCCTGCTTCCCCAACATATGTACACACACTGACCCTCCCCCTGTTGAAAGGGCATCTCCTGGCAGGTTGGGAGTGGGGAGAGGTGTCGCATTCACCTGTCAAGCTGTCATTCAGCCTTTATGAGTAAGTGGGGGACCTCCATCTGGGCTCTGGGCTTCCCTGCTGTCAACCACCAGCTTCCTGTAGCCAGAGGCCCCCGTTGCTGGCTCAGTAGCCTGAGATCTTCCCACTTTCCCTGTCCCTCCCCACTCTGGATTTTCTGGCCCCCTCCTGGGCCAATCGGTGCTTCCATCCAACTGTCAGACTGGTGGCAGGAGTCACCTGTCTGTTTCAGTGCTTTGCCCTACCCCCGCCACCACTCCCCTTGGCCTTGACTTCCCCACCTGTGGCACCAGCCAGCTGCCCTTGGGGCCTTTGCAGCCGGCCCACAGGTATGGGCTTGCTGATCTTTCACTCCCTGGCCTCTCCACCAACTGTACCTCCCAAAGGCGACCTGACCCCACACACACACACCAGCGACTGTGACCAGCAATAGCCCCCCGGCTCCAGCTGTCCTGTAGCTGGTGACTAGCTGTAGTTCCTCCTGGGTAGGCATCTGTTGTCAGGAAGCGACGCTGAGAGGCTGCAGCCTCAGCTCTGGTTGTAGTAACACTCCACCCTGGTACACCACACCACACCAAGTAGGGGACAGAGATGCATCACACGGACATCCTGAGCCCAGACACAGATGCCATGTCAACAGTTCCGACTCCCAGGAGACCCTCTATATAAACACCCACCCCAACCCACACCACCCAGAGTCTGGTGGAGAAGAGGAGAGGGCAAGGCGCAGTGACTGTACCTCAGACAGGGGCACGGGCCCCATCCCACATTGTCTTCCATTCCCAGGGTCCAGGGGATGGGTGGGACTGGGGAGGGATGCCAGGGAGGGGGTGGGGGGCCCTGGGGGCCGTGTGTTCCAATTCATGGGGAGTGTTGAGACCACCACACCAATAAACGCCTTTTTCCAAAGTCTGCCTGCAGGTGTCAGTGTCATTAAGGATTTGAGTTAATGAAGGGCAAAGGGTAGCGGTCCATTGGTGCCTCTCCAGCATCCTTCCTACCACCTGCTTTCTCATCGGTAGGCTTGGAATTGACTCATTACAGAGATGCCCTGTGATTGGCCTAAGCCACTCAGCATATCCCATTTCCCACCATGACTGGCTCAGAGACGGGCACATGACCCAGTAAGGCTAATGAGAAAGTGAATGCATTCCTGAGAAGAGATGCTTTTCTGCTGGATACTGTGGCTCTGTGATGCGAGGTCTGTATCTGTAGGGTTGCTTTTCTCCATCACATGGAGACATCTTGGGTCTGTGGGGATAGCAGTGGTAAAGCAGACAGCATATGGAGCCTGAGAATAACAGGAACACTAAGAAGTAGTGGGAACCGGCCAGGCGCAGTGGCTCAAGCCTGTAATCCCAGCACTTTGGGAGGCCGAGGCGGGTGGATCACGAGGTCAAGAGATCGAGACCATCCTGGTCAACATGGTGAAACCCCGTCTCTACTCAAAATACAAAAAATTAGCTGGGCATGGTGGCACGTGCCTATAATCCCAGCTACTCAGGAGGCTGAGGCAGGAGAATTGCCTGAACCCAGGAGGCGGAGGTTGTGGTGAGCTGAGATCGCGCCATTGCACTCCAGCCTGGGTAACGAGAGCGAAACTCCGTCTCAAAAAAAAAAAGTAGTAGTGAGAACCTTAGAGAAACTGAGTCCATGATGGTATCATTTGAGCAGCTGGATCAAAACTTAACTGATGCCCGTATCTTCATTTATATAAGCAAAAGAGTCCCCTGTATATTTAAACCAATTTGCATTGGGTTTTCTATCTCTAGTAACAAAAAGGAAAATGAAAATGAAATAGATACAGAAGAGATGTAGAGGGCCCAGAACTCCAGCCCTCACCTTTCCAAAAGGACCCAGGGATTCTATTTCCCAATGGCCTTTTCTACCCCAATCATTGAACAGAAGTTCTCTCACATGCTTTCCTTCCCTGAGACAGATGCTGGGTGCCCACATTTGAGTTGTTTGGTTCCGTTGTTCTTTGCTGGCAGATCTACCTGTTATGATACAGGCTAGATATTTGGTTTCCCAGCCTCCTTTGCAGCTATGAGGTCAATATGGGTCAAAGAGACATAAAGGGAAGTTTGCTCGTAGGTTTCCAGGATAGCCCTCCTCCCACCCCATGAGAGGGAAGAAGGCAGTGATAGGGGGAGGTACGGGGGTGGGAAAGATATATAAGCAGGAAGTTCTGCCTCAGTTTATATTTGGATACAGCTGTATGAAGATATGATGACTGGAGCTGCAGCAACCATCTTGCTACATGAGGCAACATGCTTGGAGACAATGTGCCAACCCACTGAGGGTGGCAGAGCAGACGGATGCAAAGGGCCCATGTCTTAAAGGCATCACTGAGTTGCTGAGCCAGCCTGAAACCACCCACCTCCATATTCCTTGCCAGCATTTTATTTTGTTCCTTGCAGTCAAAAGAATCCTCACCAATGCACTCTCTAAATTCTCAATTAGAAACTCATCTGAAAAAGTATAACTTATGCTGAAGACAGCAGTAGCAAGCCCAACTCTTCACTGGCATCAAAACATTTGATCAGTCAACAAATATTTATTGATTGCCAGCTATGTGCCAGGCTCTGGGTTAAGTGCTGAGATAATGATGTGGTCTCTGCTTTCGTGAAGCCCTTAGTTTAGAGAGAGAGTCTGAGGCCACACAAGTAATTACATATTTATGTATCAGGAACAGCAAATTCAAGGATTCTGGGACTTAACCCAAGACTAAGGGAGGGGTAAGGGAGTCATCACCTGAGATGGTAACTTGTTACCCTTAGACTTGAGAAATGGATAACATACGGGAAAAAGAAGTGTTCTAAGCAGAGCAAATTCTAGGGGCAAAATCAACTGCGGCTGAGAGACTGTGATACTGGAGTCAGGGGACAGAGAACATCTTGGGAAGCGAGGTCAGGGAGGCCGACAAAAGCTAGACCACAAGGCTTTGAAGGTCACGACGAGGACTTTAGGTAATATCTGAAGGGAAATGCACAGGCCACAGAAGGTTTAAAGAGAAGAGGGACATGATCTGATCTGTTTTTTAAATGAAGATGCTGGGAGCTGGATGGGGTGTGGCCTACAGGTGGCCAAGTGAATGTAGGGGGATCTTTTCAGAGAACAAGGCCAAGCTCCCTCTCTAGTTCAGAACAACACAGCAGGCCCCGCCTGTCTGCTGCAGAGTCTTGGGGGTTGTGCAAACCACACTGTTAGATCAGCAGGACTTTTCCAGCCAAGCAGCCAATCTCCTTACTTGTACAAATACAGGAGGACTCCTCTTCTGCAGCATGAGAGGGAGACAGAAAGTCACACTTTCAGGGTCCAACCGTCAGTCATAGCAGGCCCTGCCTGCTGCTGGAGTGACATAGGAAGTTCTGGCCCCAAATGCCCTGTGCAGGACAGGCCACGGCTCTGATCACACCTGCGTGGCTGCCCGAACAGTCTTTGGGCCTCCACCTACAGAGACAACTAGACTGGGGTCTCTGGCCTGGAAGAGAGAGGTGGGGCGGGGGGATAACTCAATAGGTGCCCTGGATGTGACATGATTCACCCACCTAACTTTTTCCAGCTCTTGCTTGAACTTTTTAGAAATTATCTGAGCACCTTCCATTTGCAGAAGGAAAAAAATACTTTGGCTATCTTTGGTGGAGCTAAGCCAGGCAACAACTCAGCTTTTTTGTTGGTTTTTTTGTTTTGAGATGGGGTCTCACTCTGTCATCCAGGCTGGCGTGCAGTGGTACCGTTATAGCTCACTGCAGCCTTGACCTCTCAAACCCAAGCAATCCTCCCATCTCAGTCTCCCTAGTAGCTGGGACTACAGGCAGGTGCCACCGTGCCTGACTACTTGTAAAATTTTTCATAGAGATGGGGTCTCCCTATGTCGCCCAGGCTGATCTCGAACTCCCAGCTCAAGTGATTTTCCCACCTCAACCTCCTGAAGTGCTGGGATTACAGGCATGAGCTACCACGCCCAGTCACAACCCCACTTTTACGGGGAAACAAGAAAACTCCATCCCACTTCATAGAGATTGGCCTTGCCCAATTTTTATGGAAAAGCAAAAAGGAGGGGCTGGGAATACTGGCTCAGGCCTGTAATTCCAGCGCTTTCAGAGGCCAAGACCAGCAGATCACAAGGTCAGGAGATCGAGACCATCCCTGGCCAACATGGTGAAACCCTATCTCTACTAAAAAGTACAAAAAAATGAGCTGGGCATGGTGATGTGTACCTGTAATCCCAGCTACTCGTGAGGCTGAGGCAGGAGAATCACTTGAACCTGGTAGGCAGAGGTTGCAGTGAGCCGAGATCATGCCCTTGTATTCTAGTCTGGGTGACAGAGTGAGACTCCATCTCAAATAAAAAAGGATATCTGGCCAAGCATGGTGGCTCAAGCGTGTAATCCCAGCCCTTTGGGAGGCTGAGGCGGGTGGATCACGAGGTCAAGAGATCGAGACCATCCTGGTCAACATGGTGAAACCCCGTCTCTACTCAAAATACAAAAAATTAGCTGGACATGGTGGCGCGTGCCTGTAATCCCAGCTACTCAGGAGGCTGAGGCAGGAGAATTGCCTGAACCCAGGAGGCGGAGGTTGCGGTGAGCCGAGATTGTGCCATTGCACTCCAGCCTGGGTAACAAGAGCGAAACTCCGTCTCAAAAAAAAAAAAAAATAGGATATCCTACCTCATCCTCCTTTGGAAGAGAAACTGGAATTCGCTTATTTTAATATACATTGAAGTTGGGCAGGAAGCTCTATCCAACTATGATGCATTTTTAAAGGATAAAATTACACAAACTGTAAACTAACAAGCAAAACTGGAGTCAGATAATTGAGACCCTCCCATCTCCCTGATTATAATACACGAAGTTCCGCCCTGATTCCAGAAGGAAATGGGGGTACCCACACTCACTTGGTGAGCCCTAATTGGGCTGTGGTCCTCCAATGGGACTTTGAAGTCCAGAGGCCATGAAATCTCCACTGGGGTCACACTGTGCGTCTTCTTTTCTGAGGGGGTGACCACGGGGTCCAAGGTAGAGGGATGCTTTTTCTCAGGAGTCTTTCCTGATTGAGAGGAGGAGGAAAAGCATGTGATTGGCTGACCCAACATGCCAACCCAGCCAATAGCAAGGGAAGCTGATCTGAGAAGTGGAGCCTTAGGCTAGTTGGCTGATTTGAGGGTAGGAAGGTGGGATGGATGACCTATGACGGTGCCAATTGGCTCAGCCAGGTCTTCTATGGGCCTCTTTCTAGGGTCCCTCCCGGTTTGCTGTGATTGCCCCTTACCCAGTGCCCTAGCTCACCCCGAAAGCGGCACAGGCAGCAGATGCAAAGGAGGAGGAGTATGGCCAGCAGCGCCAGGCCCAGTAGGGAGCCCAGAACGATGCCAGCGATGGCCCCGTGGCTCAACGTGGGGCCTGGAAGAGACAAAGAGAAGGGAGAGAAGGGGAGCAGGAACCAAGGTTGGACCCAAGTTTCCTAAGCCCCCTAACTTTGTGCGGGGACCCAGGAGTCCAGCCCCCCGCCCCTCCCCTCCCAGAACCCAGGAATGTGGGACCCCAGCACTCCCATTTAACAGTTGCTGAGTGACCATGGTGTGCCTGGCTCTCGGCCAGTAATGAGGATTCATTAGTGGGCCAAAGGGGAAAGATACCTACCTTTGTGGGCTTAATTCTAGGAGAAGTCAGAAATAAATGAGTAACACATAATGTAATCACAGATTGTGCCAAGAAAGAAAAAGTGATGTGATAGAGATAATAGGGGTCGGGCTCACACCTGTGGTTCCCAACACTGTGGGAGGTCAAGGTGGACAGATCACCTGAGCCCAGGAGTTGGAGACCAGCCTGGGCAACATAGCAAGACCCCATCTCTGCAAAAATAGAAAAATTAGTCAGGTGAGGTGGCTGGGCCTGTAGCCCTAGCTACTCAGGAGACTGAGGTAAGAGGGTCACCTGAGTTTGGGGAGGTTGAGGCTGCAGTGAGCCCAGATCACGCCACTGCACTCCAGCCTGGGCCACAAAGTGAGGCCTGTCTCAAAGAAAGGAAACAAACAAAGAAAAACAAAAAAGAAATAGCGGGAAGGGATGTGACATTTACAAAGAGGGATGAGCTAAGGTCCCTGACAAAGTAACATTTGAAAGAGACTTAAGAATAAAGACCGCCGGGCGTGGTGGCTCATGCCTGTAATCTCAGCACTTTGGGAGGCCGAGGCGGGTAGATCACGAGGTCAAGAGATCGAGACCATCCTGGTCAACATGGTGAAACCTCGTCTCTACTAAAAATACAAAAAATTAGCTGGGCATGGTGGCGCGTGCCTGTAATCCCAGCTACTCAGGAGGCTGAGGCAGGAGAATTACCTGAACCCAGGAGGCGGAGGTTGCAGTGAGCCGAGATCATGCCATTGCACTCCAGCCTGGGTAACAAGAGGGAAACTCCATCTCAAAAAAAAAGAATAAAGACCAGAGGCCTTTATGAGGCGTGGTAGCACATGTCATACTAAACCTGGGATGATTTTGAAAGGGTGTAAAATGCAAAGGCCCAGAACTAGGAAAGAGCTTTCTCTGTTCAATGAAGGCCAGTGTGGGTGGATGATATGGAAGGAAGGGGCTGGAGGTGGAGGGTGAAGTAGAAAAGGTTTCCAGAAACCAGATCCTGAGAGGGTCCTGCAGAAATTAATGGAAGGCTTTTATGCAGGGCAGCTTCGTGATCTGATTTCCATAACTTTGGCTTCTACATGGAGAATGAATTACAGGCAAGCAAGAGGGAATATAAAGAGACTAAACAGCTGTTGCGGTCCAGGCAAGAGAGGATGCTGTCTCTGACCAGAGGCTTGGACTGAAGATGAAAAATATTTTGGAAGGAAAATGGCCTGAACTTGCTGGCAATTAGGATGCTGGGGGTGATTTGGCCTGTGAGTAGTGACATTTATGAGGATAGGGAAGACCGGAGGGTTGGGAGATGCAGTTTTTTTTTTTTTTTTTTGAGATGGAGTTTCGCTCGTTACCCAGGCTGGAGTGCAATGGCGCGATCTCGGCTCACCGCAACCTCCGCCTCCTGGGTTCAGGCAATTCTCCTGCCTCAGCCTCCTGAGTAGCTGGGATTACAGGCACGCGCCACCGTGCCCAGCTATTTTTTGTATCTTTAGTAGAGACGGGGTTTCACAATGTTGACCAGGATGGTCTCGATCTCTTGACCTCGTGATCCACCCGCCTCGGCCTCCCAAAGTGCTGGGATTACAGGCGTGAGCCACCGCGCCCGGCCGGGAGATGCAGTTTTGAGGGAAAACATCAAAAGGTCTGTTTCGGACACATGACATTTGGGATGATAATTGGACATCCAAAGTGAAGATCTTGGCGGGGCATGGTGGTTCCTGCCTCTAATCCCAGCACTTTGGGAGGCCGAGGCGGGTGGATCACTTGAGGTCAGGAGCTCAAGACCAGTCTGGCCAACATGGCAAAACCTGGTCTCTAAAAATACAAAAAAAATTAGCCGGGCATGGTAGCTCACACCTGTAATCCCAGCTACTTGGGAGGCTGAGGCAGGAGAACTGCTTGAACCCAGGAGGCGGAGGTTGCAGTGAGCTGAGATCACGCCATTGCATTCCAGCCTGGGTGACAGTGAGACTCTGTCTCAGAAAACAAACAAACAGAAAACTGTGAAGGTTTTAAGTAGGGAGCATCGTTTTCAAGAGAAGTCAGGGCTGAGGATAAGACATTTGGGAGTCATCAGGGTATTGAAGGCCGTGAGAGTGAGCACAGTCACTTTGGGGAGTGAGGACTAAATCCTGAGACACTCCAATGGAGGAGCCTTATCAACCGGATTGTGCCCACCCCAAAAGAAAAACACATGTTGAAGTCCTGACCCCTGTTCCTGTGAATGTGACTTTATTTTGGAATAAGGTCTCTGAAGATGTAATCAAGTCAGTTTGAAGTCATGAGGGTGGACCCTAATCCAATAAAACTGGTGTCTTTAGAAGAAGAGGAGAGGACAGAGGCTGGGCTCAGTGGCTCACGCCTGTAATCCCAACACTTTGGGAGGCCGAGGTGGGTGGGTCACCTGAGGTCAGGAGTTTGAGACCAGCCAGGCCAATATGGCAAAACCTCATCTCTACTAACACTAATACAAAAATTAGCTGGGTGTGGTGGCACATGTCTGTAATCCCAGCAACTAGGGAGGCTGAGGCAGGGAATCTCTTGAACCCAGGAGGTGGAGGCTGCAGTGAGCTGAGATCGTGCCATTGCACTCCAGCCTGGGCAACAAGAGTAAACTCCATCTCAAAAAGAAAAAAAAAGGAGGACAGAGACACACACAGGGAAAAGAAAGCTGTGAACCTGGAGGCAGAGGTTGGAGTGATGGAGCTGTAAGCCAAGGAATGTCAAGGACGAAACAGCTGCCACCGGGAGCTGAAAAGAGACAAAGGAGGAATCTACACAGGGTCTTGGAGGGAGCAGGACCCTGTCAACACCTTGATTTTTAAACTTCTGACCTCCAGTCCTGGGAGAGAAGAAATTCCCATCGTGTCAAGCCATGCAGTTTATGGTACTTTGTTAGGGCAGGCCCCAGGACACTACAACAGGGAGAGAGGGAGGATCTGGCACAACAGACTGAGAATGGCTAACTGGACTACCAGGAAGCCCAGGAGAAAGTGCTGACAGCCCCAGCGCACTCACCGGCCCGGTAGACCTGGCTTTGCGACGGAGTCCCTGGCTGGTCCCCCAGCATGGGCAGGATCCGAAAAGTCCAGGTCCCTGGGTTCCGAGACGGAAGGGGCACCACGGCTGACCGCTCCTGAGGCCCCAGGATAAGCAGGGAGACCCAGTCCTTGTAGGTGGAAGTCCTGCCCAGATCAGGCCCATCTGGCCATGCCTGGATCTCAAAACTGCTGATCAGGGCCCCTCGCTCCACATCCCAAGTCAGCACGGCTGCATCTCGGGCTCTCTGAAGCCTCCATGAGGATATGGAGGGTCCTAGAGAGATGTGGGGGAGGCTGGATTCCTGGGTCCCAGAGGGGAGAGGGAAGAGAGGTAGGGAGCTATGGTCCTGGGTCTGAAGGAGGAGGGGCTGGGGGCCTGGACTCCTGGGTCTGAGGGAGGAGGGGTTGGGGGCCTGGACTCCTGGGTCAGAGGGAGGAGGGGCTGGGGGCCCGGACTCCTGGGTCTGAGGGAGGAGGGGCTGGGGGCCCGGACTCCTGGGTCTGAGGGAGGAGGGGCTGGGGGCCCGGACTCCTGGGTCTGAGGGAGGAGAGGCTGGGGCCCTGGACTCCTGGGTCTGAGGGAGGAGGGGCTGCAGGCCTGGATCTGAGGTCTGAGGGAGGAAAGATCTGGGGCCTGAACTTCTGGGTCTGAGGGCTAGAGGGGCCTGGACTTCTGGGTTTTTGGAAATAACCTGGCTCACCAATGAGGGTGATCTGGTCACCGCCAGCACCCAGCGCCCCACTGCACAGCACGGAGTAATTTCCCAGGTCCAAATCCAGGCTGAAGTTGCCGATGAGGAGCTTCCGCCCGTCTTGACTGAACCGCAGGCGACTCCCGCCTCCTGGAGCAAGGGGCCGCCCCTCCCGGGCCCAGGATGCCCGTGAGGGTGGGGGACAACCAGAGGCCTCCAGTGCCACCTCTACCTCCCCTGACCGTGTCTCTGCCACCAGCGGATGCAGCAGCACCTCTCGGGGGGCCTCTGCAGGCGGGAGAAGCCAAGTCAAGAAAGTCGACTTCACCTTAGATTCAAAGAACAGGTCCTCTGCCCTATTTTAAATCAGATGGTGATAAGCCCTGGTGCTTTGGCCACCTGAGAAAGAACTGCCAATTCGCTCACTCATTAGCTCATTTATTCATTATCTAATTTCCTCATCAAACACTGATTGAACACATACCATAGGGGCAGGCCCTGTACTGGGAAACTAATATTCTTCTCAGCTATTCATTCTTCTTTATTATTATTATTTTATAGTAATAATAATGACAAGACTGGGTCTTGCCACACTGCCTAGGCTGCTCTTGAAATCCGAGATTCAAGCGATCCCCCCTCCGCCAGACTACCAAAGTGCTTCGATTATTGCCCCCAGCCTAGTTACTCTCTAAAACATCACTGCTTCAGCTGGGCACTCATGCCTGTAATCCCAGCACTTCGGGTGGCTGAGGCGGGCAGATCACCTGAGGTCAGGAGTTTGAAACCAGCCTTGACCAACATGGTGAAACCCCGTCTCTACTAAAAATACAAAAAAAAAAAAATTGGCTGGGCATCATGGCATCTGTCTGTAATCCCAGCTACCACGGAGACTGAATCAGGAAAATCACTTGAACCTGGGAGGTGGAGGTTGCAGTGAGCCGAGACTGAGCCACTGCACTCCAGCCTGGGCGTCAGAGCAAGACTCTCTCTTAGAACAAATCAAAACAAACAAAATAAAAAACAAAACCATCACTGCTTTATCCCTCTGAACACGTGGGAAAGTGATGACCTTCTACACCCGTCCCTGCACCCCCCCCCACCATGAGGTATAGAAGAAACTTTGTCCCTTTTCTAGTTTGAAGAAAGTTTAGTCCTGACTCTTTCTTGATCTAAGGAGGTATCCCATACCCCTTCAGAATTTCCAAAGGACCAAAGAAAAAGTCCTTTGTCGAGAAACAAACAGCACAAAAACCCCGCGCCCTCTCACCCGGGATGACTGTGCAGGTACGGGTGGCCACCAGGTGGCGAGCAAGGCAGGTGATGGGGACGCCAGTGAGCCGGGGGTGGGCGGGGACAGCGGTCAGCAGCACGGAGGACACCGGCCCGGCACGGATGCCTTCAGGAAGACCCTGGAACTGCAAAGAGGCGGCAGGGACCCCGCCGGGCCACGAGCAGCGGAAGCGGAGGCTGCGGTCCCCGGGACCCCCTTCGACGGAGCACTGAGGGGCCCCGGGGGGCAGGTCTGGGGAGGGAAGGGAAAGAACGAAGATGGAGTCCCTCTCCCATCTCTTCTCCAGCCCCGCCTCTCCGCGCGGTGACCCCACCCTTCTTCACTAGCCTCGCCCCAGAGGTGCTCACACCTCCCACCTGCGATCCCGTTCCCTTTCCCAGTTAACTACTCCGTAAGTGGGTAGCCCGAAGCCCCGCTGACTGCTCAACTTTCTTAAGAAAACTGCATCTTCATACAATGATTTTTTTCTTCCTAAACGTAACTCAGCCTTTTCCTTTCCAGCTCCACTCCTTCTGCCAGGTTTCTTCGCCGCCTCCTGGATTGCTCTCCGAGAAGCCTCCTCTTTTCCTAGATATCTCGCCCTTCCTTGTGGACCCCGACCCCTTTCTAAGATAGTTCTGCCCGCTTTCCAAATGACCTCGCCCCTTTCCCTTGTGACTACGCCCCTCTTCGCAGGTACCTTCTCCCTTTGCTGATCCCACTTACAGGCCCAGGCAACTTAGTTCTTTCCCTTTCTAACTCCCACTCTTTGCCATTTAACTCCGCTGTGGACTTTATTGAGAGTGCTCCTTGCCTAGGAATGTCCGCCCTCTCAGTGCTGGGCCGGCCCCTCTGTCCTGGTCGTACCTGCCACTCCATTTGGTTCCCTCCCTTATCCTCTTTCTGGCCCCGCCCCTTACACCAGGTATCTCCGCCCCTTCTCACTGGCCCCGCCCACAATCAATCCTTCCTCCTTGGTGACCCCGCCCCCGCGGTGGCCCTGCCCCACCCACCGGTATCCTGCTCCTCGCTGGCCCCGCCCCTTTCGTTTAGCCCCGCCCCGCCCCAACCCCCTCCCCGGGATTCCCGCCCCCGCTCTCCCGCCCCTGGCTCTCACCTGCCACTGTGAGGTTGAGCAGCGAGCGGCGGCGACGGCTGGTGCGCGGGTTCGCAGCCAGGCAGGCGTAGGTGCCTGCGTGGCCCGCCCCGACCGCGGGCAGCAGGAGGCGCGGCCCAGCGGGCACTGCGGCCTCGGCCGGGTCCGCCAGGCTCCACGCTATGTCGGCGGGCGGCCGCGAGGAGGCGGCGCAGCGCAAGGTCACGTTGCTGCCCACAGTGACGAAGAGGGCAGGTGCGGCGTCGCGGTCCGAGGAGACCGTGATGATCGGCGGGTCTGGGCCGTCTGGAGAGAGGAGGGGTCGGGACCGCGAGGGTCGGAGTCACCTGGGACTCCTCTAGGACTCCCGGAGACTCGGCCCCCAGGACCCCCTGTCCCCGACCCGAGGCACCCCCACTTACAGAAGACGCTGACGTCGGCGGCAGCCTCCCGGTGGCCGAAGGGGCTGCGGACGCGGCAAGTGTACCGGGCGTGGTCGCTGCGCACAGGGCGCGTGATGACCAGCTGGTCTCCCTCTAAGCGGATCCGGGGCGGCTCGGCTCCCTCGGGGTCCGCCGCCTCAAGGGCTCTTCCGTCCTGGCTCCAGCTCAGCTCCCCACGACCCGGCCTCCACCCCAGGCAGCGCAGCCGGAGCTCGGCCGCCCCCTCTTCTGTTTCTGGGGCCTTGGGCACAACCGACAGCTGGGGTAGGGGCTCTGGGAGAGGGAGAACGGGCTCGAGGACTCTGTCCGGGAGCCCATCTTTGGTCCCCTCCTCTCTTATACCTAAGACTTTCGGCCCCAGCAGCTGCTCCCTCTAAGCGGCTGGAGTCCCGAGCCGAGTCCCGAGCCCAATCCCTCTCCTCTCACAATCCCATGAGTCTGAGCCCCCAGCCCTCTCCTCTCCAGAACCCAGCAGTTTGCCAGAGGGGTCCCCCAGCCTCCTCCTCCTCCTCCTCCCTCAAACCCAGGAGTCCAAGCCCCCAGGAAGTCTCGATCCCAGGTCCAACTTTGCACAAACACCCCTGCCTTGACCCCTAGCTCTTTTCCTCGCTTCCTCAAGCCAGGAGTCCTCTTCTCCCATCCGGGGACCCTTCTCTAGGAAGGAAACGTTCTCAGAACAGCACCGAGACTTGCCCAAGGCCTAGCAGAGCAGAGCAGCCCCTGCCTCCTGCACTTTGGACCCCAGGGCCCACTTACCATACACACCCACCGTGAACTCCTGAGTCTGCCGGGAGACCCCTGCCCGGATGACCTCAGCCGTGTAGACCCCTGCATCATCCAGCTGGGCAGAGGAGAGCTCCAGAACTCCCCGGGCCTGGTCAAATCGCAGGCGGTCTCGGTGAGCAGGGTCCAGGCTGATCAGAGGTGCCCCTGGCCCCAGGCCACCAGCTGCCAGCACCTTAGAGCCCCGGCGCCAGACCACCAGAGGAGCGGGGGGCCCAGGGCTGGGGACTGGGACCAGGTGAAGCCGGATGGTGGTCCCCACCAGCACAGCGAGTGGGCTCCCCACCTGCTGGGGGACGCTTGCAGCTGAGTGGGTCTCTGCAGAAAAACTGGATTCAGGGCTCTGGGCAGAGAGTTTAAGATCCATGTCACCAGGGGAGAATTTTGAATCCGGGGCCTCAACAGACACTTTGGTATTGGGGACTTGAATAGAAATGTTTGAAGGTGGGGTCTTAACAAAGAAGGTAGGCGTGGGGTCTTTGGCAGGAACCTGAGGATCCGAAATACCAGGAAATACTTCGGAACCAGGGGTTTCAGAGGAGGAGGAATCCAGGCTCAAATCTTGGTCGTCAGCAGAAACATTTGACCAGAAGGATCCAGACATGTTGTTGGAACTCAAGGCCTCAGGAAACCAGCTGGAATCAGAGATTCCAGCAGAGCCTTTTGAATCCAGGGACTGATCTGGAAATTTCCAGCTGGGAGGTTTGGAGGGAACTTCTGCACGCAGCCCCTGCGAAGAGCTCTTTGAGTCCGAAGAGAAGGAAGAGGAGAAGTTGGTTTGCTGAAGTCCAGAAGAGAATCTGAGGGTGAGGACCCCTACCAAGGAGGCTGCAGAGAAGAGGGGAAGGCATTGGGGAGGCTGCTCAGGGAGACTGGCTGGGAGGGGACTATGCAGGAAACTTACCCAAGAGAAGGAAGAGTGGCAGAGCCTGTGGGGTGTCCATGGTGCTGGCCTTACTGAAAGGACACTGGAGCAAGACCCAGGACTGCACCTCTCCCTCCCGGATGAGACGAGTCCAACAGGACTGGTAGCTTAGCTTCCTGGGAGGGGAAGGGAGCCAGACCCAGAGGGAGGTGCCAGGATCCCCAACCCTGATGTGGTGACTGAGCTGCCCACCCCACCCCATTCTCTTCATTAGCTGGTCCCACCTGCAGGGAGGCTCAGCCTGATCCCTGCACTCCCCACCCACAGGTGGAAAATGAAGTAAAAATTCCCAGGTAAAAATGTGGTAGCAAATTTGTGGGACAAAGCCAGGAAGACTTCCTGGAGGAGGGTGAGGCGACCTTTCTCAGAGCCCCACCTCTGAGGGCCACAGCCTCCTGGCCCCTTCCACTCTGTCTTGCCTGCAGCCTCAGATACCCACATCTAATCCTGCTCCTCCTCTGCTCCAAACCCTCCCATGGCGCTCTCTTGACCTCAGAACCAAGTTTCCAGGTGCTATCTCCTGCCAGGGCCTCTATCCTGAGATCAGAGCTGCCTTTCTGCATCCCCAAGGCTCTCATATGGCCTGTGTCCTGCTAAACTCAGAATCTTTCCTCTAACCCAAACTTCCTCCTACCTCCAGAATGGCTTCACCATCTTCGAAAATGCTGGGAAACATTCCCATCTCCTCCCTCCCCCTCACCACTGTCAGTCTGAGTCCCACCCCTCCTACCTCCTGAACCTCTCTGTCCTTTCCCCTCCTCTTAGTTCTCACTGCCCAGGCCCTGTCCTCTCTCCCTGCCCCGTTGCCCTCCTCTGCCCAGCCTCTTCCAGTCCCTGCCAGGGTCCTTCACCCGGAGCTGAACCTGCCCTCCCCTGCTCACAGCCCTCTCCTGGCTCCTCAGCGCCCTCTGGAGACATCCAAGCTCCAAAGCAAACCCAGCCACACACCCACCCCAGCACTTAAACATCCTGACGTTCTTATCCTGCCTCCCATCTCACCTCCCGGTCCTCTACCTGGAATGCTCTCTCCCACTCTCCACCTCCCTCCAACCTGGCTAAACCACAACTTGTCCTTCAGGTCCCACCTTACTAAGAACCATGATAATTACCACTTGGTTTGAGCCAGGAACGACGCTAAATGTTTCGTATGCATCATCGGGCTCAACCCTTCCAAAGACCCGATGAGCTGAGTGTTATTATCCTCACTTTACAGGCCAAGTGACTTAGGCTCAGAGAGGTCAAGGGACCTGCAGGAGGTTTCACAGTCAGAGGGAGAAGCTGGACTTGGGACAAGGATGGTCAGACCATTGACGCCTGATAGCTTTTCCTACCATCCCACGCTGAGCTTAGGGTCTGGGCTCAGCTCCCAGTCCTCTGAGCTTACCCTGCTAGTTCTCACCATGCTGGGGTAATAATACCAGTAATAACATATGTATTTCTTGAGATGGAGTCTCGCTCTGTCGCCAAGGCTGGAGTGCAGTGGCACAATTTCAGCTCACTGCAACCTTTGTCTTCTGGGTTCAAGTGATTCTCCTGCCTCAGTCTCTGGAAAAGCTGGGATAACAGGCATGCACCAACACACCGGCTAATTTTTGTATTTTTAGTAGAGATGGGGTTTCACCATGTTGGCCAGGCTGATCTTAAATTCCTGACCTCAGGTGATCTGCTCCCCTAAGCCTCCCAAAATGCTGGGATTACAGGTATGAGCCACCATGCCAGACCTAAAGCTGGTAATAATATATATTTATCATTTTTTGGATAGCAGATGTGGTTCTGGGGTGCTACATAAATTAACCTTTCAAAACTCCGTGGAGTAGATTATGTAGCTTAAAGAGGGCCACAAATTTGAGCCTCCTGCCAGTAAGATGCGGGGTCTATGTCCCCACTCCTTGGATCTGAATAGGCTCTGTGACTGCTAGACCAAGAGTCCAGCGTGGAAGGGACCCTGTGCCAGGGTCTACATCTAGACCAGCACATGCCACTTTCTGTATCATAGGACATTCCCTCATGGAACGCAGCGCCCACACTGTGAGGAAACTTAAGCAGCACTGTGGAGGGGAATCATGGCCCCTGGTCAGCAGCCCCAGCCAGCTTGCTGGCCATGTAGGTGAGCCCATTGAAGTCAATCCCCTGACCCCATTTGAGCCACCCGAACTGATCCTGCATGGAGGAGAGACAAGCTCTCCCTGCTGAGCCCTGCCCAGATTCCAGACTTAAGAGCACAATAAACAAGCGTTATTTTAAGCCACCAAGTTTTGGGATGGTTACACCAGAACAGACAACCAGAATGTAGGTATCACTAATTCCATCTGATAGAGGAAGAAACAGGCTCAGGGAGTAGTTGCCTGCCTAAGACTCTCCTAGAGCCAGGAATGGGTCAAGTGGGATTTGATCCAGGGCCCTGGGACCCAGAACCCATGCCCTTAACCCTTACATGATGCTATTACTATTTTGATCTGCAGATGAGGCAACAGAAGCTTGAAGACAGGAAGGAATCACCCAAGACCTAGCTGGCAAAGCTGAGAGTGAGGATATGAAATCAATATATATGACTCTATCAGAAGGCCAGAAGAATGGAACACGATTTTTAAAATAAAAAATTAGGCCAGGTGCTGTGGCTCACACCTGTAATCCCAGCACTTTGGGAAGCTGAGGTGGGCGGATCACTTGAGGTCAGGAGTTCAAGACAAGCCTGGGCAACACAGTGAAACCCCATCTCTACTAAAAATACAAAACTTAGCCAGGCATGGTGGTGTGCGCATTGGCAACACAGCAAGACTCTGTCTCAAAAAAAAAAAGAATTAAAAAATATCAATCTGGTCGGGCGCAGTGGCTCATGCCTGTAATCCCAGCATTTTGGGAGGCTGAGGTGGGTGGATCACCTGAGGTTAGGAGTTTGAGACCAGCCTGACTAATAGGGTGAAAACCCATCATGGAAAAAAAAAAATTAATCTGGCTCTAGACCCAAGCTGTTCGTTGCCACACTAGGTTTTGATTGTCTGTGGCTTGTCTGTGTCTCAGACCAGAACCAAAGCTTCTGGCCTCATTCTCTCTTGTGTCCCTGCTGAGACTGGGGACACAAGAGAGAATGAGTGTCCTGCAAACATTGTGAATAAAAGCCCTTCTTCTCACTCACCTCAGATATTTGTGTTCCAACACTCAACTTGGATGTCATCTCCCTGGGAAATCTCTGCCCCCACAAGCCAGGCCAGGTCCCCCAGCTGGGTTCCTAAGGGCCCAGTGTGCCTCCACGCCTAGCATACTTCACCCGAATTACAGCTGCCTTTGTCTTCATTGTCCCCCGCATCAACTCCTCATGGGCAGGGTTTGGATCCACAGGGCCTGGCACACAAAAGACTCAAGTAAATGTTGAATGAACCAAATGTGTCTCTAGGAAATGAGTAAACAGAGACAGATACGGACAGTCAGTTTTATTGCCATCTCTGGAAGGGGCTCAAATCCGCCCGATCTCCCTCAGCTTGGCTACCAGGTCCTCAGTGGTCTCCACTTTGACGCCAGCTGTGCGCTGCGGCGGGTCCTCCACGCTTATCACAGAGAGCTTGGAGGTCAGGTCCACACCCAGGTCCCCAGGCTTGATCACCTCAATCTTCTTCTTCTTGGCTTTCTGCACATGGGAAGCCACTGTTCACAGGGATTCAGAAGCCCTGCCACCCTCCTGCAACCTCCTTCCCATGGATGCCATGCCTGCAGACCAGTCCCATGGGCTGAACCCTCTGGAACCACCCACTGACCAGGACATACGAAACTTCTCACAGGGCCACACCTGGTATGAATAACTCATGCTGGCTGGGAGGCCCAACTACTGCAGCAGTCTTCCTTTAGGTAACCAACTCAGGAAGCCCTTCACTGGCTGCCGCAGACTGGCAAACCCATCCTTTTGGTAGTAATGACTCAGTGGACTTCTGGTTGAAATGACACGCTGAAGGCTCTCAATAGGCTCAGATAATGCACCGAACCCTCCCTATAGACTGAGATGATGCAGTGAACGCTCACTATAGGCTGAGATGATACAATGAACCCTTTCTATAGGCTGAGATGATGCACTAAACCCTCTCTACAGGCTGAGATGATGCACTGAACCCTCCCTCTACGCTGAGATGATGCAGGGAACTCTCCCTATAGGCTGAGATGATGCAGTGAACTCTCCCTATAGGCTGAGATGATGCACTAAACCCTCCTTATAGGCTGAGATGATGCAGTGAACTCTCCCTATAGGCTGAGATGATGCACTAAACCCTCCCTATAGGCTGAGATGATGCAGTGAACCATCCCTATAGGCCGAGATGATGCAGTGAGCCCTCCCTATAGGCTGAGATGATGCAGTGAACCCTCCCTATAGGCTGAGATGATGCACTGAACCCTCCCTATAGGCTGAGATGAGGCACTGAACTCTCCCTATAGGCTGAGATGATGCAGTGAACCCTCCCTATGGGCTGAGATGATGCACTGAACACTCCCTTTAAACTGAAATGATGTAGTGAACACTGTAATGGCTGAAATGACTCATTGCACTCTCCCCATTGGCTGATATGATCCAAGGAACCCTCCCTGAGATGACCCAATGAATGCTCTCTATTGACTGAGATGACCCACTAAACTCTTAATATTGGTCAAGATGATCCAGTGAACCCAGCCTACTGGTTATGATGATTAGTGATCTCTCCTTGTTAGCCAAGAGACCCCATGCATCCATCCTAATTAGCCAAGATGATAACTTCACATCAGCAAAGATTACCAAGGGGTCCCTCCCTAATGAACCGAGATGACCCAGTGAGTTCTCTTTATTTGCCAGCATGACCCAATGAACTTGTTCCACTGGCGAAAAGGGAACGCTTTCTGCTGCCCAGTGAAATCTACTGGCCTAGATACCAGCAAGCCCTCCCTGTTAGCCAAAGCAGCACCCATGAACTCTCAGTATGGACAGAGATGACCCAACAAACCCTCTCTATCAGCCAAATGACGAGGTGACGGCTTCCTTTGCACAAGACCTCCCGTGGATCCTTCCCTCCTCACATCCAACCATCAGGGGGCACTGAACTTGCAATGTGCTTGCCACCCCCAGGCCCTCAGTGCCCACCAGCCAGGGGCTCACCATGATGTTGGGCAGTGTGGCATAGCGGGGCTCGTTGAGCCTCAGGTCGGCCGTCACCACAGCTGGCAGCTTCAGGCGCAGGGTCTCCAGGCCCCCGTCAATCTCCCGCTCCACTTTCAACTTGTCCCCCTCCAGCGTCACCTGGGAGGCAAATGTGCCCTGGGGAGGGACAGTGTAGGAGGAGAGTGGGTGAGGCTAATTCAGGTTTGGCCCGAGCAGCCTGCTTATGCCACTACTGAATACATGAACGGACAAGTGAATGAATGAGGGAGCGAACAATGCAGGGTCTCAAGAGATTCAGAATTGATCTGAACACCTGGGGGTGTCTTTCTTTTCCCTGGGACCCACAATCTACCTCCTGATGTCCTATGTCCTGATGTGCCAGTGAGGCCCCCCAGCCTTCCTAACAGTGGACATGTTCTGAGTTCCGGGCCTATGCTAAGCAACTGACCTGTCAAATCATCAAATCCTCATAGGAACTCTATGAGGTAAATGTTATTATCCCCACTTTAAAGATGAAGAAAACTGAGGCAGCAAGATGCTGAGTTACGTACCCACTGCCACCCACAGCTGATAAATCCAAAAGCTGACAATCTGGCTCCCAACAGCGCCCCATGAGGCCCCTCCACTGGGCTGACAACACAACTGTGTGTGCCCACATTGATCCTTAAACCACCTTCTGGGACCCCATGCTCTGGCCAGGTCCCTTTGCCTCTCAGTCCTGAATCAACATTTCCTCCCCTGGTAACTGACATCAGCTACACTCCTCTTTGTCTAACGACCTGTTCTCCCTGTCCACTTATTAACTGGACACATCTTTAAGGTCTTAGTGTGAACATCACATTTCTTCATTCAGAGCCTCCTCCTAGTGCCCTTATGAGCCTGCCCCTGGAGACACACTATGAACATGACCAGTGAAGCACCAGCTTGGGTGGGCTCATATTCTGCCAAGGAAGACAACCAGTCACCAGGGAAATATATACACACAAATAAGATCAGCTCAGATCAGAAGAGGAAGAAAATAACATACAAGAGCAAGAAGGGGCAACTTTGGAGATGCTGGTCCAACAGTGATAAATGCTTTGAAGATAAAACAGGATAATGGTCTCGAATGTGTTCTCCCATCCAGTAGCCACTGGCCGCGTGTGGTTGCCCAGCACTTGAAATGGGGCCAGTGCAGCTGAGGAATGGATTTTTAAATTTTATTTACATTTAAATACTGATAATTAGGCCAGGTGCAGTGGCTCATGCCTGTAATCCCAGCACTTTGAGAGGCCAAGGTGGGCAGATCACTTGAGGTCAGCAGTTCAAGACCAGCCTGGCCAACATGGTGAACCCTGTCTCTACTAAAAATACAAAAATTGGCTGGGTGCAGTAGCTCACATTTGTAATCCCAGCACTTTGGGAGGCCGAGGTGGGCAGATCATGAGGTCAGGAGTTCAAGACCAACCTGTCCAACAGAGTGAAACCCCATCTCTACTAAAAATACGAAAAAATTAGCTGGGCATGGTGGTGAGCACCTGTAATCCCAGCTACTTGGGAGGCCGAGGCAGGAGAATCACTTGAAGCCAGGAGGTGGAGGTTGCAGTGAGCTGAGATTGTGCCACTGCACTCCAGCCTGGGTGACAGAGCAAGACTCCATCTCAAAAAAAAAAAAAATTATCCAGGCACGGTGATGCACACTTGTAATCCAAGCTACTCAGGAGGCTGAAGCAGGAGAATCATTTGAACTCAAGAGGTGGAGGCTGCAGTGAGCCAAGATCATGCCACTGCACTCCAGCCTGGGGACAGAATAAGACTCCATCTCAAAAAAAATAAAAATAAATAAATAAATAAATGCATACTGATAATTCAAGACACAGGATCATGACTGTGGTGATGATTTTATGGATGTTAACACATATCAAAACTTTTCAAATTTTGGAGGGCTGAGATGAGTAGATTGCTTGAGCCCAGAGAATCAAAACCAGCCTGGGAAACATAGTAGACCCCATCTCTAAATAAACGTTTTTAAGAAAAGCAAGCTTAACAAATCGTAGAACATAGTTATGTGCAGTTTATTATAGGTCAATGATAACTCAATAAAGCTGTTTTAAAACAAAAAACTGATACCCAATGCAGTTACTGGAAATCTTTTAAGTTTGTTTTGAACAATTTGGGTGTATCAATCTATTTCAACTGTCATCTCTAGGAACGTGTTTCTCATGGAAATTTAGAACCTGGCCAGGCATATGGCTCATGGAATTACAGTCCCTGCGCTTTGGGAGGCTGAGGCAGGTGGATCATGAGGTCAGGAGTTTGAGACCAGCCTGACCAACATGGTGAAACCCCATCTCTACTAAAAACACAAAAATTAGCTGGGCATGGTGGCACACACCTGTAATCCCAGCTACTCAGAAGGCTGAGGCAGGAGAATCGCTTGAACCTGGGAGGTAGAGGTTATGGTGAGCCAAGATCGTGCCACTACACTCCAGCCTGGGTGACATGGCAAGACTCCATCTCAAAAAAAAAAAGAAATTTAGCACACGAATTGATATTTGTTGTAAATATAAAACATATGCTGAATTTTGAAGACTTAATACAAAGAAAATCCAAAATACGTAAAATACAGGTGGTCCCTGACTTACAATGGTGTGAATTAAGACATTTTAGTTTTCAAATGGCATGGCAATGGTAAACACTTAGTAGAAACCATACTTCCAGTACCCATCCAACCATTCCTTTTTTTTTTTTTGAGACGGAGTTTCGCTCTTGTTACCCAGGCTGGAGTGCAATGGCGCGATCTCAGCTCACCGCAACCTCCGCCTCCTCAGTTCAGGCAATTCTCCTGCCTCAGCCTCCTGAGTAGCTGGGATTACAGGCACGCGCCACCATGCCCAGCTAATTTTTTGTATTTTTAGTAGAGACGGGGTTTCACCATGTTGACCAGGATGGCCTCGATCTCTTGACCTCGTGATCTACCCGCCTCGGCCTCCCAAAGTGCTGGGATTACAAGCGTGAGCCACCACACCCAGCCCATTCCATGTTTTAGTTCCAGTACAGTATTCAATAAATTACATGGGATATTTAGCACTTTATTATAAAGTAGGCTTTATGTTAGATTATTTTACCCCACTGTGGGCTAATGTAAGTGTTGTGACATGTTTAAGGTAGACTAGGCTCAGCTATGATGTTTGGGAGATTAAGTATACTAAATGCATTCTTTGAGTTATAATACTTCCAGTTTATATGGGTTTGTCAGGAATAACCCCACTGCTGGCGGAGCATATGGATCTTAATATTTTTTATGTTGATTACATGTTAAAATGATAATATTCTAGATATAGTAGGGTGAAATAAAATATTATTAAGTCATTTTGTCTGTTTCTTTTTACTTTATTTTTATTTATTTATTTATTTATTTATTTTTAATGTTCTTTTTTTTTCTTTTCTTTTCTCTTTTTACTTTTTTATGCGGCTGTGAAAAAAATGTAAATTTGCCTGTTTGCCTTGCATGGTTTTTTTTTTTTTTTTTGAGACAGTTTCCCTCTTTCACCCAGGATGGAGCCCACTGGCATGATCATGACTCACTGCAGTCTCGATCTCCTGGCCTCAAGTGATCTGCCTGCCTCGGCTTCCCAAAGTGCAGTGAATACAGGCGTGAGTCATGGTGCCTTGCTCTAGCCTGCATTTCTATCGGACTGGCATAGATAGGGATTGGGGAACCTGCAGTTGAGGGGGTGGGCATGAGTATTTCATGTAGGGTGGCAAAAAAGGCCCCTTCGAAGAAGTGATACCTCAGCAGAGACCTCAAGGAGAGGAACAAGAAAGCCACAAGGCCATCTGAGGGAACAGTGTTCCAGGAGGAAAGAACAGCAAATGCAAAGGGCCTGAGGCAGAAATGAAGTCGGAGGGATGAGGGCCTGACCCTCAGCAGGTGCTCCCCACACCAGCCTCACCTGTGGCCAGTCAAGAAATCCAGCTGTCATCTGCCCTGTCTGGTTACAGTCATCATCGATGGCCTGAATGGGGAGAGACAGAAGACTGCATGACGATCGATGGAGCTCATGGACCATTCGGGTCTTCGTCTAGTTTTTCTTTCTTTTCTTTTTGAGTCTTGTTCTATTGCCCAGTCTGGAGTGCAATGGTGCAATCTCGGCTTACTGCAACCTCTCCCTCCAGATTCAAGCAATTCTCCTGCCTCACCCACCTGAATAGCTGGGATTACAGGCATGCATCACCATGCCCAGCTAGTTCTTGTATTTTCAGTAGAGACAGGGTTTTACCATGTTGGCCAGGCTGGTCTCAAACTCCTGACCTCGGATGATCCGCACCCCCTTAGCATCCCAAAGTGCTGGGATTACAGGCATAAGCCACCACACCCAGCGGGTTGGTAAACTTTTTCTATGGTGGAATAGATGTAGTAACTATTTTAGGCTTTGCAGGTCATACAGTCTCTGTCACAATGACTCAGCTCTGCTGCTGTGGCACACAGGTAGGCATAAATACTATGTAAATGAACATATGTGGTGATGTTCCAATAAAGTTTTATTTACAAATCAGTGGTAGCTATGGGCCATAGTTCACTGACTTATGTCTAAATCCCCTCACTTGGGCCCAGAGATAAGCAGCCACTTGTCCAGGGGCATGTGGGGCCACCTGGCATCCCTGTCACCAAATCTCTGCCCTCTGTATAAAGCCTCTCAGGAGTCCTGCCCCATGTGGCCCCTGGGCAGCTGGATGAAGAAGATATGGGCCGGCGAGGACATCCTAGCCCTAATCCTAGTGATTGATTCAGGGAGGGGCACATTACTCAAGTTGCACCAAAGAAGAGTCAACCCTGGGAGCTTTGCTGGAGCCCTTGGCAAAGAGGCTCCTTTCTTTCTGCTGGGGTCACTGGGCTGGTGGGATCTGAGCCTGGAGATGCCGACATTGAAGCCAAGATAGAGGGGAGCCTAGGTCTCATGTGGGACTCTGGATCAAGCTGTGCCTGAAGCACCTGATTTACATGAGATAATAAATTCGCTTTCTGGCTTAAGCCAGTTTGAGTTTTGAATCTGCTTCCTAGAACAAACAGCATCCTGAGCAGTTCATCTGGCATTTCCCCAGCTGGAGGCCCTGGCCCCAGGAACTGCCCCTGGCCCAGGACAGGTAGGACAAAGTGGGACAGGAGACTCACAGGAAATGCAGGGGGCTGCAAAGGCCACGTTGCCAACAACTGGGCCCCTGCAGCCCCACCCAGGCCCTGCCTTTTTGGTCCGTTCTCTGGGTAGGCCCTTCTGCCACAGTTGACTGATCTGTACTCTGATGCCCCTGCTGTTGGTAATCTCTGTTTTCTTCTGACTTTCTCAGGGCTGGGCAGGATACCCAATGACCTACCTGGACCCATCAGCCTCCTCCTTGTCCCAGAACTGACCTGGCCCTGGGATCCCCATCTCTCCCCAGGAGCCCCAGCTCTACCTGAGCCTGCTGTGCCCTGCTGTCTCCATGCTCTGCTTGACATACCTTGCAGTCTTTGGCCTTCCTTCTCAGCTCCATCCCTAATTCCCTGCCTCTTCTCACTCCTGTCTGCCTGTGGCTCTTCCGACATCCCTCTTCTGCCCCATCCCCTGGTTGAGGCCATGAGGTTTGTCCTCATGTAAGATGAGCTACCCCTGAGGAGGGGTGGTGTCCCAGGGTCTCCTGGGGGAACAGATGAGCCCCATGTACCTCTGTCCCAGTGGAAAGCACCAGTGTGGCAGAGGAGGTTCTGGTCGGGTCCTCACCCAGTCCTAACCTTCTTCCCTAACTCCTGGCCTCCAATCTCTGCTTCCAGTCCATTCTCGAAGCCCAAGGGGGCTCTTTCTGCATCTAGTGCTGATCCCATTCCTCTTCTGCTCATAGACCTCCCATAGCTCCCTGGTGCCCTCCAAAATTCTCAAGTCTGTTTCAAGCCCAGGCCTGTCTCCTGAACCTATATCGATGTCTCCTGGGCTCTTCGCACGCCCCATGTAGGATCTGCCTGTAACGTCCTGTTCTTCCCAGGTTTCCTACCTGTGTTACTGAGGCAGACTCAGGCACTGTCCTTGCCTCCTCCCTGCCCTCCCTCCCCATGGCTAAGACCAGTCTCTCCTGCCACATCATGTCTCTGCTCTGTCCCATCAGCTTTGGCCCAGGCCTCATTCTCCCCAAGTGACCATCACCTTAGTCTGCCAGTCTCTAAACTCACCCAGAGGATCTTTCTCTTTTTTTTCTTTTTGAGACAGAGTCTCACTCTGCCCCCAGGTGGATCTTGTATCGTTGCAACCTCTGGCTGCCAGGTTCAAGTGATTCTCACACCTCAGCTCCCAAGTACCTGGGATTATAGGCGCCTGCCACCATGCCTGGATAATTTTTCTATTTTTAGAAGAGACAGGGTTTCGCCATGTTGGCCACACTGATTTCAAACTCCTGACCTCAAGTGATCTGCCCACCTTGACTACCCAAAGTGCTGGGATTAAAGGCATGAGCCATCATGTCTGGCCCAGGAGGATCTAACACCTAGAGGGACTCTGTCCTCCCTGCTCAAACTCTCTATCAGAAGGGACAGCAAAGTCCCAAGCTGCTCAGCCTGGAGCTGAATGCCCTGGACCTGGCCACCTGCTGTCCCACCCCACATCCCTGCCACCCTCCTCCTGAGCAGGGGGATGAGCAGGGGCACACGGAGGGGCTGACCACAGCTACCTGCTTGCCCAGCAGCACCAGGTCCACCTTCTCCTTCTCAGCCAGCTTGGCCAGGACCCGAGCCACCTGCAGGGGACCCAAGCGTTCTGCTTCTGCTGGGGGCACCTCCACATGGATACCTCGGTCTGCTCCCATGGCCAGGGCGGTACGAATGGTCTCCTGCCAAGGACAGAGGAGGCTGACTTGGCTACTATCCCCAGAGGGACCCAGGAATCTGGACCCCATCCCCTCCTCCCGCAAACCCAGGAGTCCAGGCCCCCAGCCCCTCCTCCCTCAGACCCAGGAGTCCAGGCCCCCAGCCCCTCCTCCCTCAGACCCAGGAGTCCAGGCCCCCAGCCCCTCCTCCCTCAGACCCAGGAATCTGGACCCCATCCCCTCCTCCCGCAAACCCAGGAGTCCAGGCCCCCAGCCCCTCCTCCCTCAGACCCAGGAGTCCAGGCCCCCAGCCCCTCCTCCCTCAGACCCAGGAGTCTGGCCCCTATCCCTTCCTCCCTCAGACCCAGGAGTCTAGCTTCCAGCCCCTCCTCCCTCAGACTCAGGAGTCCAGGCCCTCAGGCCCACCTCCCTCAGACCCAGGAGACCAGCACCCTCCCCTGACTCTGAGCACCTGGCACTGTGCAGGCCCACAGCTGACGGCGATGACCTCCTTCAATAGCTTCTTCTCCTTGAGCCGCACAGCCTCCTCCACTGCGATCTCGCAGAAGGGGTTCATGGAGTGCTTCACACCATCCGTGACCACACCCGTCCTGTCAGGCTTCACTCGGATCTGCTCAGCAGGAAGGGAGAAGGCAGGGTCAGGAGGAAACAGGCCAGAAGGTAGGGGCCTCCGTGCCATCCCTCTCCCAGGTTAGAAGGGGACAACAGTCTGGAAACGGGCAAGGCCTTGTCCAGGGTCACACAGCTTCAGGGACAAGCTGGGTTAGAACTTGTAGGCAGGGGCAGGTCACCCTCTCTCCTCCTCTCATCCAGCCATTCCTGGGGACCAGGGACATCTGACATGATGATCCCTACTCTGTCACTGCTCCTTATCAGGCCTGAAAGAGTGGTTCTCAAATTTCCAGTATTTACGGTTACCAAGAGTGAGAGGTGTATTTTTCCATATTCCCAAGTGTATATAAAGACATAACACACGGATAAATAAATACAAATGAGGAGAAGAAAAGGAAAAATCAGTTAGGTAGACAGTAAAGCCTGGTACTCCGAGAAGCAGCCTGCCTGAAAAATCATAGCTACAGGCAACAGTAGAGCAGCCTGGAGAAAACTCAGGCTGTAGCTGCACAGATAAGCAGGCAGTATTCAGCACAGATCCTGCTTTTGTTCTTTGTGTGATTAATGGGCTCCCAGGAAAAGTTCCCTCTCCTTTTCAGGCATATACAAGGTGGGCTCCGTGGGAACTCGCAAAAGGATGGGGCGGGGCTTACCTAAAACAAACGCTTGGGCTTGCCTAGAGACACGCCCACAACTACATAGATAAGGGAGAGTTATACAGATAGCTTCACAGATAAGATACTCCAACAGCTGCAGAGATGAGAGGCGTTTCTTACAAAAGCTTTTGGATTCAACTGTAAAATCAGCAACCTGCTTGGGCTACCCTCCTTTCTTCTTTTGCTTATTAAACTTTGGCTCCAAACTCACGCTTTGGGTGGTTCATGCTCTTTAATTCTCTTGGTTGTGAGATAATGAGCTCGGATAACACCTCAGACAACATGACCAGTGACCTTGACCTGTTTCACAAATGCCACTGCAGTATAAGGGTAGGTTCAAGCGATTCTCCTGCCTCAGACTCCCGAGTAGCTGGGATCACAGGTATACCACCATGCCTGGCTAATTTTTTTATTTTTAGTAGAGAGAGGGTTTCACCATGTTGGCCAGGCTGGTCTTGAACTCCTGACCTCAACTGAACCACTCACCTCGGCCTCCCAAAATGCAGAGATTACAGGTATGAGCCACCGTGCCCAGCTGAGAATCACTAGATTTTGATATAATCCATGGGTTGGAGTTGGGCAGGACAAAGGACAGGCAGCAGAGATAGGAGGGTGGTGCTGGAATAAGGCATGGAATGAGTGAGCCACAGCCTCCTCTGTCAAGACAGGAGCATGTCGCAGTGGCGGAAACACAAGGGGTAAGGGATGGTCCAAGGAGGGACATGGATGGCTGAAGCAGACTATGAATAGGAGGCCGAATCACAAAGGGTCCCAAATGCCAGGCAGAGGGGCTGGGACTCTGTCCTGAGGGTGCTGGGGTGCCACAGGCAAGCTGGATCAGGGGAGAGCAAGGTCAGTTCTAGGTGTAGAAAGACCCCTATGGCTGGGTAGAGGTGGGCTGAGAGGGAGAGACTGGGAGTCAGGGAGAACCAGCGAGACAATGAGACCAAGAGACTATAGGGCCGGAAGGGTGAGGGGTGGAGAACTGACAGCTTTGGGAGGAGAAGGAAAAGGGGATGGGACAGTGCCCAGTTCGAATCTGGTGTTGAGGAAGCTAGCAGGGTCTTAATCATTTATTTGTTCTGAAAAGGACATCAACAGACACATCCAGTGAGTCACGGAGCCCTGGGGCACTTCGAGAGAGGAAGGCAGCACCCCACTCTGGAAAGGACAGAAGCTGATTCAACGCTGCCTTCACGCTTCCCTGAGCACACCAGAGACAGCCACGTGCCAGGCTCTGTGCTGAGTGACGCTGGGACCAGAGCTGAGTCAAACGTGGGCCTGCATCTTAGGGGAGACAGAGCCAATCCCAGACATGCCAGGCAGGGAAGGCCAGGGCTGGGCCCAGGGAGCTGAGAGAGGAGGCCCAGGGAGCTGTCGGAGTCCAAAGATGTGACAGTAATGAACAGTCAGAGGGGGGAGGAAACCAAGTGTTGGGTCCCAGGACCCCAAGAGGAATGTGTCTCAAAAGGGCTGAAGGCGACATCCCTGCCATGTGCTGCCAGAGGTGTATTAGGACAGGGGGCATTGAGTGGAGATTGGGGAGCAGTCTAGAGCCAGACTTACCCAGGTTTTGATCCTAACTGCCACTTACTGGCTGGGAGATATGGCAACTAACAACCTCCACAGGGTTCAGTTTCCTCATCTCTCCAATGGGATTAGTAATGCAGAGGGTACTGAAAGGACTGAATGAGTTAATCTCTGCAAAGGACCTGGAACGATGCCTGGCACACAAGTACCCACTAAATGCTATCTATGATCACTGATGCTTTCATGTCCAATACCCTCTTCCCCAGCCCACACCCCAGACAGGCAGAGGAAGTATCAGTGTCAACTTCGTGACCCTGGTTTCACCCACCCTGAGGCCTCCAGGGTGCCAGGCCCAGTACTAGGCAATGCTGGGAGCACGGAGGTAAGTGCCCAGGATTATGGGAAGGACAGACATGGACGGATTGTCACCATCATCAGTCCAGTTCAGGCCAAGCATTGACAGAAACGGGCCTGAGAGACCGTGTCAGATTCACCTCTGCCCACACCAGCTTCCCTCTGGGGACAAGCCAGGCGCTCAGAAGGTGCCCTTCCCCACCTCTTTCATGGAGAATGTGAGCTACTCCCTCAGCTCAGTCAGGTTGGCTCTTTGAACTTTCATCTCTAGCAAACACACTTCTCTCTCCCTAGCTAGAGTCTCCTGGCTCACACTGTGGGCATGGAGGGTGGAAGGCAGCCTCTGGGGCCCCACCCCACAGTGCCCTCTCTGACTCCCACTATAGAACATTTCGGGTAATAGCCCAATGGTAGGCCATGCAGCCCAGTGGGTGAAAGCAGTCAGAGGAACCTGGATAGAACTCTCGGCTCTGCCCTTCTTTAGCTGGGTGACCGCTCTGTGCCTCAGTTTCTCCGTGCGTTAAACAGGGACCATGACTTCTTCCAGTGGATAAGAAATGGAGAAAGCAACTCGCTCTGAACAGTTAACAAGAAAGTGAGTCCAGAACCAGGGAAAAGAGAACAGGGCCGTGACCCCGGAGGGATCGGATGTCAGAACTTCAGTCTTTGATCTTTGCCCCTAGGTGTAACTTTGATGTTTGGGGGTTAGAGCAGCAGAGGTCGGAGGTCACTAGAAGACCCCCACCCAGTGTGCGCTCGTAGCCCCGGAAGCACACGGCTGCGGGACTCGGGGATGTGGGAGAGGGGGGCCCGGTCACCTTCACAGCGTAGTCGATGACCCTCTTGACAGCAACAAGCGCGCGCAGCTCCGCCATCTTCCAGCCACAGCCACCTGCAGGGTTAACCTGCACCCTCCGCCGCTCCGTCCAGACGCTCCGCCCCCTACCCCTCTCTGCGCCTGCGCGCAGCACGGCCAGCCAATCAACCACTGCAGAGCCCGCCCCCTGACAGAGGACCAATCGAGAGGCCGGAAGGAAGGGCGGTGTAGCAAGCAACGCAAACCAATGGGAAGCGGATCTCGGGGAGCCTTGTGGACCAGGAGCGGGAGGAAAAGGCCTGGCGGAGGGGGCGGGGCAGGGAACTAGGGGAAAGGTCGTGCACCGGAGGGAAGGGCGCCCAGAGTGAGGATCCTCCTGGTCCTATAAACGTTTCCCAGTGTCCCAGGATCTACTCTCTCCCTCCAGATCCCCTACTTCTTCCCGACCTCTCCAAGTCGCGGTGCTCGTGTTCCCACTCCTCTGAGTCCTCTCGTGTCGGCCTCTCCACTCGCCATCCCCGTGTTCCCTGTCCCTTCCATATCCGAATTCTCCCCCGTTCATGTCTCCACTTCATCTTCATGTGGTCCCCACAGCCTCTCCACATCCTCTCCAAAAGCCCACGTCCCCTCCTGGTCCCTCCCCTCCCCGATGTCCCTGATCCCATCCCAATCCATGTCACTCGTGTCACCTCGTTCCCTATAGGTTCATGTCCTTGAGTCCTCCCTGAGCCTCTATGCAACTCCGTGCCTGCGTCCCCACGGCCCCCAGAAAAGCACGCGGAACCTCGGCGCTAAAAAACAAAAACAGCCGTTCCTTTATTCTGCCCGACAGGCTGCGGTCACAGACACACGGGGAATCCACTGATGGCATCGGTGCTCTGCATGATCATGTCTGCCAGTAGAAAGCAGACGCCTGGGGGGACGGGAGCGCGGGGCGGGAAGAGGAAGGTGGGCCCTGGGGCGGATGGCCAGGCAGGCCCCGGGGACTGGGGTTTTGGGGCTCCAAGGGGGTCTCTGCCGGGTCTGTGGGAGTCGGGAGTGTGTTGGGGAGTCCCTGAGAGGTCCCCGGGGTTTCCTGGAAGGACCGCTGGGGAGCCTTCTGGGTAGTCTCCACCCTCTTCCCGCTGTCCAGGTTACCCGCGAGAATTGAGAAGGGTAAGGCCAGCCACCCAGAAAAATAGGACCAGGAGAAGACGTTGTCCTTCCACGCGTTCTTCACCGTGTAGCCTATCAAGGCTGTGAGCAGCAGCAGTCCTGGGCCCCGCCCAGCCGCCGTGTGAGCCGGGCCAAGTGGGGCTGCCTCCAGGCCATGCCCATGCAGACCCGCCCGCTTCCGTCAGGCCACGCCTATTCCCTCTCAGCCCCGCCTCCGGCCCTGACCCCTTCCGGGGCCTCCCGCTTCTGAACTCCATCTCGAGCCCCGCCCCCATCTCTCGGCTTCTTCCAGCCCCGCCCCTTGAATCCCGGCCGCAGTCCTCAAGCCCCGCCCCTGGTACCCCGGCCCCTCCATTACCCCGGGCCCACCCCTGCCTGCGGGCCTGGGGCGGGCTGCCGTCTCACCGCCGAGGAAGAGGAAGGCGATCGTGGTCTGGCCCCGCCGCGACTCGCCCTCGTGGCACCGAATCCACAGTCCCAACACCATGCCCACCACGCCGAAGCCCGCCGCCAGCACCATGCACGCCGCTGTCACGGCCAGCGTGGCTGAGGAGAGCGGGCGCCTCAGCCCCCGCGGGTACCGCCCCCAGCCGCGACGGCTTCGGCCGCAAGCGGAAGCTCTCCCGGCTCCTCCCCACACCCGGTACTTGGCCAGGAGTCCGGCTTCCCCGACCTGGAGTCAGGCGTGTGGACGGGGCCTTGGAGGTCACATCAGGACCTGCGGTTACTGCCGCTACCGGGATGGGAAGGGGTTCGGGGATAAGCCCACAAGCCTGGGGGAGGGGTTCGTGGCTGCCTCGGTCGAGGAGGGACAGTTGCATCTGAGCATGAGGTGGAAGGGGCGGGCGCCTTGCCGTGGGCCCGGCTCTGTCTCCTGAGCCCTGGGGGTCTGAAGTGCCGTCTGACATCAGGGCGGGCCGAGCCTCCTCACTCTGGCAGGGGATGTTGGAGCAAATGCGGTGGTTGCATTCCTGCCACAGGCCACTGTGGCCCTCGTGTTGGCGAGTCCAGTAGTTGGTGGCCGTGGAGAGCACCATGAGGACGTTGGCCAAGAGGCTGAGCAGAATGCCCCCGCTCTGGAGGCTCCGCTTCACCCCCATGCCACTGAGGCTGCAGCCGAGGGCCACAAGGGCAGGATGGGCGGAGGCCCTTCCCACCTCAGGTCCCCCCTTAGGAGCCCGCCTTCTCCCCACTTCTCCCCTAGCACTCCTGCCTGAGACGCCCCTGCTTCTGGGGACCTGAAGACCCCTCCTTCAGTTCCTCGGGTGCCCCAGGCCCCTCCCTCAACAACCCTGCCTGGGGACCCATAACCTCCCTCGTTCTCCTTACTGGGGACCCTGAGACTTCCCCTGAGAGGCCTCTGAGACCTTCAACACAGGCTTTGCTGTGAGCAACCTGTCTTCCCAGACCCTCCCACACAGCAGAATGCCCCTTCAGCCTGTTCAGTACCCTCCCCAGACACCCCTCCACATACACCCACCTAAGCGACTCACACCCAGGGCCCCAGGGCTCCTTAGACAAACAGAGCCCAGAAAGATGGGGGGAGGGAGGCTGGGTCTCTGTGAGGCAGGGGGTTCCAGAACTCCCTCCCCCAGTGATTGTTTAAAGGGATAATCACTCCCCCACCATCAGTCCACATACATCCCAGCAACTCTCAACTGAGTGACAGCTTAGAATCAGACAGCAGCTCTGAGCAGGGGGCAGCTTGAGGGCCCTTACATGGCAGGCCGAGTCTTTCTTTTATTATTTTTTTTAGAGAGAGTGTCTCTCTCTCCCAGGCTGGAGTACAGTGGCACCATTACAGCTCACTACAGCTTTGAACTCCTGGGTTCAAGGAATCCTCCTGCCTCAGCCTCATGAGTAGCTGGGACTACAGGCAGGTGCTACCACACCTGGCTAATTTTCTTAAGATTTTTTTGGGGCCGGGCGCGGTGGCTCAAGCCTGTAATCCCAGCACTTTGGGAGGCCGAGGCGGGTGGATCACGAGGTCAACAGATCGAGACCATCCTGGTCAACATAGTGAAACCC